>OZ024857.1:50614248-50631748 GCA_964017155.1 Oasisia sp. SBJ-2009
TAGTAGTAGTAGTAGTAGTAGTAGTAGTAGTAGTAGTAGTAGTAGTAGTAGTAGTAGTAGTAGTAGTAGTAGTAGTAGTAGTAGTAGTAGTAGTAGTAGTAGTAGTAGTAGTAGTAGTAGTAGTAGTAGTAGTAGTAGTAGTAGTAGTAGTAGTAGTAGTAGTAGTAGTAGTAGTAGTAGTAGTAGTAGTAGTAGTAGTAGTAGTAGTAGTAGTAGTAGTAGTAGTAGTAGTAGTAGTAGTAGTAGTAGTAGTAGTAGTAGTAGTAGTAGTAGTAGTAGTAGTAGTAGTAGTAGTAGTAGTAGTAGTAGTAGTAGTAGTAGTAGTAGTAGTAGTAGTAGTAGTAGTAGTAGTAGTAGTAGTAGTAGTAGTAGTAGTAGTAGTAGTAGTAGTAGTAGTAGTAGTAGTAGTAGTAGTAGTAGTAGTAGTAGTAGTAGTAGTAGTAGTAGTAGTAGTAGTAGTAGTAGTAGTAGTAGTAGTAGTAGTAGTAGTAGTAGTAGTAGTAGTAGTAGTAGTAGTAGTAGTAGTAGTAGTAGTAGTAGTAGTAGTAGTAGTAGTAGTAGTAGTAGTAGTAGTAGTAGTAGTAGTAGTAGTAGTAGTAGTAGTAGTAGTAGTAGTAGTAGTAGTAGTAGTAGTAGTAGTAGTAGTAGTAGTAGTAGTAGTAGTAGTAGTAGTAGTAGTAGTAGTAGTAGTAGTAGTAGTAGTAGTAGTAGTAGTAGTAGTAGTAGTAGTAGTAGTAGTAGTAGTAGTAGTAGTAGTAGTAGTAGTAGTAGTAGTAGTAGTAGTAGTAGTAGTAGTAGTAGTAGTAGTAGTAGTAGTAGTAGTAGTAGTAGTAGTAGTAGTAGTAGTAGTAGTAGTAGTAGTAGTAGTAGTAGTAGTAGTAGTAGTAGTAGTAGTAGTAGTAGTAGTAGTAGTAGTAGTAGTAGTAGTAGTAGTAGTAGTAGTAGTAGTAGTAGTAGTAGTAGTAGTAGTAGTAGTAGTAGTAGTAGTAGTAGTAGTAGTAGTAGTAGTAGTAGTAGTAGTAGTAGTAGTAGTAGTAGTAGTAGTAGTAGTAGTAGTAGTAGTAGTAGTAGTAGTAGTAGTAGTAGTAGTAGTAGTAGTAGTAGTAGTAGTAGTAGTAGTAGTAGTAGTAGTAGTAGTAGTAGTAGTAGTAGTAGTAGTAGTAGTAGTAGTAGTAGTAGTAGTAGTAGTAGTAGTAGTAGTAGTAGTAGTAGTAGTAGTAGTAGTAGTAGTAGTAGTAGTAGTAGTAGTAGTAGTAGTAGTAGTAGTAGTAGTAGTAGTAGTAGTAGTAGTAGTAGTAGTAGTAGTAGTAGTAGTAGTAGTAGTAGTAGTAGTAGTAGTAGTAGTAGTAGTAGTAGTAGTAGTAGTAGTAGTAGTAGTAGTAGTAGTAGTAGTAGTAGTAGTAGTAGTAGTAGTAGTAGTAGTAGTAGTAGTAGTAGTAGTAGTAGTAGTAGTAGTAGTAGTAGTAGTAGTAGTAGTAGTAGTAGTAGTAGTAGTAGTAGTAGTAGTAGTAGTAGTAGTAGTAGTAGTAGTAGTAGTAGTAGTAGTAGTAGTAGTAGTAGTAGTAGTAGTAGTAGTAGTAGTAGTAGTAGTAGTAGTAGTAGTAGTAGTAGTAGTAGTAGTAGTAGTAGTAGTAGTAGTAGTAGTAGTAGTAGTAGTAGTAGTAGTAGTAGTAGTAGTAGTAGTAGTAGTAGTAGTAGTAGTAGTAGTAGTAGTAGTAGTAGTAGTAGTAGTAGTAGTAGTAGTAGTAGTAGTAGTAGTAGTAGTAGTAGTAGTAGTAGTAGTAGTAGTAGTAGTAGTAGTAGTAGTAGTAGTAGTAGTAGTAGTAGTAGTAGTAGTAGTAGTAGTAGTAGTAGTAGTAGTAGTAGTAGTAGTAGTAGTAGTAGTAGTAGTAGTAGTAGTAGTAGTAGTAGTAGTAGTAGTAGTAGTAGTAGTAGTAGTAGTAGTAGTAGTAGTAGTAGTAGTAGTAGTAGTAGTAGTAGTAGTAGTAGTAGTAGTAGTAGTAGTAGTAGTAGTAGTAGTAGTAGTAGTAGTAGTAGTAGTAGTAGTAGTAGTAGTAGTAGTAGTAGTAGTAGTAGTAGTAGTAGTAGTAGTAGTAGTAGTAGTAGTAGTAGTAGTAGTAGTAGTAGTAGTAGTAGTAGTAGTAGTAGTAGTAGTTACTAGTAATAGTACTACTAGTAGTGGTATTAATATAGTAGGATAAGTAGTAGTAGTACTGGTAGTAGTAGTAGTAGTAGTATTACTAGTAGTAGTTTTAATAGTAGTAGTAATAGAAGTGGTAGTAACAGAAGTGGTAGTAGTGGTAGCATTAGTAGTAGTAGTAGTAGTAGTAGTAGTAGTAGTAGTAGTAGTAGTAGTAGTAGTAGTAGTAGTAGTAGTAGTAGTAGTAGTAGTAGTAGTAGTAGTAGTAGTAGTAGTAGTAGTAGTAGTAGTAGTAGTAGTAGTAGTAGTAGTAGTAGTAGTAGTAGTAGTAGTATTAGTAGTAGTAGTAGTAGTTACTAGTAATAGTACTACTAGTAGTGGTATTAATATAGTAGGATAAGTAGTAGTAGTACTGGTAGTAGTAGTAGTAGTAGTATTACTAGTAGTAGTTTTAATAGTAGTAGTAATAGAAGTGGTAGTAACAGAAGTGGTAGTAGTGGTAGCATTAGTAGTAGTACAGTAATGGGAGTAACAATAGTGGTAGAAGTACTTATAGCCTTTTAATCATTATTATTGATATTATATTAATCACTAATATTGAAATTATACGTTTGCTTTTGTTGGCAGCGTTTACGATCTATTTTTCACATGTTATGTTTGTATATCAGATATTATGAAACAGACTGAAAACATTACAAAACAGGTTAATGTTTATGTTTTTATGTCAGCCAAACCATAAGTAAGCGTTTGCTGTAATCGACGAGATACATGACTAAGGCATTGAGGTTTGTCTTACACGCGGCTGTTGTTAAACATTTCCTGATCTTGGCTATGCTGTAAATGTGGCTGTGTGCCAACTGGTAAACACGGCGTACATGCCCTGTCGTTGGCGTGGTGTCGTCGTCAATTATAACACCGATGTCTCGGATACATGGTTTCGGCGTTATGTCGCAGACTCGTACATCGACGACAATGTCAACGGGAGGTTGGACATCGCTATGGTTACACGCGTCGGAAATTACGTCGACGTTTACTTTCATTGCTAAGAAGGTTGGAGGATGCCATTTATGTAATCAGATCAGCGATACATCGCGCTTCGCACTCAATGACAGTTGTATCGTACACTGGCTGACCACGAGGAAGTTGAACGTATAGCTGAGTATCGTCATCACACACGGGAAAATGAAGCTGATGACATTTTTGGATACACCATGGAATTCAAGACAGCAGACAATATAAAGGAAGATTCCCAGCGTAACATAATAATAATAATAATAGTAACTTTATTTAAACACCATAATGTCCGTGGCTAATGCCGAGTTCACGGGTGTGAACAATATAACTCTAGAACATAAAATCTACCATAACAGAGCTAAATTAAATAATAGATAACAAAATTACGAGTTGTAAAGTAAATGTTAATACGAATTTATCCTACTTCATGTACAAATAAATAAAGTATTGTAAAACTACAGTGAGTAGATATTAAACTAATGCGAAAGATAAATATAACGCAATAACGATAAACGTATGTACGAGTGATTAATACAAAATACTTGTAGTATTAACTTTTACACATCAATATACTCAACAACACTTTACCAAACTGACCAGCGTTTTCAACTGATCGCATTTCCAGTGACAGCAAATTCCATACCTTACGGTACACCAGAACACAAATCAACACTTATTTTGGTGACGCTCCCGATTTTGACAGTTTGCCTTTGTTGTGATAGATACGACACTAGCCAGCAATGAGCGTTAACACGTATGTCTATGTGGTTGGTCGAGTATCGTACGGTGAACGACTGTTACGTACAATGCCCGTTACATGATAATGAAAGGGACCTTGTCAACGTGCCGTTGAAAAGTTATCTACTGCACGGGTAAAACAAATCTATGCACTGATAACTTCAGTAAATCTGACGTTTCAGACCACGACGCACAACACTCATCTGCAGGTGGCGCTGTGTACATCCGATGGGGAAGGAAGGTTTGTCCGCAAAACGGTGCAGAACTATTGTACTGGGGTAAGTATTGAAAAACACCAGCATTGAGAGGAGGTTTAATCAATCTACTGAAGCAGGAACATTACATATACGCAATGATAAATTCTTGGGATTGGGGTAAATTATGGGATAACAGCAGCATCATTCACATGCGAATAAAAATATGTATTGATACATTATTATTGCAGGTTTTGCCGCTGGTGCTCATTACACCCACTCCGGAGGTGGCTCGAACTACCTGTGTTTGCCCAGAGAACCTGAATGGGGGAAAACGATGGCAGGATTCCAGTCCGGTGGCTATTTATACGGAGCAGAGTATGAAATACATCCAAATGACCCCTTCTCAAAAGCTAACGCGAAATCCTTGCACAACAATGACGTTCCTTGTGCTGTGTGTCACGTGATCAGTCGCCCATCGAAACTTATGATTCCTGCCAAATTGTCATGTCCACCAAAGTGGACGAAAGAATACTCGGGGTACCTGATGGCGGCGAACTACGGTCACGCAGGCAGAACAACCTACGTCTGTGTGGACAACGCACCGGAAGTCACCCAAAAGGGAGCTCCTGATAAAAACGGCGTTCTTTTCTACAACATCGAGGCTGAGTGCGGCTCTCTGCCGTGTCCCTTCTATGTCAAAGGCTGGGAAATCACGTGCGTCATGTGCAGCAAATAATCGTATTTGCCCCGCAGGTTACTGAATTGCCCGTAGCAGTGTATTTACTCGAAGCTGAACAACGCAGACTGTTCGCCGGACATTATTTGAACACTAATGCGACAACTATGTATGCTCATCACATTGCCTATATTAGAAGCAAACTGTTATTTGCCAATACGTAGCCTAGAATCATTGTTTGATCTCTTGTTACTTTTGTAATGAAACACCTTTAGACAGGTACCCCTTTTGCAGACATTTGTTGAGCCGCCTTTGTCAATGAGAGAGACATTTGTTGAGCCGCCTTTGTCAATGAGAGAGAGATATATATATATATATACATATATATATATATATATATAATATATATATATATATATAATTTATATATATATAATGCTTATATATATACTTATATATATATATATATATATATATATATATATATATATATATATATAATGTTTATATATATATATAATGTTTATATACATATATATATATATATATATATATATATATATACATATATATATATATATATATATATATATATATATATATATATATATATATATATATATATATATATATATATATATATATATATATTATTCTTTATATGGTGACAGTATATATTATCAAAAAGAAAGCCGCTAAAACATCCAGCTTGATAATACCAATACTATACACCAGAAAAGTAACATTACTAAAGAGTCTGCGAAGGCTGTTGTCGACAAAGAAATTGATATGCGGACGCCACAAATGCAGATATGTGCTGATATATATATATACATATATATATATATATATATATATATATATATATATATATATATATATATATATATATATTATATGACATTTTCATTCACCTGGTGGTTTGGTAATTACATCCAAGATACGGTGTGCACAAAATAAAACTAATATTTCTCTTGATATTTGTTCTGCTGTTAATGAAAACACGTATTATTGTTTCACTGTGAACGGCTTGTGATGTTTACTACTCCTGGTAAAATTCAACTTTTCCATGGGTATTGTATTAATATAGGAATCCAATAGTAGGGTGTAGTAGAAGAAATGTGTATTTATTTGTTACATAAAACGAAGACGTTTCTTTTCTCCGAAGTGTCGTATACTTGCGCCTGACATGCAAAGCGTCTAGGAATAACACATGGCATCTTCTTCATAACACACACACACAAACGTACGGACGCGTGCACGCATGTAAGCATAATACTGATAATGATGTAATCACACCAACAAACAGACTCACCATATGACAAGATCAGCTCACAGAAAATACAACAAAGGCACCAAAACCAATGCTCAAAGAAAATATATAAGCATCATAACATATAACTAATAATAACAACGCAATATAAGTGCCAATTTGAAGTGGTTTCAACCATTTAAAACAACCATCACTACTAAGGTGTTTCAATTTTGATTAGTTGTCATTATAGGAACAAATGAACATTGTATA
The DNA here is from genome assembly GCA_964017155.1 of Oasisia sp. SBJ-2009. Taxonomy (NCBI): domain Eukaryota; kingdom Metazoa; phylum Annelida; class Polychaeta; order Sabellida; family Siboglinidae; genus Oasisia; species Oasisia sp. SBJ-2009. The sequence goes on from OZ024857.1 coordinate 50,620,539, forward strand.
ACATCTTAATATAGTTGTGTGAAAGCTGTCATGTTAATTTTAGTGTTCAGAATTTACTACTTATTCCGGTTACAGGGAAGCATACTATACTTTTCCTTCGCACATCCGTAGAAGGTATCATATAAGGAGCTGTGGACGACTGAATAGTTCAAAAGGAACGTGAATAGATTATATGATATAATAATTATTTGCGACAAATACAGCTTTCATAAGACATCTAAGTGCAGATGATATATTTCCAGCACAAAGCAAACATGCGGGCTGGAACCACAGAGCACGTATTTGCAGATAAATCATCCATCTGCAACTGCATCACCTCGCAGGAATTACACTCGTGCCTTGATATCAATTAACCGTGTATTACAGAGCATAAACAAGATTTTATTCAAGAGGTAATACCTTGCCACGAACACAGAACTGATCAGGTGAGCGTCGTCATAGCCAGCAATTGTTTCAGCATGATGCAGACAAGGGCTTCGTGAGACAGAGGATGTGCAGTAACTTTTGTTTTGGACGAATGCGATATTTATTTTCTTGATAGGTACACTTCTCAAAAGATGGAAAATATGTAGTAACTTTCTGTACGAAATCACTCGTTTTACACTAATCTCATTTTTTTAGGACAAAAAAAACGTTACAGTGACATTGCCAATGGGGAGGTCATACATAATCCACTATAAAATTATTAATATACAGTTCAGCTGTGTGACTGTTATACGTATTGTGGGCGGAATGTTCTGCTTCGCACAAATATTTTAATATTATGAGAATTGCGAATAATTTGACACATTGTCGTCCATAACATCAATGCAATATGAGCAATAGGGAATTCTATAAACATATCACTGCAAGTTCTGTATAGGTAACTCGTTTGTTATCTTTCAAGGTTGTTGCACCAATATGTTGGCCTATTTAGCTACAGAAGACACTTTCGTTCGTCCTCAAAACGATATTTTCGACATTTATTCTTTTAGCAAATGAAAATAATCACTTAACTATAAGGCTAAACTCTTGCGTATCTTCACTGAAAATTATATTAATACAATATATTGGTCTACATCCGTATATGTGGTAATTCGACGATAACGTCACACAAAGTACAGTATTTGTATGAGATCTCTGTGTGGAATTTCGTTCCTTTTCTGCCGTAGCTACAGTTCCATATAAATTACTGAAGGGGTGGTCACACACAGGCCGTTATAACATAACTATTTTCATTTTTAGGTTTTATTAAATATGTGAAAGAAATGGCGAACATGTCATGATTCGAACGTTTTAAAAACTACTTCAATATTATAAAAATAAAATATGGATTTTATGGAATTGTGTTCTGCCGCATATCAAAATTTAATCCTGGACATTCTTTTTTTTATAAAAGAAAACAATCAAATAAATGGATAGTTAACAGTCTTGTATATCATTATGGAGAGTGTTGGTACTCTAAGATGTTGATATACATCCATATCTATGCTAGCATTGCCGAACACACTGATGTATGTTTGAAAGCAATGTTTCTAATCCATCTTTTCCCATTTCTTCTTCCAACAGAAAAGTATAAAAGTATGACTTCTTCATCAAATACACAATTCTCAAAATATTGAAGAAATGTTGATATTGTAATTGAGCAAATAATTACTATATACACCAAACACGCGGTGGCGTCATCGTACTCAGAATAGTTATTTATGTACACGGTTCCGAAAACTAAAAATACTGTATCATTGATTACATAGCAGCATTTACTTGAACTAATGAACAAAATGTTAAGAACGCTATACTTGTCTGAGAAGAATATATCAGTTACCAGTACAACATGTCCCGTCCCGTCCATTGTAAATATACTTTCCTGTTCAATCGTGGTTTCTGTCGTAGATGTTCACACATTCAACACTATTCTACACATTGAGTAGTCGACCAAGATCAAATTGTATGTACGTTGTTGGTATTATCATTAACGCTAGTTGTGTCAAACATGTAGCTGCCTAAAATATTGGTTGATGGTCACATCAGCATACTGCATTAGCAATATCTTTAAGATGCCGCCATCGGGTGGTCTCTAGTTGTGTATTATTATTTTGATTGATAATAACATGAACCAGATAAGTGGTTATTACATATCCGTGATTGTTCTTTCTATATGTCCAAAAGTGTGAGGGTGGTAGCGTATGTGGGTGTTTTCTAATGTGTAATTTATTCATTCCTTTATTTATATATTTTATATTATCTTTGTTTTTATAGTAATATTTAAATGATGTTAATGATTGTATAATATGTACTTCGTGTAACTTATTTTGATTGTGGTGTTTTCCACAGCATGGCTTTGTTTATATGGTTGTAAATTTATTATTGTATTCGATATACGTGTTGAAATAAAGGGTAAATAAAAGTGTTTCATATGTGTTTAAATTTTGCATTAACCTTTCTACTGCACATCTTTCCGTCCTCACTTCCCGAGTTGTCAGTTTCACTTCCTGCTTGTCGCCGTCTAACTGCAACTCATGTTCCATTCCCTCAAAACACAATGTAATGGTCGGCTTGTCTCAATAATCCGACATGTTCGACTCACGCTCGCTTTCGTGGGGAGAGGGGCAACAATGATGAACCGTGACGCCACGTTACGAGTCGGTGTATCAAGGATGATTGTAGAGACGCAATTCAGCCAAATGTCAACAATGACCACTCATTTGTCGTGAGATGGCAGCACTTCTACTCCTCAACGGCCTGGGGAAATATTGATCGCCCAATGTTACTAAATGTTTTATACAAGATCGATGATTGGTCTTTACGCCAACTACGAAATAATAAATTAACTAAGAATCAACGTTTAGGATACTCTACAATAAATACACTATTTACTATGAATGTTGTACTGCAATAGGTCGCACAATTAAACAAAGCAAAATTAAATGTTTTATTTGCGGTGTAAATATATATATATATATATATATATATATATATATCTTGTAACTCGAGTTGTCTATTAATGACATACATAAACTATGAAACTATTAATAATCAGTATCTAGATATACAGCAGTGAATTAAGAAAAACAGTGATTCCATCTGTCGGCAGCTAATACTGAAACTACGTAGATAATCAAGCCATGCTTCTACTTGGTGAATTCACTAATTGCTGCCACACCAATCGGCGCAGTGTCCAGTTATGTCGGTGTTCGTATCGTTGATAACGCTGTGGTAAACTATGGCATGTCCCAGTTAGCATTTGTACTAAACTGTAGGCATTTTTACATACAATTACATTCCCCTGAGAACCCGTCGATGAGCTTACGACCGACGGCCCACTCAGTCTGAATATGTGAAGAGCAACAATGGTATTTTTAATTCGTTCATAGCTTGTATTTCAACCATTGTGATATGTTGACACTGTGGTCACTCAACAAATACAATCGGTTAGCCTGATCCCGAAAATGGCAGCTTTTTGAGCCGCCTCTTCCGCCGCCTGCGGAACAAATCGGCTCTACATGTGTTATAGACGATGCTAGGTACTCAGGCTGATTTTAACATGGCAATATAAAGATCTAGTTTTATCGGGTATCATTTTACTATAAAAACGTTTCAAAATAAAATTCATACTGAAAATTCCACATATGAAATAAACATATATGTCAACTGTCCGTTGTTATTGTTTTTTTTTATGTTGTGCTTTTTAATTTGTGTTTATATATTTGACATTTTATAATCAAAAGCAGTAATAATATATAGACAATTATTATAATTATACACGTAAGCACATAGATAGAAAGGAAGCAATGAAGAACAAGTTACCTATAAGAGCATATACCACTTAAATAAGATCAAAGAAGATGGAGTTATGACTAGAATTGTGAAACCGATTCAAGATACAACAAAAACCTGACGACATCGACAACACGAGTGATGCCATCACTGACATGATCAAACAAAGCGCGTCAAGAATAGCTAAAGCAATCAACAAACAACTGAAATGAAATCGAAGATAGTATCATCAACATGAGCCCCGATGACGAAACGGCGAGAACGGACGCTGAACACACGACGCAAAAATAAGGAAGACCATCACAAACAAAGCGAAAGGTAACTTTAGGAAATACAACCAAGATATTATACAAGAAACACTCCTGGCATCAAAGAGCCAGAGGATAGACAGAAGAACGCAGAAAACCGGCCAAGACAGACTGATCACACTCCTTCATAAGGATGGTAGAGGAGCGCACGATCAAGATAAGATCATAGAACGAATACACGAATTTTTCGCCGAAATATACGACAGTGAACAGACTACCATAATCCACACTGACCCGAAAGAGGCACCAGAGATAACACCATGGGAAGCTGCACTACGAGATATGAAGAATGCGAAAGCAACAGGCACCCACCATATAAACATCGATACACGAAAGCAACATAAGATACCATTTCGAAGAAATGTTGTAATATGTACACCAAATGCTTTTTTTGAAATACAAATACCCATAGCGTGGAAGGACACTAGGAAATGTATATTCTTCCAGAAGGGAAATGAGAAAGGCCTCAACAATTCCAGATTTATATGTCTGCTCTCATAGGTACCCATGGCAGTACTAATGAAAGGGCTAGCAGAAACACTCGGCAAAAGCCAGCCGCAAGAGAAACAGGAATCGGAATTAGATTTACACTCAAATTCAGACGTGTTTGTGGGGTACCTCTCTCGCCCAGTTCAGAAAACCTTACCACGTTCATCACTCAATTCGAGAGGTACTGCTTTCGAAGGCAACCCTTTGTGATCACGCCAGCATCTCAGTACTTCCAGAAGAGGATGAATTGAATGCACGACGATCTCGATATATGTATGATGGATGACATCGTCATTTTTGTAGATTCCGTGAAGAGCACGCCGCAAGGGTGAAAGCTGTGCTGAAACGTCTGTAAGAAAATGAAGTGACATTGAACTTTGGAAAGTGTGAGTTCGCAAATCCAGCGTTTCATATTTGGGTCTTGTGATTTCAGTTCACGGGATCGAGGTTGACCCAGCAAAAGTGCAAACGATCAAGGAGATGGAACAGCCTACCATCGTGGGTGACGTTAGGCGCTTCCTTGGCAGGACAAATCAGCTGGGAAAGTTTTCGCCGAAGTTAGCAACCATCACCAAACTACTGAGAGATTTGCTGAGCAAACAAAATCAATGGACGTGGGAACCGAGTCAAGCGCACGCGTTTGAAAAGGTGAAGAGAGATATCAGTCATACACTTGTTCTAGCTCTGTATGACCCCAAGCAAGAAACAGCAGTGTCTGCAGACGGGTCATCGTTTAGGCTTGGAGCAACATAAACAATGCGCCCAGTAGCATATGCCTCAATGGCGATGACAGCGACTGATCAAAAATATTCTCAGTTAGAGAAAGAACTTTTGCGACGACATGGTCTCTGGAGATATTTTCAGATTACCTGTAATGGATGCATTTCCGCGTGCAAACAGACCATAAGCCGTTCGTGTCTTTGTTAAGCACAAATAAAAACCCAAGAATCCAACGTTTCCGCATGTGCTTGATGCCATGCATACACTATCAGTCATGTAGTCTACTTGACAAGAATCTGGTGGCAGCAGCTGCTCTCTCCCGCTCTCCTTCAGTACGACCTCTGATAACAGCCGATTCGCAGTTCGCGGAAGAAGTTTCAGAGCAAGCAAATCTAATCATGGGACAGATCCCAGCAACGGAGACAAGATTGGAGAGATTAGTGCAAACCAGCAGGAGGACGAAGTATGTCGCCAGGTAATGATATACTGCTTAGAAGGATGGCCGACTTTTCTTTCTCTGCCAGGATCTTTGAAGCCGTACTGGCAAGTCCAGAACGAACTGATTATATAACAGTGACATTTGTTGAAAGGAGTGAGACTCGTAATTCCCAACTGCATGAGGATGAAGATGTTAGACAAGCTACACGAAGGCGCCCAAGGCATGGTTACGTGTCTGTTGCGAGCCAAGTCATCAATTTGGTATCCTGAGTAAGCAGCTAGAAGAGCTTGTGACGAACTGCACAACGTGTGCTAGAGAGCGGTACATTCGTGCGGAGCCAATGATGCCTTCATAATCAAGGCTACGACCGTGGCAAACTGTTGCCACTGACATTTTCGTCTACAAGGGTGTAATACCTACTCCTCGTGGACTACTACTCGAGCTATGTGTAAACCGCCAAACTGGACACTTCAAATGTCTTTATCCATTCGAACTCGATCTTCGCGAGGCATGGCATCTCGGAATGGTTCACAGTACGCAGCTCAGGATTCCGTGAAATACGACAAAGACCAGGTATTCACGCACATTACCATCAGCCTTCGGTACCAAGAAAGAAGCGGAACGAAGCGGTGCAGACGGTTAATAATTTACTGAAGAAGTCAGCCGATCCGTACAGTGCCTTGCTATCTTAACGTGCCCTCTCGAATGCGGATATTCGCCATCACAACTGCTAATGGGAAGACAGTTGCGTACCAAGATTCCTCATTGGGCTCAATCGAAAGAACTGCAGGATAAACGAGAGAACATCAAGCGAAAACAGAAGAAAACGCACGACCACTACAGACTTGCCACATTTTTGGGATGGCAATCCGTATTTTTGACCTACCATTTTTTAAGTATCCGTATCAATCCGTATCATTAATCAGATTTTCCATTTAACTGGCCCTAGTTATTAAGGCCTTTTCAAAACGGGCTAGCCACGGTTTTTTCGATTATTAGGGCCAGTTAACTGGAAAATTATGGCAAGTTTTACTTGACTTTAGCACGTTTAAACTGCGTACCGCAAAACAGACAGTGTTTTCTTCTTCTTCTTCTTCTTCTTCTTCTTCTTCTTCTTCTTATGGTTAGCTAATCACTCTATGTTAGCCACATGTTTGTGACTAGAGTATTGTCGAGCTGGGTTTTCAGAGTTGTCCTTCTCTAGAATTAGTGAGTCCACTGCAGGTCTCACATTTACCCCATGTGTGGAATATTTTACTTCCCCTGGCATAGACACCAGTTAGAAGGGACCATCGGCTGTTAGTGTCTCTTCCGAAAGACATAGGCAATGTGAGGTGAAAGAAATTGCCTAAGTGTCGAAACGGCGGTAGGTGGGATTGAACCACCGTCCCCTCGATTGACAGTCGGGCGCTCTACCGCATCAAATAATGACAATTTATTTCAGCAGTTCGCGCGTATATGGAAGTTTCACTGGCAGGCGTCAACCTTTTGAAATCAGAAATGAAGGCGATTTCACTGAACTCGGTGTCGAGCTCCATTTCCTGTACTGCTTTTCATAACCGTCACGCGCCTGCCACGCGCCCCGTTCCCACCCGTTGAGCCACCTGCCGCAGTTTTCAGAACTAAAATTTACCAGCACGCCATCTATTACGCGCTAAAATAAACTAATCGGTGGTCTAGTTCGTTCGTTTCAAATCGATTTACTTAGTCACTAACAGTAAACAATTATTCCATTATGCAATATAGTTTTGTGACGCATTCAAGACATAAGGTTGTTAAAAATAATTTCTCCACAAATTTAGTTGCAATCTGTATCAAAATGGAGTACAGCCGTATCACTTAAAAAACACCGCCAAAACCCGTATCGGATACGGGTAATCCGTATCATGTGGCATCTCGCATTCTTCAGCCAGGTGATTCCATATGGGTACAAGACGCCAAGACTGCTGGCACAGATTGATTCGTCTCGCTCATACTTGGTGCGAATGCCACCAAGTTGGCTTCGTAACATAACAACATTCGCCATGCAAGTGAAAACAGGTGAGACTGTGTTTCGGATGTGTATGGTGTTTCATTTTGTACATTGTGATAGTCGTTTTATACTCAACATAATTGAAATAAATCGTTGCATTGAGATCAACAAACAGTTTTGTTTGTATGGTCATAAGTTATGCTTCGTATTAAAATCACATTTATGCAGAACACATATCGGCCGCAGGTTAGAACGAGGGCAAATGACGTAAGAACGTCGTGACGTAAAACACGTCATAACAACGCGCTTACTGTAACATATATTTTAAATGTGGCGTGAAGCAAAGCAGTTCATCATAATAGACCGCCTCTGGATTGTGGGTATCACGTATGACAGAACGATTTGTTAAGTGAATTATGTTTGGCAGAAAGAACGGATTTTTTTGTGTTTGCCTCTTGCTGCTTCCGGTAGTTATGGTGAGTTATGTACAATTGAGACAGTGCTGGTACATTGTGTATATAACAACCGGGGATTTGGCCGGAGCTGGAACCGACGACACGATACAGATCAAAATTCGCGAAGACGGATGGTGGCATACGCTGAACAACCCAAGGGTTGATGACTTCGAAAGACACAACACTGACATGTTTGAATTCGGTGACAACTGTGCCGACCGTCATCATCAAGTATCCATAGGAAACGCGGGTTCCGGCAGATTCTTTGTATGTTTCTCAAACGCGTGGCTGGTGACGCACGTCAAATTCACGTGCCTGGGTTGTGACTGGATTCACGACTGGGATACACACAAATGGCTTTGGTGTCATGACGAGCTAAAACTACCAAAGAAATAAAAATAGACGGGCGCGTGTGCGTCGGTGAACTCAGCTGATGTCGTATCGTCCGTGGGCAGCGTCTTCTGTTGCCCCCAATCCACACCAAGAGCAGTGTGCCGGTGTCATCACTGGTTTAATGCGGTGGACTTGACGCTTATACCACAACATCAATGCAATCTGAACCATAGAGGAATTCATTAAATATACCGCTGAAAGTTCTTTATAGTAAACTCGTATGTCATCTTTTGAAGGTTGGTGCACCGAAATCTACAGAAGACATTTTCGTGATCGCCCACAAAACGATATCCTCGACATTTGTGCTTTTAGCCAATTAAAATAATCACTTAATTACAAGGATAAACTCTGGCGTATCTTCACTGAAAGTTCTCATGTCGTGTCGTGTCGTGTCGTGTCGTGTCGTGTCGTGTCGTGTCGTGTCGTGTCGTGTCGTGTCGTGTCGTGTCGTGTCGTGTCGTGTCCTGTCGTGTCCTGTCGTGTCGTGTCGTGTCGTGTCGTGTCGTGTCGTGTCGTGTCGTGTCGTGTCGTGTCGTGTCGTGTCGTGTCGTGTCGTGTCGTGTCGTGTCGTGTCGTGTCGTGTCGTGTCGTGTCGTGTCGTGTCGTGTCGTGTCGTGTCGTGTCGTGTCGTGTCGTGTCGTGTCGTGTCGTGTCGTGTCGTGTCGTGTCGTGTCGTGTCGTGTCGTGTCGTGTCGTGTCGTGTCGTGTCGTGTCGTGTCGTGTCGTGTCGTGTCGTGTCGTGTCGTGTCGTGTCGTGTCGTGTCGTGTCGTGTCGTGTCGTGTCGTGTCGTGTCGTGTCGTGTCGTGTCGTGTCGTGTCGTGTCGTGTCGTGTCGTGTCGTGTCGTGTCGTGTCGTGTCGTGTCGTGTCGTGTCGTGTCGTGTCGTGTCGTGTCGTGTCGTGTCGTGTCGTGTCGTGTCGTGTCGTGTCGTGTCGTGTCGTGTCGTGTCGTGTCGTGTCGTGTCGTGTCGTGTCGTGTCGTGTCGTGTCGTGTCGTGTCGTGTCGTGTCGTGTCGTGTCGTGTCGTGTCGTGTCGTGTCGTGTCGTGTCGTGTCGTGTCGTGTCGTGTCGTGTCGTGTCGTGTCGTGTCGTGTCGTGTCGTGTCGTGTCGTGTCGTGTCGTGTCGTGTCGTGTCGTGTCGTGTCGTGTCGTGTCGTGTCGTGTCGTGTCGTGTCGTGTCGTGTCGTGTCGTGTCGTGTCGTGTCGTGTCGTGTCGTGTCGTGTCGTGTCGTGTCGTGTCGTGTCGTGTCGTGTCGTGTCGTGTCGTGTCGTGTCGTGTCGCGTCGTGTCGTGTCGTGTCGTGTCGTGTCGTGTCGCGTCGCGTCGCGTCGCGTCGCGTCGCGTCGCGTCGCGTCGCGTCGCGTCGCGTCGCGTCGCGTCGCGTCGCGTCGCGTCGCGTCGCGTCGCGTCGCGTCGCGTCGCGTCGCGTCGCGTCGCGTCGCGTCGCGTCGCGTCGCGTCGCGTCGTGTCGTGTCGTGTCGTGTCGTGTCGTGTCGTGCCGTGCCGTGCCGTGCCGTGCCGTGCCGTGCCGTGCCGTGCCGTGTCGTGTCGTGTCGTGTCGTGTCGTGTCGTGTCGTGTCGTGTCGTGTCGTGTCGTGTCGTGTCGTGTCGTGTCGTGTCGTGTCGTGTCGTGTCGTGTCGTGTCGTGTCGTGTCGTGTCGTGTCGTGTCGTGTCGTGTCGTGTCGTGTCGTGTCGTGTCGTGTCGTGTCGTGTCGTGTCGTGTCGTGTCGTGTCGTGTCGTGTCGTGTCGTGTCGTGTCGTGTCGTGTCGTGTCGTGTCGTGTCGTGTCGTGTCGTGTCGTGTCGTGTCGTGTCGTGTCGTGTCGTGTCGTGTCGTGTCGTGTCGTGTCGTGTCGTGTCGTGTCGTGTCGTGTGGTGTGGTGTGGTGTCGTGCCGTGCCGTGCCGTGCCGTGCCGTGCCGTGCCGTGCCGTGCCGTGCCGTGCCGCGCCGCGCCGCGTCGCGTCGCGTCGCGTCGCGTCGCGTCGCGTCGCGTCGCGTCGCGTCGCGTCGCGTCGCGTCGCGTCGCGTCGCGTCGCGTCGCGTCGCGTCGCGTCGCGTCGCGTCGCGTCGCGTCGCGTCGCGTCGCGTCGCGTCGCGTCGCGTCGCGTCGCGTCGCGTCGCTCACGACAAATGAGTGGTCATTGTTGACTTTTAGCTGAATTGCGTCACTACAATCATCCTTGATACACCGACTCGTAAGGTGGCGCCACGGTTCATCGTTGTTGCTCGTTGCCCCACGATAGCGAGCGAGAGTCGGACATGTCGGAATAATGACACAAGCCCACCATTACATCGTGTTTTGAGAGAATGGAACATGAGTTGCAGTTAGACGATGACAAGCAGGAAATCAAACTGACAACGCGGGATAATGAGGAGGGAAAGTGCAGTACAAAAGGTCATCGCAAAATATAGAGAACTATGAAGAACGTTTTATTTACCCTTTTATTGCAACCCGTATATCATATACAATTATACATTTAAACCATTTAAATAAAGCCATGCTGTGGAAAATACCACAATCAAAATAAGTTACACCATGTACAAGTCATTAAAATCATTAAAATATAAATATAAAAACAAAGATAACATAAAATATATAATGAATACATAAATTACACATGTCAGACATGCCACACGATACGGATTACCCGCATCCGATACGGATTTTGGCCATTTTT
>OZ024857.1:50639248-50649248 GCA_964017155.1 Oasisia sp. SBJ-2009
AATGAGCTAGCAACTGGATTCTAATGTTCCGCCGATGGTTATTAGGATCCCCAAACAAATCAATATTATGTCATGACCTTTCAAGTTGAACGTATATGTCAAAATTCAAGTTAATGGGTTAACATTAACGTTACTTAACCAGAATTGGAACAAAACAGGATAAAACTGTCTTATAGATGAGAGATATGTCTCATATCAGTGGCTATCCTCATAATTCTGCTGAGACGAAGTCAAATAGATGAGATTGTATTAACTTTTAAAGGTTATATATAATCGTTATGTCAAAGGTGCTTTTTGCTGACGACACAACTGTAGACAAATCACGTCCTCGTGTTGATACTTTAATTTACAATATACACCAAAAATTAAGGCATTTGTACGACTGGTTGTGTGCTAATAAATTGTTATTGAATATGAAAAACAAATATTTAGCCCACCGAATAACAAATATCAGGTAAATAACGGTATCAAAATTACTACTGAAAATATTAATCATATTGGAAAGGATAATACAAAAGAATCAGTCAAGTTTTTTTAGGAATACGTATTGATAAACACTTAACATGGCAAAAACATATTAATATAATCAGTTCTAAGATATCTAGAGCAAGTTATGCAATTAACAGAATGAAACATTTTTGCCATCGAAGCAGTAATTGTATGTTTGTTCATTTGTCAAAGTTACAAATGTGACACAAAGTGGACTACCACAGAGCTACGTCTCGGGAATTACACATAATTGTAATAATCACTATGATTATTACAATTATTTGAAATTCCCGAGACATACCTCTATGGTGGCCCAATTTGTTTCACATTTGTCACTTTGAGACATTAACATACATACAATTGTTTTATTGACAGATCTCGGGTCAAATACTATACTCGACTATTTTTTTTTCTAATTTAATCTTCAAATGATATATTGCAGGAAACTGTGTTATACCCGCACTGTTAACACATCATCATGGCTTGTGTGTGTGAGTATGTATATATGTGTGTGCATGTATGTGTGTGTGTCTGTGTGTGTGTCTGTGTGTGTACAGGCGCTCGTGTGTTCGTGTGCGTACGTGTGTGTGTATGTTTTTGTATGTTTGTGTACTTTGTATGGGTGTGTGAGTGTTTGTGTGTGTGTGTATGTGTGTTTGTATGTGTGTATGTGTGTGTGTGTGTGTATGTGTGTGTGTGTGTGTGTGTGTGTGTGTGTGTGTGTGTGTGTGTGTGTGTGTGTGTGTGTGTGTATGTACGTGTTTCACCTAATTAGTTTTGACGTGCATATCGAAGTCAATTGTATCACCTTTTTTTCAATTAAGTTGTCAAACTGTTGGCAATACACATGATACTTACTACGTTACGTCTTTTGTCACTAGTTGACACGTCCGCTTGCAGTTTAGCAGGTGTTTGAAGGCAACAAACAAAACTGTGTAAATGAAAACATGGCATACGTAAGCAATATACGAAATGGTAATATCCGCCGATGTTTATAGTAACGTCACTGCTGACAACAATGTTTTAAATATGGTCGTGGTCGTACCGGACAGTCCACAACACATACCTAAAACCTTAATTATTTAATAAATCGTCACGCCTATGCTGTTTATAAAATTATATGCATACTCTTTGGTAAAGGTATTAGTTCTGCATATATATAATTTAAACTCTGTCACTGTAGAAACCATAATGTGACTATGTATATATATATATATATATATATATATATATATATATATATATATATATATCATCATGCTGTCGGTCGCGAAGCGACAAAGACTGCTTCCATCACTTGACTGTTGCTCTCCATTTGTCTCTCTGCTGTGAGAGTGATGTCCATGAGTCGATCTTTATGTCTCTCATCTTCAGGTTTCTCTTGATGGTATCTTTGAACCGGAGACGAGGGCGCCCTCTCTTTCTCTGACCAGAAGACAGTTGCGAGTAGAGAACCTGCTTCGGTAGCCTGTCTGGTGACATCCTCATAAGGTGTCCAGTCCATCGGAGATTCTTTCTGATCAGAAGATCTTCCATAGATGGCAGCCCTGTTCGTTCTAGTATTTCCTTGTTTGTCACTTTGTCCATCCAGGTTATCCTCATGATCGAACGCAGATGTCGCATCATGAAGGCATGCAGCTTTTTCACCTGTCGTCTGTACACTGTCCAGGCCTCAGCTCCGTATAGGAGGGTGGACAGCACGATTGCACGGTATATCTTGCCTTTAACCCGCATGGACACATGGTGGTTGTTCCAGAGTATCTGGCGTAGTCGGCCGAAAGATGCACTAGCCTTGGCCATCCTCCTCTGTATTTCATCGTCAATGCATCCATCACTTGATATAGTGCTTCCGAGGTAGGTGAATTCTAGAACAGAGTTCAGCTTGTTTCCATCAACCATGATATCCTCCTCTCGGGTTCTTGTAGAGTTGGATTTGTACAGCACCTCGGTCTTCTTGATGTTAATCTTCAGGCCGAACTTCTTTGACGCATCGGAGAAAGCATCCACTATGTTCTGCATCTCTTCAGCAGAGTGTGCAACCAGTGCACTGTCATCTGCGAATAGCAGCTCTCTCATCAGTATCCGAGTAGTCTTGGTCTTTGCTCTGAAGTGTGCGACGTTGAATAGGTCAGCGTTCTGTCTGGACTGTATGTAGACTCCATCCCCCATGTCTCGGAAAGCCTCGTCGAGCATTGCTGATAGGAAGATGGAGAAGAGCGTGGGGGCTAGTACACAACCTTGCTTGACCCCATTTGTGACACTGAACGATTCTGAGACTTCTCCTCCAACACTAACATTCGCCATCATTCCAGAATGTAGTGCCTCGATCATTGTTGTGAACTTCTCTGGGCAGCCATACTTCCTCAGTAGCTGCCATAGCCCAGTCCTCCCAACTGTATCGAACGCCTTGCTGAAGTCGACAAATACCATGTACAGTGGTCGGTCCTGTTCAATGCATTTTTCTTGTAGTTGTCGGAGACAAAATATCATATCCACGGTGCTCCGGTTACCTTATCTCCGGTTACCTTACCTATATATATATATATATATATATATATATATATATATATATATATATATATATATATATATATATATATACATATATATATATATATATATATATATATATATATATATATATATATATATACATATATATATATATATATATATATATATATATATATATATATATATATATATACATATATATATATATATATATATATATATATATGTATATATATATATATATATATATATATATATATATATATATATATATAGATATATACATATATATATATATATATATATATATATATATATATATATATAAAGCCGAAGTCATTAGCTATGCATGTATTTTGCAGAAACAACGTTACAATAATCATTAATAACAATGTGAACTCAGAACAGCAAAAGTGGCGGAACCAACCACACGCAGGTGGAAGGATCCACCAACTCAATAATGACAATGCTGTCTACAATGGGGAAGACGCATGGTAACCACAACCGCCATAAACCCCATCATGTACATGGAATATGTTTACAATCTCACATTGAGCAGAGTGAAACACACAGATCAAACATAAATGTAAATAATGTTCATCACCATATATAATAAAGTTAGCAATTCGACCTAACCAGAAATATCACAACAATAGTCGATATTGCGAAATAGGGAGTAGGAGGGTGGGGAAAAACACAATGTTAAAACCGTGATAGCACAGCCATAGAAAACTCTACCTCCGCGAGCAGTGCGCGAATGAAAAAGAGGCTGACACTTGTAGTTGGACACGTTAGTTACGTGATCAGGTCGGTTTACCGTACAGTATGAATATAGGTCGTAGCATCGCCCACATAAATGCCATTTTAATTTTGTTCAAATGGTGGTTATATGTGGAACGATCCTATTACCCGTGTTGTTTAACTTACCGACCGAAGCCCGGTAGGAAACAGAACATACCATGAGTACGACACATACTATTTTCGCAAATTTCTAATGTACTTAAAATGTAGTTACCACACACGATACACCACCCACAATAGAGCAATATAAACGTAGAGATAATGTTGCAAGAACCAACACCACCAGAGAGTGGATACGATAACAGCAAAAATGGGATTGTAATGACTGCCACCAGTTGGGCTACTCTGAAGGACCACTAAAATGCCACCAGTTGGGCTAGTCATAAGGTCCTCCTAAATGCCACCAGTTGTGCTTGTCTGAAGGACCTACTGAAGTGCCACCAGTTGGGCTATTCATAAGGACCTACTGAAGTGCCACTAGTTGGGCTAATCCTAAGGTCCTATTAAAACGCCACCAGTTGGGCTAACCTTCAGGGCCTAATAAATAGCCACCAATTGGGCTAAACAGACCGGCTTGAAAGGTTGCCCTCTGTTGGGCTAAACCATTTAAGAACACACAACAAAAACCGCAATGTAAGGACAAACACATCCCTACTTCTTCAACGTATTACTACAGCTCATCATGCCACAATAGCTATGTATGTACGTGACTAGGGTATGATCAAGCTTGGTCGGTCGCATAGTTGGGCTAATCCTAAGGACCAACTAAAAACCACCAAATGGGCTAAACATATGCTCGACATGTCAGACACAAAATTGACAACAAATCATAGGCCTACATAAATCACACTTACAAGGTTGGATAGGTAATTAAAATTGCTCCAAAACACACACAGGTTGTGATGGTGAAAAATCAATAGTTTTGAACATAAAGTGTATAATATGTATAAAAGCATCACGACAACGTGTGTGTCCGACAATCCACACCATCAAATTGGAACATATGCTCGACATGCCAGACAAACAATTGACATCAAAGTATAGACACACACTTACACCGTTAAATAGGTAATTCAAATAGCTCCAAAACACATACAGGTTGTGACGGTGAACGATCAATACTTTTGAACATAAAGTGTGATATATGTATAACAGCTTACACGCTGTATATGTTGTATTGCTTTAATAAGGTATGTCCGGTACAATCAGCCGGCGCATACCACTGAGTGGGAACGTCGCGGGCAAGCAAAACAGTAAGAGTATTGTGTCCAGCGGGATACAACAAAACCCTGAGTAAACTAGTCACAAGAAGCGTTTACAAGCCATCAAAGGTCAGCGCTAGAGCTGATTGTATTAATATGTTTACAGCTATATATATATATATATATATATATATATATATATATATATATATATATATATATATATATATATATATATATATATATATATATATTGTATATATATATATATATATATATATATATATATATATATATTGTATATATATATATATATATATATATATATATATATATATATATATATATATGTATATATATACGATGAGAGTATTGAATTGTTTAAATAGGAATCCATCAATAAAATCAGTTTACAATTGATTTGTATTTACTGTTACAAACACTTTTGTCTGGTATCTGAAAATGAGCAACTGAACAAGTGATCGTATTTGATTTTGCTTATAACAGTTGCTCGTGAATGTTTACTACGGCAATGCATAGTGTTGGATTGACATTCAAAGAGCCGGAATGGAGTAACGCTATCAAACGGAACGCGATGTTTATAATGTTTATATTTTGAGATGTTATTAACTTAATATAGTTCAGATTAATAGCCTTGATACCTTTCAAAATATGTCGTCAATTTATGATGGAAACTGCATACTGTAATACATCCGGTAGTAACTAAGAGAACGCCTTTAAACGTTTAACATATATATTAATATAAATATTTTTGTGACGTCATGTTGCCAATAAGTCCATAGGCAATGTATTTTATTGTATCAATCACTCTGATTAGATTAATGAAACAATGTAGCAAATATATGGAATAACACAAACATTACACGATATAAGCTTAAATGCGCTAATTTTGCGTTAGTAAGTTAATCGATTGCCTGTCACATTATTATATATGGACATTTCTTTCAGGCCACGTCCCTAATAATACGTCCACTCGAGGCGCTCTGCACAGACGGGAGCGGTAGGATGGTGTGTCCTCAAAACGGCGCTGAATTGTTGTACTCGGGTACGTCTTGTCCGTAATTGTTTTGGCGCGGTTTTTTTAATGGAAGACATGGCATGTGGACTATTTTGCCAATATATAATTAGCTAAACAACATGGACTTGTCTTAGAGGCGATTATATCACTGTCTTTCAACATTTAGATTTAATGAACACAATAATGCTAATCACAATATCCATATAATTGATTTCTTTTATTACTGATATTTCATTATTGCAGGCATTGCCGCTGGTTCATACTACACCCTGCCCGTCGGTGGTTCGAACTACCTGTGTTTGCCCAGAGACCCTGAATGGGGGAACACGATGGCAGGTTTCCAATCAGGTGGTTATTTGTCCGGAGCAGAGTATGAGATGTATTCAAATAACCCGTTCTCCAAATTTGGTGCAGTCTATCTACTCAAAACTGCACCGAGCAGTTCGTTCGCCGGACAGTATTTGCATCCTAATCCTACCATATGTATGCTCAATACATTGCCTATTGTTGTAACAAGTTGACAATTGCCATTATCAAAGCCGTAGTCTTGCATCGTTTGTTTTGTGTTACATATGTTGTGCCGTCGTTGTTATATATGACAAAAGCATTCAGACAGAAATGTCATTCATCATACAGTGGAAGTATATATTAAGAAAAAACGAAGGTCACATCCCTAAACAAACCGCTTAATATTAACAATTATGTGCACCGGAAGTATATCATTACTACAGAGTCTGCGAAGGCTCAGTTGTTATCGATTAAATAAACGGACATGCGGTAGTTTGATAATTGTATCAGAGATGCTGTGCACATATAATAAAAGCGATATTACGCACTATTTTTTTCTGTTGTTAATGAAAAAAGTTGTTACTTTTTCACGGTTAAAGGTGTGTTATTTTTCTTTATTCTAAGATAATTCTTCCCATTTCTGTATTAATTACACTAGTAAATGAACCCAATATCAGCGGTGAAGTAGAAGCGATATATAGTCATTCGTTAGTTCCACATTCTGACACACTAGGCGCGAGAGACACGCAAACGCTTTAGACTGTTCACCGAAGTCTAAATTCCTTATTAATAGCAACGTATACTAGCAAAATACACACACAACACGGTCAAAATTCATAATCGTCGAATGAGCTAAATTTAAGAAGTTTATTTTCTTCTAATATGTCGTAGACTTGCTCCTGGCCATTTAATTCCCAAGATGCAAAGCATCTAGATATACTATATGGCATACATCTCATAAATATAAACACGAACTTACGCACAACACACACACACACACACACACACACACACACACACACACACACACACACACACACACACACACACACACACACACACACACACACACACACACACACACACACACACACACACACACACATACACACACACACTCAGTAAGGACAAGACATAACTCCGGCTAGTGCTCATACATGTATCGGGACAGCGCTATGATGTTGGTACTCAAAGTTTGCGCGATATTGCTGGCGTTGTGCGCCGTGCTTGAGGAGGTCAAAGAAGGTCCACGGGGAGAGAAGTAAGGCGTCATCCACCTACAGGGCCGACCACTCCCGCTCCTGCCCACTTCTGCCCGTACGAGGAGATGCCTCCGAATGACTGCGGTCCCTTTCAGATACCTATGCGGTTCCCATACTTCGGCAGAAAGTACAACCGTCTCTACGTAAGCACAAGTACATTTATTCACCCTACCATAATTACATTTGCCTACATCAGATGGCTCGTGTCGATGGGTGTGGCGAGGTAAATACAATTAAGGATTTGTCGCGATTTGTTGTTGTTGTTGTTGTTGTTGTTGTTGTTGTTGTAGTAGTAGTAGTAGTAGTAGTAGTAGTAGTAGTAGTTGTTGTTGTTGTTGTTGTTGTTGTTGTAGTAGTAGTAGTAGTAGTAGTAGTAGTAGTAGTAGTAGTAGTAGTAGTAGTAGTAGTAGTAGTAGTAGTAGTAGTAGTAGTGGTATTATTACAATTACCAAGGCCCTAGGAGGTGACACCACTTGATCGCCACATGATATCGGCCTGGAATGTAAACGGTTTCTTTGATAGCACACATACCAACTAGGGAAGAAAAAAAATTAAGCGAATCTGTTAAACTTTCGAAAAGAAATGTCACTTAACATGTATTTAAACAAGTCACACAATAAAATAAACAAATACGAAAGTGTTTTATGTTAGTTTATCTGTCATGTCATCCATATAGCGCATCTCACAAAGTATCTAATTTTTTTATTGCTGTTTTTTGGTTTACTATTTTGTTCTATATCAAAAACATACTGAACTACTCTAACATATGTCATACGCGGTCATGTTGTAAATTGCTTCAAAACATGAGCGCCATCTGACGGCAGCGAACAGTGAAACTACAACTCTTCAACCAAGCGAGTTCGTGAAGACGAGCTACACCATTTTGGTAAGATATATCGCTCTTATTATCTTGCTTGTTCAACTCTCGCTTGCTGCGTGACTTCGCCTGAAAGGCGTGAGCAGCACGACATGTATTACGACAGTATAAACAGCGCATGCATAATAATGGCTACTTCACGTTGTGACAACATTTTATAATAGTGGCAAATATCCGTTGTGACTACATTGGTTATTATAGTGACCATTATACGTTGTGACAACATCGGTTAATAAAGAATAGTTAACGTAATTGAGTTTTGTTGAATGGTTAGAAACGACGATTGTTTCAGTTGAGATATCGCATTCCAACTAGCAACGTTATAATTCCATGACAACGATGATGTTTATTATATTTTATATTACGAACCTTTCAAGGTTAGTATTTTAAATGTCTCGCTTGATACAAAACAATCATCAATTATAATTATGTAAATATAGATTCTCACTCAAAACGAAGTATATTGTCATCAGACCGTCATACTTCAACAATAAGTAAAAATTGTATTTCAATACACACCAAAAAGTAATTAACAATTAGCTGTTCAATTAACAATTTGCAACAACAGTAATATGTTTTGGTCTGCGTTTTACTCAGAATGTATTATTAAAGTTTGAGACTCAAGTATAGTAGCACAGTTTCTAAAGGTTGTTATATTGTCACACCTATGCTTCAATAATATAGTATTTTTTAAATGTGTCAAATACCGTTTAGGAGTATGCCACATAGCCGGGTTGGTAGGTGTTTTACTTGTCCACGTTCGGTGTCATTCTGACGCAAGCAAGCAACAGATCCATTAAGCTTTTCTTTTACATTCCTTTTTGCACTTTCAACTTCTCGCAGTGACATATACCAATCCTGTCTGTGCTCATCATTTACAGCGTTGCTCTTCTGGTGGTCTTTGTGCTAAGCACGATAACTTTAAGCGTAACAGACGTGTTGTAATTCTGATGCATGTACCTTCTTTTCACATACTGGTTATAGCTGACAGGTCACGATATCCATACAAAGCAGCCTGTTGATATATTTCGGTCGTATATTGTAGTATGTTGCGTCTTGCTCAACTTCAAATTACTAAACAGTCAAAGATTACATTATGTATTGTATGCCGGTGCCAAGTTAACAATTCTTGAGTTCAAAACAAAATACATAAATTTGGAACATCACGCATGCCTTACTAATATAAGACATTCCAAAGCAATAACATTAATGGATATCTTTAGAAAGTGATGCAGAATGTTTCAAGTGGTTATCAGACGGGGTGTTTTATAGGAAGTAGTGCATTGCTGTTTTTGTCGTGTTCTGAGAAGTTAGGGGCAACCCACTGAAATTAAAACAAAATATTTACATTTCGAACATCATGCATGCCACACTAATATACGACATTCAAAAGCAATATAATTAATGGATATCTTTAGAAAGTGATGTAGTAGGTTTCAAGTGGTTGTCAGACGGGGTGTTTTATAGGAAGTAGTGTATTGTTGTGTTCGTCGAGTTCAGATAAGCTAGGAGCAAGCTAATGAAAACT
>OZ024857.1:50651748-50656748 GCA_964017155.1 Oasisia sp. SBJ-2009
GGTCCGTAATTCTTTTGGCGCGTTTTTTTTAATGATAGGCAAGGCACGTGGACTATTTTGTTAGTATCTAATTAGCTAAATAACATGGACTGTTTTTAATGGCGATTATATCATTGTCTTTATAAAACGAAGAGATAATGAACACACTAAAACTAATCACAATATACTTATAATCGTAATATTATAATTACTGTTATTTCATTATTGCAGGCATTGCCGCTGGTCCATACTACACCCTATCCGGCTGTGGTTCGAACTACCTATGATTATCCAGATACCCTGAATGCCAATTGGGGGAAAACGATGGCCGGTTTCTAATCAGGTGGCTGTTTGTCCGGAGCAGAGTATGAGATGTATTCAAATAACCCGTTCTCCAAATCTGGTGCAGTGTATCTACTCAAAGCTACACAGAGCAGCACGTTCGCCGGACAGTATTTGCATACTAATCCTACCATGTACATGCTCAATACATTGTCTATTTTTTTAACTAGTTGACCATTGCCATTATCAAAGCCATAGTATTGCATAATTTGTTTTGTGTTACTTTGACACTTTGTAATGAACCACTTTTAGGCACGTAACCTTTGCAACCATCTGTTGTGCCGTTATTGTTAAACATGACAAAACCATTCTGACAGAAATATACTTCATCATACAGTGGATGTATACTATTAAGAAAAAAAGAAGGTCACACCCCTACATAACCTGCTTGATATTAGCAATTATGTACACACGAAGTATAATATTACTAAAGAGTCTGCGAAGGCTCAGCTGTTATCTATTAAATAAACGAACATGCGGTGGTTTGATAATTGTATCCGAGATGTTGTGCACATCTAATAAAAGCGATATTACTCAATATGTTGTTTCTGTTGTTATTGAAAACAATTGTTACATTTTCACGGTTAATGGTTTGTGATTTTTCTTCAAAGATTAGTCTACCCATTTCCGTATTAATTACATTAGTAAATCATTCTCAGCGATGAAATAGAAACGATGAAAAGTAATTCGATCGTTCGACATAATGCGCGGTAGAGACACGCAAACGCATTAGACTTTTCACCGAAATCGACATTCCTGACTTATGGCAACGTATACTAGCAAAATGCACACTCAACGCGGTCAAAATTCATGATCAACGGAAGAGCTAAATTTAAGAAGTTTCTTTTCTTCCGATGTGTCGTAGATTTGTCCCTGGCCGTTTAGTTCCCAATATGCAAAGCATCTAGATACATGCCATACATCTCATAAACATAAAAACACATTTACGCACAAACACACACATACACACACTCACAAACGTACTCACATACGTACATACCCACACACGCTCACAAACTCACATTCACGCACATACACACACATGGAAACGCACTCACACACGCATATGCACACACTCACCTACAGAACATATACACTCACACACACGTATATACACGCGCACACACACACGTACACACACGTACACACGCACACACACACACACACGTGCACACGCATATTCAGACACTCACCTACAAAATAATACGCCCATGCACACACATGTACACGCACGCGCACGCGCACGCGCACGCGCACGCGCACGCGCACGCGCACGCGCACGCGCACGCGCACGCGCACGCGCACGCGCACGCGCACGCGCACGCGCACGCGCACGCGCACGCGCACGCGCACGCGCACGCGCACGCGCACGCGCACGCGCACGCGCACGCGCACGCACACGCACACGCACACGCACACGCACACGCACACGCACACGCACACGCACACGCACACGCACACGCACACGCACACGCACACGCACACGCACACGCACACGCACACGCACACGCACACGCACACGCACACGCACACGCACACGCACACGCACACGCACACGCACACGCACACGCACACGCACACGCACACGCACACGCACACGCACACGCACACGCACACGCACACGCACACGCACACGCACACGCACACGCACACGCACACGCACACGCACACGCACACGCACACGCACACGCACACGCACACGCACACGCACACGCACACGCACACGCACACGCACACGCACACGCACACGCACACGCACACGCACACGCACACGCACACGCACACGCACACGCACACGCACACGCACACGCACACGCACACGCACACGCACACGCACACGCACACGCACACGCACACGCACACGCACACGCACACGCACACGCACACGCACACGCACACGCACACGCACACGCACACGCACACGCACACGCACACGCACACGCACACGCACACGCACACGCACACGCACACGCACACGCACACGCACACGCACACGCACACGCACACGCACACGCACACGCACACGCACACGCACACGCACACGCACACGCACACGCACACGCACACGCACACGCACACGCACACGCACACGCACACGCACACGCACACGCACACGCACACGCACACGCACACGCACACGCACACGCACACGCACACGCACACGCACACGCACACGCACACGCACACGCACACGCACACGCACACGCACACGCACACGCACACGCACACGCACACGCACACGCACACGCACACGCACACGCACACGCACACGCACACGCACACGCACACGCACACGCACACGCACACGCACACGCACACGCACACGCACACGCACACGCACACGCACACGCACACGCACACGCACACGCACACGCACACGCACACGCACACGCACACGCACACGCACACGCACACGCACACGCACACGCACACGCATAATTATGGTTGGATGATTCCAAGAGAAGTTGAGACGGTACTTGATTGAACAGGTCTGCCAGGGAAGTAAAGTGTAAAGCGCTTTGAACGGTTCTGAGGACCGGATACTGCGCCACATTAGAACTTACCATTACTATTTTAGACCCGCTGTCCAGCAAAACGTTATCTTCGTCTACTCATTTGCCGTGTGGTGGCAGCACTTCTGCACCTCTCAGCGGCCAGGGAAATTACTTTATTTCCGATATTACTTCCTGGACGTCTTTTTACAAGATCTGCGTAGAGATGATGAATGGCTCTTCGGCCAATTATGAAATACATGTTTTATAATACTCTACCATTAATGCTCGATATTTCTATCACAAAGAGTATCTAGACGTATACCATTGAACTAAACAAACAGTGATGTCATCCGGCGACAGCATCACAAAGAGTATCTAGACGTATACCAGTGAACTAAACGAAGAGTGTTGCCATCTGGCGGCAGCGAGCATTGAATATAAATAGCTTAGCCATCACCCAGACCTTCTTCTTGGCAATTTCACGAATCCGAACGAGACTAGTAATATGTGTGCTTCGATAAAACTCAACGAGCTACTTGTTGTTGCCCCGATAGGCGCCGAGTGAAGTTCTGTCGGTAATACTGTGGCAATGTACTGTATGTCCCGGCAGGTTTTCTGTGCTTTAGTATAAACATTCTTCCACATAAAGGCAGCTTCGAATGAGAGTATGTTGTTCATCTGACGTCCAACGGTGCACCCAGTAGTAGTGTAATAGTAATAGTTGTTGTTGTTGTTGTAGTTGTTGTTGTAGTAGTAGTAGTAGTAGTAGTAGTAGTAGTAGTAGTAGTAGTAGTAGTAGTAGTAGTAGTAGTAGTAGTAGTAGTAGTAGTAGTAGTAGTAGTAGTAGTAGTAGTAGTAGTAGTAGTAGTAGTAGTAGTAGTAGTAGTAGTAGTAGTAGTAGTAGTAGTAGTAGTAGTAGTAGTAGTAGTAGTAGTAGTAGTAGTAGTAGTAGTAGTAGTAGTAGTAGTAGTAGTAGTAGTAGTAGTAGTAGTAGTAGTAGTAGTAGTAGTAGTAGTAGTAGTAGTAGTAGTAGTAGTAGTAGTAGTAGTAGTAGTAGTAGTAGTAGTAGTAGTAGTAGTAGTAGTAGTAGTAGTAGTAGTAGTAGTAGTAGTAGTAGTAGTCGTAGCAGTAGCAGTAGCAGTAGCAGTAGCAGTAACAGTAACAGTAGCAGTAGCAGTAGTAGTAGTATATGACAAAAAATGTTGTATTATATTTTATATTATGAACCTTTCATTGTTGTTATTTAAGCGATCTCGCTTGATACAAAACTGTCATCAATTATGTAAATAATTGTCGACTCTCGTTAAAATGAAGTAATATCATCAGACGATAAAACTTCAGCAATAAGTAAAAATTGTATATGCTTTTCACCTAAAAGTAATTAACAATTAGCAATTCAATTAAAAATGTACAACAGTGACAGTTTCTGGTCTGCGTTTTACTTAGAATCTATTATTGAATTTGAGATTCAAGTAAAGTGGCACAATTTCTGAAGGCTGTTATATAGACACACGCGCCCTATGCTTCAACTAATATAGTATTTTACAAATGTGTCAAATACCATTTTGGAATCAACAATATAGGCAGGTTGGCAGGTACTTTACTTGTCCACATTGGGCGTAATTCTGAAGCATGCAACAGATCCATTAAGCTTTTCTTTTGCATTCCTTTTTGCACCTTCAACCTCTCGCAGTGACATTTATCAGTCCCTGTCTGGGCTCATCGTGTACAGCGTTGCTCGTATGGTGGTCTTTGTGCTAAGCAAGATAAATTTACGCGTAACAGACGTGTTGGTATTCTGATGCAGATATCATGTTTTTATATACTGGTGATAGATGACAGGTCACGATATCCATACAAAGCAGACTGTTGATGTATTTATGTCGTATATTGTAGTGTGTTGCGTCTTGCTCAAACTTAAATTATTAAACAGTCAAAGGTTATGTTATCTATTGTATGCCGGTGCCACGGTATCAATGCTTGAGGTCAAAACTAAATACATAAATGTCGAACATAAGGCAAGCCATACTAATATACGACAATCCAAAGCAATAGAATTAATGGATATCTTTTGAAAGTGATGCAGATGGTTTCAAGTGGTTGTCAGAAGGGGTGTTTTATAGGAAGTAGTGTATTGTTGTTTTTGTCGAGTTCAGATAAGTTAGTGGCAAACTACTTATATTA
>OZ024857.1:50659248-50661748 GCA_964017155.1 Oasisia sp. SBJ-2009
ATTTGTATTTTACGCACCATGAACATTTCGGAAGGCGCTTTTGAAATTCCGTGGTAATGTCACTGGAGCGTGAATTTCCTACATGGCCGCCGCTGTGCAAGTACTCGTCCGTAACTTTGGAACTAGTAAGGCTAGATACGAAAAATGGGTGTCTATTCCGCCTGAAATTGACACTCCCGACACGCCTGACCTATTTTACGGTTTGATGACATATTAGATGAAAAATCCAACATGGCCGCTTATCCATCGTCGACTGCGTAAATGCTGTTAACCGTAATGAGCTAGCAACTGGATTATGATGTTCCCCCGATGGTTATTAGGATCCCCAATCAAATAAATATTATTTCATAACCTTTCAAGTTGAACGTACATGTCAAAATTCAAGTTAATGGGTTAAAATTAACATTGCTTAAACAGATCTGGACACTAAACAGGATACAAAAAGATGAGAAATATATCTCATAGCTGTGGCTATCCTCATAGATCAGATGAAATAAAGTCAAATAGATGCGACTGTATCAACATTTATAGGTTATATTTAATCGCTATGCCATAAGGTGATTCATTCCTTCATTAAGCACGCTACTCCAAACAGTTGATTTATTTGAGTTATGTTGTCTTCCCGAAGCACCCCGTGGAGCTTGACGTCCTTTGGGTGATATTCATACGGTTGTCTCCGTTTCAAATGTTGCCTGGATGTGAGTTGGTTTTATGTTACACATCCCAGACAATAACTTTTGTCTTTTTCACATAGCTCTCTTTGTTATTCAACTTGTCATCCTTTTCTGTCTATATTGTAACTAAATATATTGCAATTCGATGTTTCTATCAAAAACATAATAATCTTAGCTATACATACATAATATCATAGTCTCTAGACGTATATACCAATGAACTAATCAAAACAGTGATGCCATCTGACGGAGGGAACAATGAATAGTTTAGCCAGTTACCCAAACCCTCTACTTGGCGATATCGCGAAGTCGAACGCGAGTCGTTTAATCGAGAAGAGCAATATGTGTCATTCAATAAACCTCAACGAGCACAAGTAATTTGTATGCGTGCGTGCATGTTCGGTGAGTTCCCTCTCCTTGATTTGTGTGTGTGCGACTACAGATGTTTTGTCTCAATGTTTCTGCCGTGTCCTGTGGTGATCTGTAAATGAATATTATGTGCAGGTCCCGTATTTGGATAGCTGCGATGATATACGGTTTGCAATAAAGGATTAATAAAACGTTCTTTCTTTACAGGTTACGTTGGCCGTTCTAGTTGAGACTCTACTGCACGTCCTTCTCTCCTTGTTATCCCTCGTTGTAAATATGAATTCCTGCTTGTCGTCGTAAAACAGTAATTTTTGCCCCTGTCTCCCTCCAAACAAAATATCCTCGTGGACTTGTTCTGTTCCTTCTACACATCTGACACGAGCTCACATTTGTGGAGCGGGGGGGGGGGGCAAGATATCCAAATGGTGGCGCCATCTTACGACGCGGGATAATCAAAGATTATTGTAGATCGCAATGTCTCAGGGGTAGAGCTTCGGAATTTCGACGAAGAGAACCCCGCTACGAATCCTACGCTGCGGTGTAAAACCTTGGGCACGGTTTTTTCATTGTACATCGTTCCAGTTCACTAAGCTGTATAAATGAAAACTTGGCTATAGGCAGTGGTGGATATGCGTAGGAGTAGCCGTCGCGCACTAGTTGTAGAATAATTATGGCTGGATGCTTCCCAGAGAAGTTGAGACGGTGCTTGATCGAACAGGTCTGCCGCGGAAGTAAAGTGTAATGCGCGTTGAACGGTCCTTAGGACCGGATAATGCGCTACATTAGAACTTACCGTTACTATTTTAGACCCGCTGTCCAGCAAAACGTTATCTTTGTCTACTCATTGGTCGTGAGGTGGCAGCACTTCTGTTCCTCTCAAGGGCCAGGGAAATTACTTTATTTCCGATATTACTTCTTTGAAGTCTGTTTACGAGATTTGTGTAGAGACGATGATTGGCTATGAAATAAATGGTTTATCATACTCTACCATTAATGCACATTACAACATTGCAATTGCACTTAAATAAGTCGCACATAAAATTGAACAAAATAAAAGGTTGTCGTCACCTATCTTTTTCACATCGCTATCTTAGCTCTAGGAAAATCACCTTTTCATCATCTTCTGTGTAGATTGTATCAAATATATCGTAGCTCGATGTTTCTGTCACAAATTGTATCAAGA
Source organism: Oasisia sp. SBJ-2009 (assembly GCA_964017155.1). Taxonomy (NCBI): domain Eukaryota; kingdom Metazoa; phylum Annelida; class Polychaeta; order Sabellida; family Siboglinidae; genus Oasisia; species Oasisia sp. SBJ-2009. Next base: position 50,661,475 of record OZ024857.1, read on the forward strand.
GGTATACCATTGAACTAAACAAACAGTGATGCCATATGGCCGCAGCATCAAAAAGAGTATCTAGACGTATATCAATGAACTAATCGAACATTGTGGCCATATGGCGGCAGCGAGCACTGAATCTAAATCGTTTAGCCATCACCCAGTCCTTCTTCTTGGCCATCTCACGAATCCGAACGAGACTAGTAGTATGTGTGCTTCGATAAAACTCAACGAGTTACTACTTGTCGCCCCTATATGCGCCGTGTGGAGTTCTGTCGGTGTTGGCCTTTGC
>OZ024857.1:50669248-50691748 GCA_964017155.1 Oasisia sp. SBJ-2009
GCTCCATATCACTTTGGAGACCCAATGTGAGTGAGGTCGACCATGCTGGACATGCGTATTCCAGAGTAGGCCGGACCACCGTTGTATATACCGTCAGAAGGTCTTCGACGGGAATGCCTGATCGTTTGAGTTGTAGCAGTAGAAACAGCCTCTTGCCTGCTTTTCGTGTTATTTCATCAACGTGTACGTCCCAAGTCAGGTTGCTGGTGATGGTAATGCCAAGTATCTTCGCCTCGGTTACTCGCTGAGTGTCTGTTCCGTCGACACGTATGGTTGGGAAGTTTGTCCTTGTTTTAGAGAAATCAATAACAAGCTCTTTTGTCTTATTTTTGTTGATTTTCATATCGTTTTGGATTGTCCACAGATATGCCGCATCGGCTGCTTCCTATAGATTTGGCGCTTGGGAGTATGATCCAGTATAGACGATGCACGTGTCATCAACATATTTGTAGGAGTCGGACTTTGTTTGTAGATCATTTATCATGAGGACGAAAAGTACCGGGCCTAGCTTTGTGCCTTGTGGCACTCCTCCATGGATGTAATTCCAGTCGGATTGTGTGTTGCACAGCTTAACTTGTTGGGTTCTTTCTGTAAGGAAACTAGCTATCCACTTCATTAAAATATTCGGGAGGCCAAAACTTGCAAGTTTTTGAAGAAGAATGTCATGATTGATTAGGTCAAATGCCTTAGAGAAGTCAAGCAGTAGTATCCTGGCATACTGTTTCGATGCATCTGTGCTTGTATAACACTGATGTAACAGGTCAACAAGGGCATGAGTAGTGGATGACTTCTTTACGGAGCCATATTGGTTTGGGTCAACTCTGTCTTGAACGATGTCCCAGACCCATTTAACAACGAACTCTTCCATTTGTTTACAGAGCACAGCAGTCAAAGAGATTGGTCTAAGGTCCGTTTCGATATGTTCTGGCGGTTCCTTTTTAGGAAGGGGGCTGACGTGTGCAGCACGCCAGATACGTGGAACATGCCCCTCTCGAAGTGAGCTGTTGTAGATTGCGGCAACTGGGCCTGCAAGCAATTCAGAGAACTCTTTAAGGACCCAGCTTGGTATAGAGTCCGGGCCCGGAGCTTTACTCGTGTCTAGCTTGCGTAATTGCTTTTCCACTTGTTCAACTGGGATATCATATTTAGATGGCACACATGGTATTTCAAGCTGAAGGTAGTCATTGTCAGCACTCAGGGCAGGTAGGTTATCACTCACTGATTTAAAGAAATTGTTTATTCGTTGGCTGAGTTCCAGAAGATTACCGTCACACACTTGATTGGCGAGGTGAAGCAAATGCGGGTCACTGCTAGTTTGTTGACATCCAAGCAGTTCTTTCATACCCTTCCACCAATTGCGTGGATTGGATGTCTTTAATCCATTGATGCGTTTATCATAGTAATTTTTTTTTAATGACTTGCTTAGACGGTTTACCTTGTTTCTGTAAAGATGGTACAACGCTTGGTCACCTGCCTTCCATGCATGTTGACGCCGACGAATTAGGTCTCGGAATCTGTCCGACACCCATGGTTGGTCCGCTGTGTGTCTTACCACTGTCTTTGTTGGGAAATGTTTATCCATCAGTTCATTTATGTTGGACGTAAACATTTGCAATTGTTCTTCGCATGATGGTAGACGGTAAAGGTCTTCCCATTTGATTTTCTTTAAGTCTGATGCAAACATGACTCGCTCATTTTGCCCCATCACCTTTGTTGTCACAATTTGTCGATGTCCAGAGATGAATTTCAGATCAACGAGCGGTTAGCAAATGACGACGTTGTGATCTGCATTTTCGACAGGACAACTGGTGTGTGGCTGTCCATAAAATTTGTCCATATTGGTATAAATCTTATCCAAAGTGGCATCACCTCGTGTACGAACAGACAGTCACGTTATTCGTTAGTTACACATACTGACACACTGGGCGCTAGAGACACGGAAACGCTTTAGACTGTTCACCGAAGTCCAAATTCCTTAGTTATAGTAACGTATACTAGCAAAATGCACGCACAACGCGATCAAAATTCATAATCAACAGAACAGCTACATTTAAGAAGTTTATTTTCTTCAGGTATGTTGTAGACTTGCGTCTGGTCATTTAGTTCCCAAGATGCAAAGCATCTAGATATAATACATGCCATGCACCCCATAAGCATAAATACACATTTACGCACAAACATACACATACACACACTTACACACACTCACATACATACTCACATACGTACATACTCACTCATGCTCACAAACTCACATACACGCACAAGCACACGCACTCACACACTGACACACGCATATGCACACACTCACCTACAAAATATATACACCCACACATACACATATACACGCGCACACGCACACGCACACGCACACGCACACGCACACGTACACACACACGTACACACGCACACATGAATGCACGCATACACGCACAGACACACACAACACCTCAAGACAGGGGAAGACACATGCAAACGCTTTAGATTTTTCACCGAAGTCTACATTCCTGACTTATGGCAACGTATACTAGCAAAATTCGCCTGGCCATTTAGTTCCCAAGATAAAAAGCATGTAGATATAATACATGGCATGAACTTCATAAACATAAACATACATTTACGCACAAACACACTCATACACACAGTCACCCATACTCACATACTTACTCATATTCGTACATACTCACAGACGCACACAAACTGACACACACGCTCGCACACATATTCTCATTCATACACACACACACACGTGCACACACACACACACACACACACACACACACACACACACACACACACACACAAACACACACACACAAACACACACACACACACACACACACAAACACACACGTGCACACATTCACCTACAAACCCATACACCCATACACACACATATACACGCACACGTTATAGCATAATTATGGCTGGATGATTCCCAGAGGAGTTGAGACGGTGCTTGATTGAACAGGTCTGCCAGGGAAGTAAAGTGTAAAGCGCTTTAAACGGTCCTGAAGATCGGATACTGCGCCACATTAGAACTTACCATTACCATTTTAGACCCGCTGTCCAGCAAAACGTTATATTCGACTACTCATTAGCCGTGTGGTGACCTAATAATATGCGTGCTTCGATAAAACTCAACGAGCTACATGTTGTTGCCCCGATAGGCGCCGTGTCAAGTTCTATCGGTAATATTGTGGCAATGTATTGTATGTCCCGGCAGGTTTTCTATGCTTTAGTATAAACATTCTTCCAAATAAAGGCAGCTTCGAATGAGAGTATGTTGTTCATCTGACGTCCAACGGCGCACCCAGTTGTAGTGTAATAGTAATAGTTGTTGTTGTTGTTGTTGTTGTTGTAGTAGCAGTATGGGGTAAGCAGGTATTGCAATGCAAGTATTGCAATACCTCAGGGAGTTTGACGCCCCGGCCATGCAGAGTTGTAAACCACTGCCTTGTGGTACAGGTTCTTGTCAGAACCGAAGGCTAAGGGAGCAAACCCTAACCAGAAAACCATGTCACTGTGGCAGCATCAAGGGCGGTTGATGTATGGAACTCCCAACATCTCTCGACCAGCCACTGCAGGGACAAATAGTTTGCGCCTGTCTTGACATGTTCTTGCCGGTGTGAGATCTCTATTTGTTCCCCGAGAGAGTGTCGCTAGTAACTTGCAAAAGCCAGCGGCACTTCAACCATTTTTGCTAGCAGCTTCCATGAAATGTACAACTGCACGAAACATGATACCGGATCGGCCGTCGCCCGGGTTACCAAGGACCGCGCTGCTCGACCTCATCTTCCATCGACAGTGAAAAATCAGCTAGGAAGAAGAAGACAAAGAAGACAACTACTGAAAATTGGACAATGGAACGTGAGGACTCTCCTCGACCGAGAAGGAGCTAACCGACCAGAAAGACGCACGGCACTAGTAGCAATGGAACTTGCCAAATACAACATCGACATTGCCGCCCTATGTGAAACAAGGTTCTCAGAGTCTGGTAGTCTCAACGACTTGGAATACTCTTTCTTCTGGAGTGGCAAACCCAAAGGAGAAAGAAGGGAGGCCGGAGTGGGCTTTGCTATCAAAAAGGATATCGTCACAAAGCTGACAGAAATGCCACGGCCAGTAAGTGACAGAATCATGACGATGAGACTACCTCTGAGTAAGGACAACTTTGCTACAATTATCAGCGTGTATGCTCCGACAATGACAAACCCAGACGAAAACAAGGAGGCCTTCTACAACCAGCTGGCAAGTGTGCTCAGTGGCATCCCCCATACAGATAAGCTACTGCTGATAGGAGACTTCAATGCGAGGATAGGAAGAGACAATGACAAGTGGCCCTTGGTCATGGGCAAACATGGGATTGGGAAATGCAACTCCAATGGCGAGCTTCTACTGGCTCTGTGCTCTGAGTTCGAACTGATAGTGACGAACACCATGTTCAAGCAGAAGGATGAACGCAAGACCACCTGGATGCATCCTCGTTCCAGACACTGGCATATGATCGACTTCATCATCACGACGTGTCGGGATAAGATGGACATCCACAGTACCCGAGCCATGCGTGGAGCAAACTGTTGGACCGATCACCAGATGCTGAGGTCAAAAGTGGCTTTCAGAATACGACAAAAGCACAGCAGGCAAGGAACCAGTCAGCCGACCAAGCTCAACACAGCAAAACTAAGTACCACCAGCCATAGGGAGAGTTTTGAGCAGGAGATGGACAGTGCTCTCGCCCAATGGGACGAGAATGAAAACTCAACACCAGACGAGGAATGGGCTGCTCTGCAGCAGGTCGTGTACAACACAGCCAAGACATATCTTGGCAAGCCAGACAGAAAACACCAGGACTGGTTCGACCCCAACGATCAGGAGCTACAAACTCTTATGAGCAGAAGAGACCAAGCCCACCAGAGAGTGTTGCAAACCAGGAGCACTAGATCCACCACTGCAGCATATAAAGACGCCTGCAGGCTGCTACAAAAACACACCCGTGCACTGAAGTCAGACTCGTGGGAAAGGAAGGCAGTGGAGCTGCAGAGAGCTGCTGACAGTAACAACATGAAGGGCTTCTACAATGGACTGAAGGAAGTGTGGGGACCCAAAAAGAAGGGACCTGTTCAACTGAAATCAGCAGATGGAATGGAGACCTTCTCTGACAGCAAGAGAGTTGTGGCAAGATGGAGTGAACACTTCCAGAAGCTACTCAACGTCCCTGGAGATATAGATCATGAAGCTTTGGACAACATCCCGCAGCGCATTATCAAGACAAGCCTAGATGAGATTCCAACTATGGATGAGATGGCTAAAGCAATCGCCGGCCTGAAAGATGGCAAAGCACCTGGAGGAGATGGAATTCCTGCAGAAGTATGGAAGCACGGAGGAGACAATCTGTTCAGCAGACTGCACCAACTAATCACCAATGCCTGGGAGGTGGGTTCTGTACCACAAGCATGGAAGGATGCCAGCATTGTAACCATCTACAAGAAAGGTGATCGAACAGACTGTGGGAACTATAGAGGAATCTCTCTTCTTTCCATAGCAGGCAAGATCTTCGCCAGGATCCTACTCAACAGACTATCTACCCACATAACACCAGAGATAGTTCCAGAGACTCAATGTGGCTTCAGAGGTAACCGGAGCACCGTGGATATGATATTTTGTCTCCGACAACTACAAGAAAAGTGCATTGAGCAGGACCGACCACTGTACATGGTATTTGTCGACTTCAGTAAGGCGTTCGATACAGTTGGGAGAACCGGGCTATGGCAGCTACTGAGGAAGTATGGATGCCCAGAGAAGTTCACAACAATGATCGAGGCACTACATACCGGAATGATGGCAAATGTTAGTGTTGGAGGGGAAGTCTCGGAATCGTTCAGTGTCACAAATGGGGTCAAGCAAGGATGTGTACTGGCCCCCACGCTGTTCTCCATCTTCCTATCAGCAATGCTCGATGATGCTTTCCGAGACATGGGGGATGGTGTCTACATACAGTCCAGACAGAGCGCTGACCTATTCAACGTCGCACACTTCAGAGCGAAGACCAAGACTACTCGGATACTGATGAGAGAGCTGCTATTCGCAGATGACAGTGCACTGGTTGCACACTCTGCTGAAGAGATGCAGAATATAGTGGATGCTTTCTCCAATGCGTCAAAGAAGTTTGGCCTGAAGATTAACATCAAGAAGACCGAGGTGCTGTACCAACCCAACTCTACAAGAACCCGAGAGGAGGATATCATGGTTGATGGAAACAAGTTGAACTCTGTTCTGGAATTCACCTACCTTGGAAGCACTATATCAAGTGATGGATGCATTGACGATGAAATACAGAGGAGGATGGCCAAGGCTAGTGCATCTTTCGGCCGACTACGCCAGAGACTCTGGAACAACCACCATGTGTCCATGCGGGTTAAAGGCAAGATATACCGTGCAATCGTGCCGTCCACCCTCCTATACGGAGCCGAGGCATGGACAGTGTACAGACGACAGGTGAAAAAGCTGCATGCCTTCTTGATGCGACACCTGCGATCGATCATGAGGATAACCTGGATGGACAAAGTGACAAACAAGGAAATACTCGAACGGACAGGGCTACCATCTATGGAAGATCTTCTGATCAGAAAGAATCTCCGGTGGACTGGACACCTCATGAGGATGTCACCAGACAGGCTACCAAAGCAGGTTTTCTACTCCCAACTGTCTTCTGGTCAGAGAAAGAGAGGGCGCCCTCGCCTCCGGTTCAAGGATACCATCAAGAGAAACCTGAAGCTGAGAGACATAAAGATCGACTCCTGGACATCACTCTCACAGCAGAGAGACAAATGGAGAGCAAGATTCAAGTGATGGAAGCAGTCTTTGTCGCTTCGCGACCGACAACATGATGATGATATATATATATATATATATATATATATATATATATATATATATATATATATATATATATATATATAGTAGTAGTAGTAGTAGTAGTAGTAGTAGTAGTAGTAGTAGTAGTAGTAGTAGTAGTAGTAGTAGTAGTAGTAGTAGTAGTAGTAGTAGTAGTAGTAGTAGTAGTAGTAGTAGTAGTAGTAGAAGTAGTAGTAGTAGTAGTAGTAGTAGTAGTAGTAGTAGTAGTAGTAGTAGTAGTAGTAGTAGTAGTAGAAGTAGTAGTAGTAGTAGTACTAGCAGCAGCAGCAGCAGCAGCTGCAGCAGCAGTAGCAGTAGTAGAAGTAGTAGTAGTAGAAGTAGTAGTAGTAGTAGTAGTAGTAGTAGTAGTAGTAGTAGTAGTAGTAGTAGTAGTAGTAGTAGTAGTAGTATATGACAAAAATCTGTTTATAAAATGTTATATTATGAACCTTTCATTGTTGGTATTTAAGCGATCTCGCTTGATACAAAACTGTCATCAATTATGTAAATAATTATCGACTCTCGTTAAAATGAAGTAATGTCATCAAACGATAAAACTTCAACATTAAATAAAAATTGTATATGATTATACACCTAAAAGTAATTAACAATTAGCAATTAAATTAACAATTTACAACTGCAGTGAAAGTATCTGTCCTGCGTTTTACTCAGAATCTATTATTGAATTTGATATTCAAGTAAAGTCGTCGCACAATTTCTGAAGGTTATTATATAGACACACGCGCCCTATGCTTCATCTAATATACTATTTTACAAATGTTTCAAATACCATTTTGGACTAAACAATATAGCCAGGTTGGCCGGTACTTTACTTTTCCACATTGGGCGTCATTCTGAAGCAACCAAAACACCCATTAAAGCTTTTCTTTTGCATTCCTTTTTGCACCTTCAACCTCTCGCAGTGACATTTAACAGTCCGTGTCTGTGCTCATCATTCACAGCGTTGCTCGTATGGTGGTCTTTTTGCTAAGCAAGAGCAATTTACGCGTAACAGACGTGTTGGTATTCTGATGCAGATATCTTGTTTTTATATATTGGTGATAGATGACAGGTCACGATATCCATATAAAGCAGACTGTTGATGTATTTCGGTCGTATATTGAAGCATGGTGCGTCTTGCTCAACCTTTAGCTCAACCTTGTGTGGGGGTAGGGCGTCGGACTCTCGACTGAGAGAACCCTGGTTCGAATCCTGTGCTGCGGTGTTAAAACCTTGGGCAAGTTGTTTTCACTCTACATTGCTCTAGTTCACTCAGTGTATACATGAGTACCTGGCTATAGACAAGTGGTGGATATGTGTACGAACAGCCTTCGCGCATTAATTGTAGCATATGGCTGGATGCTTCCCAGATAAGTTGAGATGGTGTTTGATTGAACAGGTCTGCCCGGGAAGTAAGCTGTAAAGCGCTTTGAGCAATCCTGAGTATTGGATAATGCGCTATATAAGAACTTACCTTTTTTAAGTTATTAAACACTTAAAGGTTATTTTATCTATTGTATGCCGCTGCCACGGTATCAATGCTTGAGGTCGAAACAAAATACATAAATTTCGAACATCATGCATGCCATTATACTATACGACATTCCAAAGCAATAGAATTAATGGATATCTTTAGAAAGTGATGCAGATGGTTTCAAGTGGTTGTCAGACGGGGTGTTTTATAGGAAGTAATGTATTGTTGTTTTTTGTCGAGATCAGAGAAGTTATGTCCAAGCTACTGACATATTTTGAAAATAATAACATATATTATCTAACCTCACAAATTACAACGGCGTAGTTTGGTACATGCAAAAACTTCCATAAGCCACCCACGTTGAATGATATTCCAATGTTAAGAAGAATTACGTGTGTGTGTGTGGGGGGGGGGATGCGTGTGGGTGTGCGTGTGCGTGTGCGTGTGTGTATGTGTGAGTATGTCTATGCATGTGATCCGTATGTGTTTGTGTTTACAATCCACTCAATTTAGAAGATATTTCAAGATTTTGATTTAAAACAACACCTGTGTTCGAATGTGCGAGTGCTTGTAATTGTTGCTTTGAGTAGAAACTCGTCTATAACGTTGGTTCTAGTAGGGCTAGACACAAGCAACATTTGTGTCTAGTCTGCCTGAAATTGACACTCCCGACACGCATGATCTATCTGTTTTACGGTTTGATGATAATTATTATATTAGATGAAAAATGTAATATGGCCGCTCATCCGGTTGTCGATTGCAGAAATGCTTTTAACCGTAACTTCCGATCGAAATGAGATAGCAAATGAATTCTAATGTGCCCTTGGTGGCTATAAGGATCCCCAATCAAATACCTATTATTTCATGACCTATCAAGTTGAACTTCTAGAACAAAGGTCAAGTTAGTGGGTTAAAAGTTGAAGTTGTTTAACCAGACCTGGACACTGAGCAGGATACAACTGGCATATAGATGACCGAGATGTCGTATCTCAGTGACTATCCTCATAGTTCTGCTAAGATAAAGTCAAATGGATGATTGTATTAACTTGTAAAGGTTATATGCCATAAGCCACCCATTTTAGATGATATTCAAGATTGAACATAAGCACGTGTGCATGTGTATGTGTGTGTGTGTGTGTGTGTGTGTGTGTGTGTGTGTTGTGTGTGTGTGTGTGTGTGTGTGTGTGTGTGTGTGTGTGTGTGTGTGTGTGTGTGTGTGTGTGTGTGTGGTGAGCGTATGTGCGTGTGGTGCGTGTGCATGTGTGTGTATGTGTACAAGTCACCCAATTTATAAAATATTCCAAGATTTGTAATTAAGAAAAGCACGTGGTTTCGTGTGTGCCAGTGCATGTAGCGCGCGCCTGTGTGTGTGTTTGTGTATGTGTGCTCGCGTGTGTGCATGCGTGTGCGTCTATGTGCGTCTGTGTATGTGAGTGTGTGTGTGAGTGTGTGTGTGTGTGTGTGTGTGTGTGTGTGTGTGTGTGTGTGTGTGTGTGTGTGTGTGTGTGTGTGCGTGCGTGTGCGTCTATGTGCGTCTGCGTAAGTGTGTGTGTGTGTGTGTGTGTGTTTGTGTGTGTTTGTGTATGTATGTTTATGGCTGCACTTCTTGTTGTATGACGGTGTCAGACGAAACAACAACTAATAACACACGCTTTCCCTGCGTTCGAGTTGCACAATGCATAGTAGGCGTAATTCCGTTTACATATACCCAGGACACTCCCCGTTCAACGTGATTGGATCACGCGGCAGGTTCGGTTGAACACCATTCGTTGTAAACTTTCGGAAGAGCAGTTTTTGTCACTGAGTGGACTATAACTACATCCCGGCAGGCCGAGTCGACTGGTCAATTCACGTTAGTGGTATAGAAGACAGCAGAGCCGGTACAACACAGCCATGTCGTCGTATCAACTATTGCTGTTGCTAGCAGTGAGTCTACTCCTTGTTCAGTTATCGGAGTCTAGAGCGAGGAAGGGGAGGCGCCGACGACATAGAGGAGGCAGGTGTTCACCGGTGAATTGCGCGTGGAACAACTGGTCGGCGTGGGGTGCTTGCAACCGTCCGTGCGGCCACGCAGGCACACAGAACAGGAGACGCAGCGTGTGGCGGTGCCCGCACTGCGGTGGAGCGGAGTGCACTGGCGACAGGACGAGCTCACAGGCGTGCAACATATTCTGTCACAACGGAGGCAGCCCCATGGAAGGATACTGCACGTGTCCCGAAGAGTTCCGGGGGACTTGTTGCGGAGAACGTAAGTCGCACAGGCCAGAGTCATGTAGACAACAATTAAACAGACGGGTAACATGATTAATGTCCTCATATAGTAGTGTTGGCGTTACTAATGTACATGTTATTTATAGGTACATTTATAGGTATGTTTATGGTTAGTGTGAATATGTGCGTGTGTGCGTGTGCGTGAGTGTGTGCGTGTATGCATGTGTTTGTAAGTATGGGGTTTGCCCGCAATCAGGCAAGTGTGTATGAGTTTCAACGAATTAGTATTTAACTCGGAGACCGAGGTTAATTATATAACCTTTTTGAATAAATATCGGTTCTAGTCCTAGTCCTTTTTTGCGCAAACATATATTAAGTTACTAGATCACGTATTTTACATCAAAAGCAATAGTCGTCGCTTTGCTGTATACACCCATAAAAGTGTTGCGGTAAACGGAATTTTACTTTTGACTTGTATTTTACGCGCCAGGAAAACTATGGAAGGCGCTGAATTGTTTCAGAATCTTTCTCAGATCAGGTACTGCAGCGACCACCTTATTGACCAATGTGATCTGCGCCTGTAGAATGTTGATGACGGCTTTCAGTCCCGTGACGTCACTCATACGCTGACTGAGACAGACATCACGAAAGGAGTAGGTGCAGAGCCCGTCACTAGAGACACCTCCTTTGAGGAGATCGCTGACAAAATACCTTCGCTGATCTCGTCAAAGGAAGTGTCTCTAGTGACGGGCTCTGCACCTACACATTTCGTGACGTCTGTGTTAGTCAACGTGAGAGCGAGGGTGGTGTAGTGGTTACTACATCCGCCTGCCACGCCGGAGTCACGGGTTCGATCACCGGTACCGGCATCTGTGATACAAACATCTGGCTCTCAACATTGGGGACTGTGTATCCCTCGTGAATCGGAGAATCACGTTAATGTCGGTCCCGTCTCAATTTGGGACGTAAAAGAACCACTGACGACAAGCACCCTGGCAGTGACCATCCTCAGTGACTCCTGCGTTAGCCCAAGATTGGGCTGTTTGGAGTTAATAACCTGAGAACTGAGAATGTGTGCGTGACGTGACATCACGGACTGAAAGCCGTCGGCAACATTCTACAGGCGCAGCTCACATTGGTCAACAAGGTGGTCGCTGCAGTGCCTGACCTGAGAAAGGCTCTGAAACAATTCAGTGACAAATATGACAAGATAACATATCAGATTGATACGTGTGTATTGTCCGTGTTTCAGAAATAATTGAACTCATTTGTGCACAAATATATATATACACACATATATATATATATATATATATATATATATATATATATATATATATATATATATATATATATATATATATATATATATATATATATATATATCATCATCATGTTGTCGGTCGCGAAGCGACAAAGACTGCTTCCATCACTTGACTGTTGCTCTCCATTTGTCTCTCTGCTGTGAGAGTGATGTCCAGGAGTCGATCTTTATGCCTCTCAGCTTCAGGTTTCTCTTGATGGTATCCTTGAACCGGAGACGAGGGCGCCCTCTCTTTCTCTGACCAGAAGACAGTTCGGAATAGAGAAACTGCTTTGGTAGCCTGTCTGGTGACATCCTCATGAGGTGTCCAGTCCATCGGAGATTCTTTCTGATAAGAAGATCTTCCATAGATGGCAGCCCTGTTCGTTCGAGTATTTCCTTGTTTGTCACTTTGTCCATCCAGGTTATCCTCATGATCGAACGCAGATGTCGCATCATGAAGGCATGCAGCTTTTTCACCTGTCGTCTGTACACTGTCCAGGCCTCAGCTCCGCATAGGAGGGTGGACAGCACGATTGCACGGTATATCTTGCCTTTAACCCGCATGGACACATGGTGGTTGTTCCAGAGTCTCTGGCGTAGTCGGCCGAAAGATGCACTAGCCTTGGCCATCCTCCTCTGTATTTCATCGTCAATGCATCCATCACTTGATATAGTGTTTCCGAGGTAGGTGAATTCCAGAACAGAATTCAACTTGTTTCCATCAACCATGATATCCTCCTCTCGGGTTCTTGTAGAGTTGGGTTGGTACAGCACCTAGGTCTTCTTGATGTTAATCTTCAGGCCAAACTTCTTTGACGCATTGGAGAAAGCATCCGCTATATTCTGCATCTCTTCAGCAGAGTGTGCAACCAGTGCACTGTCATCTACGAATAGGAGCTCTCTCATCAGTATCCGAGTAGTCTTAGTCTTCGCTCTGAAGTGTGCGACGTTGAGTAGGTCAGCGCTCTGTCTGGACTGTATGTAGACGCCATCCCCCATGTCTCGGAAAGCATCATCGAGCATTGCTGATAGGAAGATGGAGAACAGCGTGGGGCCAGTACACATCCTTGCTTGACCCCATTTGTGACACTGAACGATTCCGAGACTTCCCCTCCAACACTAACATTCGCCATCATTCCGGTATGTAGTGCCTCGATCATTGGTGTGAACTTCTCTGGGCATCCATACTTCCTCAGCAGCTGCCATAGCCCGGTTCTCCCAACTGTATCGAACGCCTTACTGAAGTCGACAAATACCATGTACAGTGGTCGGTCCTGCTCAATGCACGTTTCTTGTAGTTATATATATATATATATATATATATATATATATATATATATATATATATATATATATATATATATATATATATATATATATATATATAATATTATGGTAATATGGTAATGCATAGTGTTGGTTGACATTCAAAGGGCCGGTATGGAGTAACGCTACCGAACAGCACGCGTTGTTTATAATATTTATAGTTTGCGTTTTGCCATAGAGTGATACTTTCAACAGGATTATGTAGAAATTGCGATTTCATAGGTTTACTTTTTTCAGACGTTTATAGTGGTATTAATAGTTTTGTGCCTGTGGCCATTAGAATGTTGAATGCTAAATGATTCATATTGCTGTCAACCGGTTGAACTGTTCTTATAGTGGATACATCTGGAATTCATTTTGTTGTGACCATCCCACATATTGTAGATCATGAGTTGTACAATGCATATCCTTTTTTTAAGGACAATAAAGTGATTGATTGAATATATAACAATACTAATATAGTTCACATTAATAGCCTTGATACCTTTCAAAATAAGTCGACAATTTATGATGAAAACTGCATACAGTAATGGCATCCGGTACAAACTGAGAGGACCCCTTGTATGTTTAATATATATTAATATAAATATTGTTGTGATGCCATGTTGCCTATAAGTCCAATATCTATGTATTGTATTGTATTGTATCAATTACCCTTATTAGATTAATGGAAAACACATGTAACAAGTATATAGAATAACACAAACATTGCACGATATAAGCTGAAATGCGCTAATTTTGCGTTAGTAAGATAATCGATTGCCTGTGACATTATTATATATGGATATTTCTGTCCTTTCAGGACACATCACTAAAAAGAGGTCCACTGGAGGCACTTTGTTCAATCGGCAGTTGTAGGAAGGTGTGTCCTCAAAACGGTGCTGAATTGTTGTACTCGCTATTTGTCCGGAGCAGAGATTTATTCAAATAACCCGTTCTCCAAAGCCGTGTGTTATGTGCCCAGTCGACGATCTAAGCTGATGATTCCTGCCAAATTGTCATGTCCCATGAACGAATGAATACTCGGGCTATCTGGTGGCAGAACACTATGGCCACAGAGGCAGAACAACCTACGTTGGTGTGGACAACGATCCTGAAGTTATCCAAAGCGGAACGGCCAGCCGAAAAGGGGCACTGTTCTCCAACACCGATGCATACTGCGGCTCTCTGCCTTGTCCAAGCTACGTCAGCGGATGGGAAATCACGTGCGTCGTGTGCAGCAGATAATCACATCTACCACTGCTGGGTTTCCGGTGCAGTGTATATACTCAAAGCTGCAGTGTACGGTCGCCGGACAGTACTTGCACACGAATCCTAACATATATATTATATGCGCAATACATTATTTTTGTTGCAAGCTGATAATTGCCATTATCAAAGCCGTAGTCATGCATCGTTTGTTTTGTGTTACTTTGACAATTAATAATGAACCACTTTTAGGCAGGTACCACTTGCACCCATCTGTTGTGCCGTCATTGTCAAACTTGACAAAAACACTCTGGCAGAAATATCATTCATCATACAATGGAAGTATAATATTAAAGGACAAACAAAGTTAACTTTTACATGGCATACACCTAATAGAGTTAATATAAAGTAACAATTTCCACATACACTCAATTTTGTAACGCCAGCGGTTTACCAGAAAAATATTTTTTAACACCCAGCCATCCAAATTCTATGCGCTACTCAATCTTAGACGAAGAATGACGTCACGACGGTGATCGAGGCGCTCTCCACGTAGATTCCCTGCATAGGGTTTGGCTGTTGTCATGAAATGGCTGCAACTCGGCAACGCGCGTAACATGCTGATGACGGTAAATATAAAGTTGTCTATTATTGTTATCGCTGAAATCATCCTGATTGTCATCAATCAACCTAACTGATGATACATGTCTACATCAAAGCATTTCTCCTCAAAATGGACCGAGCAAAGTGCCAAACAGTACGCCCGCAAATCACCAACGTGAATCCGTTGCTTCAATACTACCGGTTGTTTAAACTATTATTGCAACCGTATGCCGAACACGAAGGCATAATTACTAAAGTTTACCATAGATTTAACCACATATTTAGATATACGTCTATAAGCAGCTGCTAGATGTCACGCCAACTGAACGAACTGTCGAAGACTCGGAGTTGTTGACCCTTAACAGCGTCGCCGGAAGCTGACCGAGATATAGAATGCCGCGCGCTGAATGGCCAAGCCAAATTAACCCTTCACCTATGGCGGCGTCTAGACCATCGTGGATTTCGTTAGAATTTTAGACTTTAAAGTCACATTCTGAGTAAACCGCTGACGTTAAAAAATTGAGTATATGTGGAAATTGTTACTTTGTATAAACTCTATTAGGTGTAGGACACGAAGCCGTAGCCTTTTTTGTCCTTTAAGAAAAAAGAAGGTCATTTCCCTACCTAACCCGCTTGATATTAGCAATTATGTACACAAGAAGAGGAATATTACTACAGAGTCTGCGAAGGCTCAGCTGTTATCGATTAAATAAACGGACATGCGGTGATTTCATAATTGTATCCGACATGCTGTGCACATGTAATAAAAGCGATATTACTCACTATGCCGTTTCTGTTGTTAATCAAAAAAGTTGTTACTTTTTTACTGTTAAAGGTTCGTTATTTTTCTTTCTTCTAAGTTAATTCTACGCATTTCCGAATTAATTACACTAGTAAATGAATCCATTCTCAGCGATGAAGTAGAAACGATGTATAGTTATTGGTTAGTTCCACATACTGACACACTGGGCGCTAGAGACACGCAAACGCTTTAGACTGTTCACCGTAGTCTACATTCCTGACTTATGGCAATGTATACTAGCACAATGCAAGCACAACACGGTCAAAATTCATAAACAATGGAAGAGCAAAATTTAAGAAGTTTCTTCTGGTGTGTCGTAGACATGCACCTGGCCATGGTATGGTTCCCAAAACATCTACATATAATACATGGCATACACCTCAGTAACATACATTTACGCACAAACACACACATACACACACGCACATTCTCATACGTACTCACATACGTACATACTCACACACGCACACAAACTCACACACAAGCACATACACACATGCACGCACACATAAACTCGTCCACACACACTGACACACACATGCATACACAGTCACACACGCATACGCACCCACTCACCAACATACACATACACCCATACACACACTTACATACACGCACACATGCTCACGCACACACACGCACACACGCACACACGCACACACGCACACACCTACACACGTACACACGTACTAACGCACACACGCACACACGCACCCACGCACACACGCACACACGCACACACGCACACACGCACACTTGCACGCACACATGCACACACATAAGACAACGGAAGAGAAAGTGATGAAAGTAGAAGAAGACAATCTCATACGCAAAAACGAGCAGAGCAACTCCAGTCGACCAGAGAGATTACACGCAGATGCGACCTGTACGGTAGAGTCTGCCTTTCCCGCATCGGTCTCTACAGCCACCGAAGACGCAGCCGAGCAGACAGTGAGAGCAGTTAGGATGCTTTATCCATGGCCAGTCAAGACCGAACGAGCTTACTACTACTACGGTGTATATATATATATATATATATATATATATATATATATATATATGTGTGTGTGTGTGTGTGTGTGTGTGTGTGTGTGTGTGTGTGTGTGTGTGTGTGTGTGTGTGTGTGTATACATATATAATTTATATATGTGTTATATAGATATATATATATATATATATATATATATATATATATATATATATATATATATATATATATATATATATATATATATATATATATATATATATATATATATGCATATATATATATGTATATATATATATAAATATATATATATATATAAATATATATATATATATATATATAGGTTCAACATTTAGGAAGTGTTTCAGAAAAGGGGTTCACGACGAAAAGCATGTTTTCGAGCAGCCATTTTGTTGATAGCGTGACAGAGTTTGCTACGCAACCAGGATACAACAATTACACAATGCAAAAAAGCAAATTGACTTTCAAATACTTATACAGAACAAGGAGAGTGCATAATCCAGGCTTACTAACTTATTGAGGTGATTTTCAATTCAAGACCGTCAACAGAACGTTCAATGGTTTTTCGGTTGTGTACAAGAAGCAGACAAAAAAGCAATTACATACACGCTCAATCACCCCAGAAAGGTCAGAGAAAGGTCACAGACGTTCAATTCAAGTATAAATAATCACATTTAATAAATAAAATAAAAATTCAACGATGCTACACACGATATACTCACAGGTGTTGGTTAACACAATAACAGGTCACAAGTAATTAAGCACCTGGAAAAGTTATGGCATCACAACGTCTGGGTCATACAACATATTTATTTATAAGGTATCAGTTTACACCTATATTGGCGGCACTTGACTAACCAAGCGATTGAGGACAACATATAACTCCGGCTAGTGCTCATAGATGAACCGGGACAGCGACAAGATGTTGGTACTCGAAGTTTGCGCGATATTGCTGGCGTCTTACGCTGTGCTTGCGGCTGGCGAAGGTCGACGAAGGTACACGGGGAGGGAAGTGAGGCGTCATCCACCTACAGGGCCACTCCCGCTCCTGCCCACTTCTGCCCGTACGGGGGCGGCTTTGACGAGGAGATGCCTCCGAACGACGACAATTACTGCGGTCCTTTTTCGATACCTATGTGCTTCCCGTACTTCGGCAGAAAGTACAACCGTCTCTACGTAAGCACAGGTACATTTATTCTCCCTACCAGAATTACATTTGCCTACAGGAGATAGCTGGTGTCGATGGGTGTGGCGATATAGATCGAATTGTGGATTTGTCGCTTTGTAACGACTGAAAGTACCGACAGTTTCTGTCTCCTGTACGCGAAGCTATAACAAAGAACGATAGCACAACTGAGCACAGCTAGTCGTGTTACACCAATGCCGTTCGTAGGCATTCGTTTTTGTACATTCACTGAGTTTTGTTACCAAATAACAGTGTCAACCACAACAAAGGCCACTCATTTTGGAATCAAGAGAATTATTAATATCAGGGTATGTTAGAATGTAAGAGTGTGTTGTTTGGTTTCTTTCGGCGGCGTTCAAAGGTTCATCACTCGAATACGATTGAATTATCAAAAAACACTTCCACGCTCACCAAAAAACTCAACTTACACCCAAAAATGCAACAATACCCTAAATATTGCCGCTGGAGGCTAATCCTATATCCACCCCCAACCAAGTATTGCGCTGCCATAATCCTCCTGGTTACTACGCCTCTACATTTGGCCAGTCCAAACCATATTGCTGGCATAACTGTGAATACAGAAAATTTACCCGCGCCAAAAGCAACGCCCATAACATAAATCCAATCCACCATCAAAACGCACTCCATAAACGGATCGCATTCCCAACTACGGATAAATTGTGATTGGTCGTAAGCTTTGTTTTAATGAAACTTGTTGCTCCAGTCTAGGTGACGCAAACGGTATAATGCGGAAAACATTATCTCAATAAATGTGACAATGAGAGTGCATAGGTATCAACAAGCTGCACTATTTATACGTCGATGGGCTAAGATACAATGGCAGGGGCAAATAAACAACATAGGAAGGTAAAGGTCTGAGAAAACAAATGGGACAGGGGAATTTCTAGAGTGGAGGGAATCAACAAGTAATGAATTGAACAGTTCAAGGAGGAGGTTGGGTTAACATTCTTAGTTTAAGAAAAACCTGGTGAATAGTCGATTTAAGGTGGCTGGATATGTTGCGAATGGGAGACGAAAAGCTAAGGAAGAAAACACATTTGTGAGTAGTACAAGGCATGGGCAGGCAAAGACACTACATTGGGTGGTTACCGCAAGTTGAGAGATCAGGAACCATGGGAAATCATTCAAATGAGCGAATTGTGATTTGCAATCACGAGAGTAAACAACATTATAATCGAATCAGTAGATAAAGTTGCTTGTGCGGTGAGTGATGTCTTTACATTTCTGCCGCGGAATTTTCTAAATGGCATTCTCCCAACTGATCGAAAAACCCAGTCTACGTATCATAATGATATAAACAAAGTTATTAGTTTCACCAGACAAAAAACTGACTAGTAAAATATTACACTATCTGCATAATTACACCCTATGTGTCATTACTAAGATTTTGACCATCTGTTCAACCTAATTAACTGCGCTGTGTTATCCAGGTCAACACGAATGGTTTGATATCGTTTCAAAACCCAGTCAGAGCGCAGGACACTCCTCGACGGTTTCCGCAGAGGGGAGACGTTATAATTGCACCGTACTGGGCTGACGTGGACACGAGAATGAATGATGGTAAAGTGTACTACAGGTATGTTGTTATATATCGATTTATTTTTATTTTTAACTGATAAGCGCAACCGATCTCTATGTCAAAAAGAATCGTGTTGTCTACTTTTACAATTTACCATTTTACTCTATTTCTCCATTGTTTTATCCTCTTCGTCCCCAGTGTGACATAAGGCTACAACAACAGTGTTCCTCCACAGGGTTCTGTCCTTTGCTGCGGCCTGAGTCTCGCCCCAAGAGAGCCCCATATCTTGTAGCTCTGCCATTACTGTCTTTAGCCAGTATTTGTTTGATGTGCCTAGGGCAAAATATTGTGAAATGTTGTATGAAAGTTTATTCCAAACATTGTGCTCAGAACATCGTATTCAAAACATTGTTATCGACACTAGAACACAAATAGAAACAGGCAAATTTAACTACAATATTACAATACAACAATCTACAATGTATGAAAAGGGTAAATTTGAAGTCAATGACTTTTGTGTCAATTTACCCCAGACACATTTATATTTAAATAATGGTTACAAATTCAAATATAAAAATTAATGTATAACACAAGTAAACATCTTTACACATGATATGGTTAAATGTAATTTAATAACAACATTATAAATACTAATCGGCTGGATCCTCTAACAAAGTGTTATAGCCAACATAGTCTGGTGTGTGGAGGGATATATGCGTGCGTGAGTGCCTGCGTGTGTGTACAGTGTCTGTAATGGATGTGTGCGTGCGTTCATGGAGCAGCAATGCACACGGTTTGTGTGTTGGATTGCACATACACACTTTCATTCGCGCAATGCTACAATAACAATAACTACAATCATTCCTTTACACAGGGCGATGACTGCACAGAAATGTCTGGACGCTGTGTCAGCCAAAGTGCAGAAGCCGTTTCACAACAACTTCAAAGCAACGTGGCTTTTCTTTGCAACGTGGCATCGCGTCACTTTCTACGGCGGTTCAGCTAAAACACCTGTATGTTGACATATACGTAGTTAGTACAATTAAGTAAATAATATAAATGTCAACAACATCGGCAATGCGCAATGAATAAACGTAAGACGTTGCTGTATTATAATCATAATATATACACGTATATATAGGTATATACAGGTATATATATATAATATATATAATATATATATATATAATGTCACACCTGTATATATTATGATTATAATAGAGCAACGTCTTTTGTTTATTCATTGCGCATTGCCGATGTTGTTGACATTTCCGTTATTTATTTAAATGTTATATATATATATATATATATATATATATATATATATATATATATATATATATATATATATATATATATATATATATATATATATATATATATGTGTGTGTGTGGCGGTCTAGGAAAAGCAGTCAGATTGACAAAACATAATTTTCATTTTTATTTAACAAATAGAAATCTACACTGTTTACATGTCCTGTACTCTTTACTGTATTCAAATATTCCCACTAGAAGCAAAGTTACAGGAATTTAAAGTGGGACCCTATCAGAAGTTACTTAAGGAGAAAAACGAGTTTTAAAGTCGAGATCCATTCTTCACATGAAAACCACACGTTATGATGCATAATACAGTAACTGTTGCAGTTATGTTATAAAGTCCTGTGAGGGAAATGTAGCCGTGTGTGTTACCTTTACTGTACTGAAAACATTATCCATTTGTGATGGTTACTTTTAAAGTTACACAAAATTAAACAGGACACACATCACACTTGATTGCAGGAGAAAATCGAGTTTTATAGTTGAGATTAATGTTTCACTTGAACACCACACGTTATGCTGCATAACACAGTAATTGTTGCAGTTACCTTATAACGTTCTGTGACGGGAATGTAGCTTTGTTTGTTATATTTATTTTATAATATCCTGCATATTCATCAACGCCAATGCGTTCAGACAACGAGTGATATCATTCGGCTTCGGTTCGTCCATGGGCGGCGCCATCTTTGATTTTTCGAAGATCGTAAACACGAAATGAAATTCGCCACGAATTCTGTCTTTCCAACGAAATCCGCTCCAGTAATGCGTTAAACAGTTATGAAATATGTACAGACACAAACTATAGCAACATCAAACTAAATTAAAAACTAATCGAACTACTAAAACAACAAATTCCAACGTCCAAATACAAATCCGTTAACTTTCAAAATGCTGTAACGTAGAACGATCTTCCTAGTTACAAAATCCCCCAAAAATGCAACTTACACTTGGGTAATCAGGAAACTACTTGGTGAACGTATAAATAAGTATGTTAGCAAAAACATCGTAATGAAATCTAAAAATGGACCGACTGACCCAAAAACACCTTTAAGGCGTGTTTACGGGCAAATACGCCTAGCGACTTCCGACTCATTTTCCTAGTCCGCCACACATATATGTGTGTGTATGCGTGTGTGTGCGTGCGTGCGTGCGCGCGCGTGTGTGTGTAAACTACTGATTTGTTTATCCATGGCTGGGGTTAAGCTAGTTTGTGTTAACTGTCTTCGTTTCTCAAAATTCATGATAAAATCCCAGGACTACATGCATAAAAGAGCATAAATAGTATACTATTTATTTACAGCAAGTATCTTTTTTTGGAGAGGTTGGTAGGTTTTTGATCGATATGCACTATAAAAAGAATATTTTGGGTTGTCTTTCGCCAGCACTCCTGTTTCATGTGGTGTTATTAAGAGAGTTGTGTCCTTGAACCATCACCTTTATCTCTTTGACATACAATCTTAGGCAATCAATGTTGTTCTCCTCGTTTTCCGTGTTTAAAAATACACCCTAAAACCGGTCTATCTTTTCTGTGTGGTGACTATGCCATGGAAATGAAATATTCAAACAGGTAAGAAAAGAATGGTTGTGTCTGCCTCTAATCCATAGTTGTTTCCCGGTCGGGCGTGTGAGAGAGGCGGGGCT
>OZ024857.1:50694248-50709248 GCA_964017155.1 Oasisia sp. SBJ-2009
CGCTTACATTTTTCCGGTCGTTAAAACCGTCCCGATTGACGTTTCTGTGCATGCGCGTATCTAGGGGATAAACGTAAGCGCTACTAAAGCGCTACCTACGATGGTCGCGCTTATATTTTTCCGGCCGTTAAAAACGTTCCGATTGACGTTTCTGCGCATGCGCGCATCTAGAGGCGCGCGCGACAGCGCTAGCTAGCTACGAATCGCCTACGATGGTTGTTGCTCACGTGTATTTGGGAGTTTGAGCGTCATAGCACGGACTAAATGAACCAGTGACAGCGGATAACAAAGCGCTGTCACTGGTTACGATTAATTGTGCTAGGATTTACTGCTACATCTTTAGTAAATAAAAATATAATAGTTATTGCTTCGTATACAAAGCTGTATTGTTTATTTATCCTTAATAGTAATTGGGTGGATAAATAAATAGTTGCACCAAGTTTGGCATAACAAAGTTTTGTAATTTGTTGTGTGATAAGTGGCTTAAATTTGCATTTAACGCGTACACGGGAGGAAAATAATGACTTATACATTAATAATCTTTATATTATACTGACCAGTTTCCTCTAGTCTATATAGGTTTAAATAATTACAGACATTACTGAAATAACATGATATATATTTGTTACATTTATTAAAATAACATCATGATCATCGTCTTACCCTCAGGAGTAAATGTGAAAAGATAATATTATTTATGTTCAGTGATGTTTTGTTTAAATGAATCCATACTGATATTTTATTGTATTCTGAATTTACTTCGTAAATAAGCCTGTAACAGTTGTGTGTAAGTGAAACATATTGATGTCCTCTATAAATAGCACATAATTTTATTGTTTTAATAATGGCCTTTAAGTATAATATGAACATAACTGGACCCAATACAATTCCTTGTGGTATAACTCATGTGGCCGCCATTACGTCTGAGCTGGATTGATTAAGCAAACACTGTTGCCTAGTTCATTATTGAAGCACAGTAGACACACAATCCTCATTCAATAACAATGTATTGTAAAAATTAAAATAATCCCAAATCAAATCTATCTTGCGTGGCTGTGGCTAAAGTGATATGCACGCTGTATATAAAAAATCAATGAATTCTTGGGATAAAAAATTAAAACATTCCCCTTAGAGCAAAATAATTGTACATAGATCGTCTATATAAAATACTCAAGATCACATCACATAATGACTAAAAATAAACCTATATGCAACCAATCATGTATGCATATTTTTAAAACTGCAATATGCATTAAAGTGGTTAGATTTCAGGATTCCACAAAAATGTATTGCCAATTTGTTTTATAAAGTGTCTTATGTTATTTATTTACTGCTAAAATTGAAACTGTTTATTTACTTTTTGAAAAATATGCTTGCATGATTTGTTGCATATAGGTTTATTTTTAGTCATTATGTGATGTGATCTTGAACATTTGATAATCTGGGACATTATATGAGCAGTGGCGTGCACCACCCGGCAGTAGCCAAGCATGACAATGTCCAGAGAAGGGTACGCTCAACAGCACTGAAACATCAAGTCAATTATAGAATTGTTTGGTATTTGGTATTCATATCGTAAACTCTACATGCCAGATATGTTACACTTTATTACGATCTGTTAAATCAAACAACATATCTACAAATGTAGGAAGCATTCAGCCACACTTATGTTATTATGCAAAGACTAACTATATAAAGTAATAATATCTACCACTATCTGTAGCCGGTACTCTTCATACAGGTGAGTAAACACATACCCGGGGTAGTGATTGCACATGTAACTCTCAGCCACATGGCGAGGACCATGACTAGTGTAATCATCATAATTATAGTTAACTTAGTGTACTTTATTTGTTATTATTGTTATTTAATATGTACACATTACATGTATATAGTATGTATATGTACTTTGTATCTAGAAAGTCAAAACTTTCTAAGACAATTACTTCAGGAGTTAACCAGTTAAACTTTGTCACATTGTAAATATTTTGGACAAGTCATTTATAAAATCTTGTCAGATGAGTCTGCCATTCAAGCCAAAGTGAAACTTGTATGCAAACTTGTCAAGAGAAATATGTTTAATAAAACATCAATTTATGTTCTACTGCTGTAAAAAATAAGCTATTTACAGCATGTTTCAGTAATATCCATAATGCATGCATTATGAGTAAACTTTACAATTTTAGGTAAATTGCCAGGATTTTGTTCTTGTGTAACAATTGTTTCAGGATTTTGAACAATTTGCCCATGGGTGTAGTGTTAGGCACACATTTGCAGTAGGTAATGTCATTTCGGGTAAAGGCATCATTTTAAAGCCTAATAAATGGGATTAATGTTTTTTAACTAACCAGCATTTGACATACTATGTATTTGTGCTGGATATTTTTGTGAATGAATGAATCGTGATAAAAGTAACTGTTTGTTATATATATATATATATATATATATATATATATATATATATATATATATATATATATATATATATATATATATATACCATACATGTTTTCAACCTTTTCCTAATTTTATATTTTACTGATTGTTTTTTTATATCTGATGTGCATGTGATATTAAAAATAAATACATATATCATGTGCAGTGCTTGCCATTATGTTGTAGTCAATCTTGTCAAAAGTTTCAATAAAATGTTTTTACTTTATGTTGTCTTTACTTTAGTCCACATGTGATTCCAACAATATACAATCTATCCAGGACACCCATTACTGCAAAAACCTCATGCAGACAAATAAACTGTCATACGCAGGAGCAGGTTCAGAAATTAATTCTAGGGGGCACAAAAACTTCCACTGGCAGATGAATAAAATTCATATACCTAAGCTGACAATTTAAATGCATATTAACATATATAATGCTCTACTGGTTAAGCCGTTTAATTTTTTTAAACGTTACAACCGTGCATAGCTGTGTATGTGACAACAATTGTAATAATTGTTTTACCAGCAGAACTGATTAGTATAAAGAATTTGTGTTACTCAATGACAGAAGTACCGCACATTTGAAACTCGTTTTATTTTCAGGTCATAGGGAAGCCTGCACCCTTTGACTTTGCATAATCTATCCATCTACACAAATAGGCAAATAGACGACTGTGACAAATACTTATTACACATAATTTCATGGGGCTAATAATGAATAATTTTGAATATGTTGTAAGTTTGTAATTATGAATTAAATGTTTCTTCACCATAATCACCTAGTTGGCATATTTTTCTCTGGTTATTCATATGAGATGACCACAAACACAGCAAAATTGTGTGAATGCAGTGACATAGGTGGGCATTAATTAGTGCTTTCTGTAAAGATAGTTATGTATTCCACTCTACTCAGCCTGCCCAATCAGAATGCAGTTGATACCAATTATAGTGCATGATGTAATGGTATTTCAATGTATAATTTCCATAATATTAATTTCTATGTTTGTAACATAAATATGGCAACATATAATTAACAAATATACACCACACTTTCATCAATTTAAACATAATCAAAACAAACATAACATCTTTCTTGCCATATACAAAATGAATAGTTTTTAAGAAACATCTTTAAAATGCAGTTACTTGTGTCATGATGATATTTTATGAATATCAAATACCAATGATTACCTCCATTCTGGCAAGCTCCAAAAGGCATTCTTTGTACACAATGCAGAATGGTTTGCCAGTGACGTCTTCCGCTCTTGTCATCAGTGTCATGTCTTCATCGTCTGTACTCATCAGTCACAATTTCTTCAATGTCATGCACAAAAGTTCACATATAGTAACAGGCTGCAGAGTGGCAACGTCTTTGCGACATCTGAAATAAAACATAACCAAACCAGTGAGCATTACTGTAAACACCTCAAAATGGACATTTAATCATCATCACTGGCCCAAGAGGTCCTCAGGTCCTTTGGACTATACAGCCCTGAATAGTTAATTTGTAATATTGAATGAAATATATTTTTGTTAATCTTAATCACTGCTGAGTTTTTCACCACAAAACACAGCAAATTGTGTTTGTTAACTTGCACAGGACCATAACATGTCATTAGTGGTTTTAGGCAAAATAATATTACAATAAACTTATTAAAATCAGTTAATTTTAATGCCATGAAGACTAAGTGAGCTGAAAACCTGCTTAGTGTTCCTCACAACTGCACTGCAGGCATACTACTGAAACTTCATCATGACGAAATGTACCAGTCTGTGAGACTAACAGTTTTTCTTTAATATTGGTCATAAACAAAGGTTGCTAGTATTAGCGCAGTGGTTCAGGGGTAGAGCATCAGACTCTAAAATAAGAGGACCCAGGTTCAAATTGTGTGCTGTCATGTGAAACCTTGGGCAAGTTGTTTTCACACTACATTGCTCCATTTCACCCAGCTGTATGAATGAGTACCTGGCTATAAACAGTGATGACTATTTGTGTACAAGCAGTCTTCGCAAAATTGCTACATGGCTGAATGCTTCCCAGAGAAGCCGAGATGGTCTTCGATTGAACTACCAGGGAGTAAAGTGTAAAAAGCGCTTTGAGCAATCCTTACCTTTACCTTTAAATCATGACAAAAGTTACAATTTTGTGTCATAGTATATCACGAGCAATTTATTTTAAAAATTGTGGCACCCAGGCGTATGCCATTTTTGTTGTGAAGGAAGCTCGGAAGGATATTGAGACTTATTTTACTAGTTATTTGAGTTATAGGAATGAGCTTACACATAGAAAAGGTTTTGTGACAATACAAGCTACGCCTCATCGAAATGTTTGGGTCGGAAGTTGGTCATATTTTAAGAAATATAATAACATACCATCTTTGCATATACATGTATAGATTCATAATTAAGGCAACCAGACCTGCCATATTCCTCCGATTTGCACATTTATATACCAAATATGTACAATTTATCAATTTATGTCTAAGGTATGTGTATTCTGCTCACAATCAGGGTCTGAAAACCCTATCGCGAGTGATATTTTGAATAAATCTTAATCATGATTTGTATCACCTAGCTGTACATTAACCGTACACTGTATTTATATTCTAATTGTAGTTATGTAATCTCTAATCCCTCACTGACACAGGCTCAAGATTGCAGAATATATTGACTAGTGAATTAAATGTAAATACAATTATTTATTTTTAACAACCTGTCAAATGTCAAAGTGCCATAACTTGAAACCTATTTAAGCTACAACGCTCAAATTTTGGATTCTTGCTAATCTTACCAAATGCAAAACTGGAAAGGCTCTCATCATACTGTATTAGTACTGATCTATTAAAAAATAATCTAAGACTAAGTCCAAGACGTCGATGACAGCAACCAATTTATGGAATTTTATTTGCGTTCACTCGGAATGACCCTAAATGGCCTAATACCGTCGACTAATTTAATAGCAAAACTATTTTGTCAGCTGGCACACGCAATATTAAAACAATGTGAAATGGTTGAAGCCGAGTAATAACAGAGTACTAACCTGTCGTACATGTCATTTGATTCCACAACTTGCACAAGTCTATAACTTTTTCCAAATACACGTGTGCGCACGGCCGCTGTTTCTGTCTTTCTGCGGCTCTTTGTGCACTTCCCTGTTTCCTTGCCGATTCGGTCGCAAACATACGCGGGCGTCCCATCGTTGAACAAAAAACAGCAAAAGAACGGGAATATTGCGACTCTATAAATTATAGTAAACAGTCTATCGAAGGACTGACAGCATGGACGGGTCAAAGGTCGATCTCACTGCTCGTTTTCGCTCACGCGAGATTTTCAAGCTACAGTCTTTTCCGGATGTCACGGTAACACAGGGTGTCCGGTTCGAGTTTCGGCTATGATAGCAAATACTCTTTTTCTGAGTTTTCTGTTTATTTAATAAAAACGAAGCCACACATTTGCACAAACGAGTTAGCATGTCACAGGGGATACTTCGTACGTTTGCTTTTTCGTGAAATTAGTCTGAAACGCGAGGAGCAAAAACAATCGAACTGATTGTACATTTTTAAAAGGTGTGTTCAAAAAGGCTAAATTCAAGTCGACTCTGTCAGTGGCAGTGCTGACTCAGGAGCTGAGTCCAGGAGCTGAGTCCAGTTATCAGTAACAAGATTATCAACATCGTCAAACGTTCGTCGCAAATAATAATAATTATTATATTAAGTAACGTTGTCATTTGCATCGGAATAACTATTGATTTGCATTAATTAAGTCGTTTATGTAGAGTAGAAATGATACAGCAACGATAGGAGTGAGCCCTGCATCAGTGCATGGTCGTGTGTGTTTTCAATATGTTTATTTCAGATTGTCATAGAACATACAGATGTCCACATAAGGATTAAACAATACAAATGACTAGAACATTTTTAAGGTATTGCACATGGTAAATAGAGAAAAAACAATGGTACATTAAATCAAAAACGATTATGTATATACAACATTTTGATCCAATGTCGTCTTATCCTGGATTGCCATTTTATATCACTGTTGATAATTGCAATTACCAACTTATTATAAGAGCATCAAATATCCGCATGAATTTATATACAAGGTTTCTAATTACAGCTTTACTATCTGGTACATGGTATTCTACAAACATGGTGGAGGCACTGCAATATTTAGGCTGATTTAGCAATAAGCGAAACACATTATTGTAAGCCACATGAAGTCTATGTATACTTACTACTGTGAAATTCCGCCACAGCTGAGCAAAGACTTTGCTTAGAACTTTCTGCTCTCCCATGTATACTGCTCAGCTGTGGTGGAATTACACAGTAGTATAAGTATACATAAACTTCATGTGGCTTACAATAACATGTTTTGTTTATTGCTAAATCAGCCTAAATATTGCAGTGCCTCCACCATGTTTGTAGAATACCATGTACCAGATAGTAAAGCTGTAATTAGAAACCTTGTATATAAATTCATGCGGAGACTTGATGCTCTTATAATAAGTTGGTAACTGCAAGTATCAACAGTGATATAAAATGGCAATCCAGGATAAGACGACATTGGATCCATAATAGGTTTTGATTGAATGTACCATTGTGCAATGTTTTTTTTCTCTATTTACCATGTGCAATACTTTTATATTTGTCTAGTCACTTGTATTTTTTAATGTTTATGTGGACATCTGTATGCACGATGACAATCTGAAATAAATGTAATAAAGATATTGAAAACACACACGATCATGCACTGATGCAGGGCTGACTCCTTTCGTTACTGTATCATTTCTACTCTACATAAACGACTTATTAATGCAACCCTATAGTTATATGCTGATGCAAATGACAACGTTACTTAATATAATAATAATAATTATTTGTGATGAACGTTTGACGATGTCGAGAATCTTATTACTGATAACTGGCCTCAGGCTCAGCTCCTGAGACAGACAGCCTCAGTCAGCACTGCCACTGACTGAGTCGACTCGAATTTAGCCTTTTTGAACACACCTTTTAAAGTATGCTTCAGCGCTGCTGAGCGTACCCTTCCCAGGACATTGTCATGCTTGGCTACTGCCGGATGGTGCACGCCACTGCTCATATAATGTATCAGATAACTGTAAAACATCTCGGAAACTACAAACTTTCGCCGGTTAACAAAATAGTTGACACGCGCATGCGCAGAAACGTCAATCGGAACGGTTTTAACGGCGGGTGCCGCGGGGTGGGAAACGTAAACATCCCGCATAGCAACCAAGGACGTATCTGACTAGCGCATGCTCAGAATCGTCAATCGGAACGGATTTAACGCCGGTAAAATGTAAGCGCTACAACACGTTTCTGCGCATGCGCGAGTCAGATACGACCTTGGTTGCTATGCGGGATGTTTACTTTTCCCACCCCGCGGCACCCACCGTTAAAACCGTTCCGATTGACGTTTCTGCGCATGCGCGTGTCAACTATTTTGTTAACCGGCGAAAGTTTGTAGTTTCTGAGATGTTTTACAGTTATCTGAGACATTATATGAGCAGTGGCGTGCACCACCCGGCAGTAGCCAAGCATGACAATGTCCAGTGAAGGGTACGCTCAGCAGCGCTGAAGCATAGCCTACTTTAAAAGGTGTGTTCAAAAAGGCTAAATTCCAGTCGACCCAGTCAGTGGCAGTGCTGACTCAGCCTCTCAGGAGCATAGTCCAGTTATCAGTAATAAGATTATCGACAGCGTCAAACGTTCATCACAAATAATAATAATTATTATATTAAGTAACGTTGTCATTGGCATCGGAATATAAGTATAGGGTTGCATTAACTAAGTCGTTTATATAGAGTAGAAATGATACAGTAACGATAGGAGTGAGCCCTGCATCAGTGCATGATCGTGTGTGTTTTCAATATCTTTAACTTTATTTCAGATTGTCATAGACATAGTACATACAGATGTCCACATAAACATTAAAAAAATACAAGTGACTAGAAAAATATAAAAGTATTGCACATGGTAAATAGAGAAAAAAACATTGCACAATGGTACATTCAAACAAAAACTATTATGTATATACAACATTTTGATCCAATGTCGTCTTATCCTGGATTGCCATTTTATTTATATCACTGTTGATAATTGCAGTTACCAACTTATTATTACTTATCAAGTCTCCTCATGAATTTATATACAAGGTTTCTCATTACAGCTTTACTATCTGGTACATGGTATTCTACAAACATGGTGGAGGCACTGCAATATTTAGGCTGATTTAGCAATAAGCGAAACACATTATTGTAAGCCACATGAAGATTATGTATACTTGCTACTGTGTAATTCCACCACAGCTGAGCAGTATATATGGGAGAGCAGAAAGTTCTAAGCAAAGTCAGCTTCACTTCAGTGGAACACATGTAAAATTTCCGCAATAGCATATTACCCCTAGCATATAGTTGTCGGCATTGCCGCATTGGCGTAAGATATCTTTGTCATCACGTAATGTATTAGAAATAAAGTGACCCAAATATTTCACATCATCCACTTCCTGGATTGTTTTACCATTAATCTTAAATGATGGAACTTCAATATTTTTCTTATATTTACTTTTAAAATATTAACACAGCATTGTTCTTGGAGTTGTACTTGATATCATGATTTAACCCATAGAGTCCACATACCTGCATCAGTTCAGACAGTCTTGATACAGATGGGGACAGAATTACCAAGTCATCAGCATACATAAGATGGTTGATAGTTGTACTACATATTACACACCTTGTGTTACATTTGTTTAAAGCTATGGTTAAATCATCCATATATATATATATATTAAAAAGGTGTGGTGAGAGTATACCACCTTGCCTGACACCATTTGCAACATAAAAATGTTCCAACAATTTGCCTGACCATCTTATACACATAGTCTGATTCGAATACCAATATATAAGCAGTCTAACAATATATCCAGACACTCCCCTGTCAATCAACTTTTGAAATAAGATAGAATGTTTCACTCTGTCAAAGAATTTAGAAGCATCTAAAAACATGTAAACATAGACCCATCTAGACTCCTATGCCTGTCAATAACTTCCTTTAAGACATAAATACACAAGTCTGTCCCGTGTTTTTTCTTAAATCCAAACTGATTGGACATTGTTGACCGCGTAACTGACTTTCTGTCTAACAATATGTTTTCAATTTTTTTTGACACAATACTAGCTAATGCAATAGGTCTATAATTGTCTTTGCTGTTAATCTTGCTACATTTATCTTTGATAATAGGAACCAGCACAACAGATAACAAAGAACTAGGTAAAAATCCATGTACAAAAAAAAACAGTTATACACATAGCAAGTAAAGGCACAATGCGCTTATCACAATATTTAAGGTGTTCAGCATATACACAAACCATACCATAAGTCTTATTTATATCTAGGCATTTAATAGCATTTTCAACTTCGCTAATTTCCACAACTATGTCATTTGTATATTTGGAATCACATTTGATCTGTTGAATGTCTATATCCCTAATACAATTAAAAAGCTGTTTAAAATGAGACCGCCATTTACCTGTAAACCTTTACCTAATAGTGTTGAGGATGTTAGTGGTATTTTTGAAATAACTGAATTATGGCGGCCTCATTTTAAACAGCTTTTTAATTGTATTAGGGATATAGACATTCAACAGATCAAATGTGATTCCAAATATACAAATGACATACCCCGGTAGTTGTGGAAATCAGCAAAGTTGAAAATGCCATTAAATGCCTAGATATAAATAAGACTGATGGTATGGGTGGTGTATATGCTGAACACCTTAAACATTGTGATAAGCGCATTGTGCCTTTACTTGCTATGTGTATAACTGGGTTTTTTGTACATGGATTTTTACCTAGTTCTTTGTTATCTGTTGTATCTGTTGTGCTGGTTCCTATTATCAAAGATAAATGTAGCAAGATTAACAGCAAAGACAATTATAGACCTATTGCATTAGCTAGTATTGTGTCAAAAAATTTGAAAACATATTGTTAGACAGAATGTCAGTTACGCGGTCAACAATATCCAATCAGTTTGGATTTGAGAAAAAAAAAACAGGACAGACTTGTGTATTTATGTCTTAAAGGAAGTTATTGACAGGCATAGGAGTCTCTATGTTTACATGTTTTTAGATGTGTATAAAGCCTTTGACAGAGTGAAACATTCTATCTTATTTCAAAAGTTGATTGACAGGGGAGTGCCTGGATATATTGTTAGACTGCTTATATATTGGTATTCGAATCAGACTATGTGCATAAGATGGTCAGGCAAATTGTCGGAACATTTTGGTGTTACAAATGGTGTCAGGCAAGGTGGTATACTCTCACCACACCTTTTTAATATATATATAAATATATATATATATATATATATATATATATATATATATATATGGATGATTTAACCATAGCTTTAAACAAATGTAACACAAGGTGTGTAATATGTAGTACAACTATCAACCATCTTATGTATGCTGATGACTTGGTAATTCTGTCCCCATCTGTATCAAGACTGTCTGAACTGATGCAGATATGTGGACTCTATGGGTTAAATCATGATATCAAGTACAACTCCAAGAAAAGTGCTGTGTTAATATTTAAAAGTAACTAATACAATTATATGAACAATGTTGATGTTCCATCATTTAAGATTAATGGTGAAACAATCCAGGAAGTGGATAATGTGAAATATTTGGGTCACTTTATTTCTAAGACATTACATGATGACAAAGATATCTTACGCCAATGCCGACAACTATATGCTAGGGGTAATATACTATTGCGGACATTTTACATGTGTTCCACTGAAGTGAAGCTGACTTTGCTTAGAACTTTCTGCTCTCCCATGTATACTGCTCAGCTGTGGTGGAATTACACAGTAGCAAGTATACATAATCTCCATGTGGCTTACAATAATGTGTTTCGCTTATTGCTGAATCAGCCTAAATATTGCAGTGCCTCCACCATGTTTGTAGAATACCATGTACCAGATAGTAAAGCTGTAATTAGAAACCTTGTATATAAATTCATGCGGAGACTTGATGCTCTTATAATAAGTTGGTAATTGCAATTATCAACAGTGATATCAAATGGCAATCCAGTATAAGACGACATTGGATCAAAATGTTGTATATACATAATAGTTTTTGATTTAATGTACCAGTCTGGAATGTACCATTGTGCAATGTGTTTTTCTCTATTTACCATGTGCAATACTTTTATATTTTTCTATAGTCACTTGTTTTTTTAGTGTTTATGTGGACATTTGTATGTACTATGACAATCTGAAATAAAGATATTGAAAACACACACGACCATGCACTGGTGCAGGGCTCACTCCTATCATTGCTGTATAATTTCTACTCTACATAAACGACTTAGTTAATGCAACCCAATAGTTATATTCCGATGCAAATGACGTTACTTAATATAATAATTAGTATTATTTGTGATGAACGTTTGACGATGTCGAGTCAGCACTGCCACTGACTGAGTCGACTCGAATTTAGCCTGTTTGAACACACTTTTTAAAGTATGCTTCAGCGCTGCTGAGTGTACCCTTCTCTGGACATTGTCATGCTTGGCTACAGCTGGATGGTGCACGCCACTGCTCATATAATGTCTCAGATTATAAAATGTTCAAGATCACATCACATAATGACTAAAAATAAACCTATATGCAACCAATCATGCATGCGTATTTTTCAAAAAGTAAATAAACAGTTTCAATTTTAGCAGTAAATAAATAACATAAGACACTTTAAAACAAATTGGCAATACATTTTTGTGGAATCGTGAAATCTAACCACTTTAATGCATATTGCAGTTTTAAAAATATGCATGCATGATTGGTTGCATATATGTTTATTTTTAGTCATTATGTGATGTGATCTTGAACATTTTATACAGACGATCTATGTACAATTATTTTGCTTTAAGAGGAATGTTTTAATTTTTGTATCCCAAGAATTCATTGATTTTTTATATACAGCATGTATTTCAATTTAGCCACAGCCACGCAAGATATATTGGATTTTGGATTATTTTTATTTTTACAATAAATTGTTATTGAATGAGGATTAATTGTGTGTTTACTGTGCTTCAACAATGAACTAGGCAACAGTGTTGGCTTAATCAATCCAGTTCAGAGGTAATGGCGGCCACATGAGTTATTACACAAAGAATTGTACTGGGTCCAGTTATGTTCATATTATACTTAGAGGCCAGTATTAAAACAATAAAATTATGTGCTATTTATAGAGGACATCAATATGTTTCACTTATACACAACTGCTACAGGCTTATTCAAGAAGTAAATTCAGAATACAATAAAATATCAGTATGGATTCATTTCAACAAAACAACACTGAACATAACTAACATTATCTTTTTACATTTACTCCTGAAGGTAAGACGATGATCATGATGTTATTTTAATAAATGTAACAAATATATATCATGTTACTTCAGTAAAGTCTGTAATTATTTAAACGTAGACTAGAGGAAACTGGTCAGTATAATATAAAGATTGTTAATGTATAAGTCATTATTTTCCTTCTGTGTACGCGATAAATGCATATTTAAGCCACTTATCACAAAACAAATTACAAAACTTTGTTATGCCAAACTTGGTGCAACTATTTATTTATCCATCCAATTACTATTAATATTAAGGATAAATAAACAATACAGCTTTGTATACGAAGCAATAACTACTATATTTTTATTTACTAAAGCTGTAGCAGTAAATCCTAGCACAATCAATCGTAACCAGTGACAGCGCTTTGTTATCCGCTGTCACTGGTCCAATTAGTCCGTGCTATAACGCTCAAACTCCCAAATACACGTGAGCAACAACCAGCGTAGCTAGCTAGCGCTGTCGCGCGCGCCTCTAGATGCGCGCATGCGCAGAAACGTCAATCGGAACGTTTTTAACGACCGGAAAAATGTAAGCGCGACCATCGTAGGTAGCGCTTACGTTTATCCCCTAGATACGCGCATGCGCA
Source organism: Oasisia sp. SBJ-2009 (assembly GCA_964017155.1). Lineage (NCBI taxonomy): Eukaryota > Metazoa > Annelida > Polychaeta > Sabellida > Siboglinidae > Oasisia > Oasisia sp. SBJ-2009. Next base: position 50,707,710 of record OZ024857.1, read on the forward strand.
GAAACGTCAATCGGAAAGGTTTTAGCGATCAGAAAAATGTAAGCGCGACAACGCTATCGCCGCGTTTTCTGTCTGTGACGTCATATGACAATCAAATCGGCCAGCTCCAAAATACATATTAAGAAAACATCCAGAAAATCTAGTTGATTGATTTGTTAAATTCAAAAAGGAACGGAATAATAATGTCAATTGAAAGAACCGAAAGGGCGTATTTCGGTACGGATTATAACGCTTAACGAATTCACAAATATATTTAGGCTGCACACCAAAATAAATTTTAGTGTGCTAATCAGAATTAGTTGGATACCGGGCGAAGCAGTCAAAAATGTGCAAAGCATGTCCCTTCTTGGTATACGATCACATTTACCATCTATCAGTTATGCTTTTCAGCTCATCGCCTTTCTCAAATATGGAGGTACTGTTATTGAAAAGAAATGGATCTGAAATCGCAAGCAAAGATCCTTAAAATGTAACTTATTCAACGATTTGCTTCAATATTCATACACTCATTTCCGCCGTCTTACTACTGGGATATATTTATAGTCGTCTTGACAAATGCCTTGATATGTTTCGCTACAGTGGAGGAAAATGCAATTGAACATTGTTTTATAATAACCGGGAAGTCATGTTTGAGTTCAGATGCCATTATTTTCGGGTCAAATAGCAATTAGTCATTGAGATTTTACTGAAGGTTTGAGTCGCACAGCTTTGCGGAAATTAATTCAGAGAATTCAAGCAAAACAACTGTTTTCAAGTCTTAATTGATTCGATAGAGGGCAGCACGCACCGCCGGGCACTCGATAGGTGGCTGTAATCGGGAGATAGAACGTACGACGTTCCGTACAGTCACGCTATCGCTGCGTTTTCTCTCTGTGACGTCATATAACAATCAAGTCGGCCAGATCCAAAATATATATTAATAAAACATCCATAAAATTAGTTGATTGATTTGTTAAATTCAAAAAGGAAAGTAATAATAATAACAATTGAAAGACCCGAAAGGGGGTATTTCGGGGTATTTCGGTAGGGATTATAGCGCTTAATGATTTCACAAATATATTCAGGCTGCAAAACAAAATAAATTTTAGTCTGCTAATCAAAATTAGTTTGATACCGGGCGGAACAGTAACACATTTGCAAAGCATGTTCCTTCTTGGTATACGATCACATTTACCATCTATCAGTTATGCTTTTCAGCTCATCACCTTTCTCAAATATGGCGGTACTGTTATTAAAAAAAATGTATCTGAAATCGCAAGCAACGTTCCTTAAAATGTAATTTATTCAACGATTTGCTTCAATATTCATACACTCATTTCCGACGTCTTACTACTGGGATATATTTATAGTCGTCTTGACAAATGATTTGATATGTTTCGCTACAGTGGAGGAAAATCCCATTGAACATTGTTTTATAATAATCGGGAAGTCATGTTTGAGCTCAGATGCCATTATTTTCGGGTCAAATAGCAATTAGTCATTGAGATTTTACTGAAGGTTTGAGTCGCACAGCTTTGCGGAAAATTATTTCACAGAATT
>OZ024857.1:50711748-50835078 GCA_964017155.1 Oasisia sp. SBJ-2009
CTACTGTCTCAAAATTCAAAATGGAACTGCCGAAGTGACCCTTCTCTGTTAGATCTTCTCTGATAGAACGTTCGACGTTCCGTACAGTGACGCTGTAGCGCTTACATTTTTACGACGTTAAAAACGTTCCGATTGACGTTTCTGCGCATGCGCGATATATTTAAAATGATCAATGTGCAGAGAAAAGACCAAGCATTTATGGTATAAATACTACGGGTTGTTCGTTAGGATGTATATAACCTGTTAGCAAAGTTATTTGTCGCAAATTAACACAAGGTAAACATGTATTGAAGCATATTTTGATACAAGCGTAAATCACGTGACTGTAGTGCGCCATAATCCGTGATACTGTTTTATATAAAATGTAATATTTTATTGCATTGAACGACATTTTAAGAAACTCTTCGCAGTAATCATCACATGAGAGTTAACGAACAGCCCGTGGCATTTATGCCAAAAATGCTTTGTTGTTTCGCTGCACATTGATGATTTTACATTTATTGCGCATGCGCAGAAACGTCAATCGTAACGTTTTTAACGATCGGGAAAATGTAAGCGCGACAACGCTATCGGTGCGTTTTCTGTTTGTGACGTCATATAGCAATCAACTCGGCCAGATCCAAAATACATATTAATAAAACATCCAGGAAATGTAGTTGATTGATTTGTGAAATTCAAAAAGGAAAGTAATAATAATAATATTTGAAATACCCGAAAGGGGGTATTTCGGTAGGATTATAGCGCTTAATGAATTCACCAATATATACAGGCTGCAAAACAAAATTAATTTTAGTGTGCTAATCAAAACAAGTTTGATACCGGGCGGAACAGTAAAAAATGTGTAAAGCATGTCCCTTCTTGGTATACGATCACATTTACCATCTATCAATTATGCTTTTCAGCTCATCTCCTTTCTCAAATATGGAGGTACTGTTATAAAAAAAAAATGGATCTGAAATCGCAAGCAAAGTTCCTTAAAATGTAACTTATTCAACAATTTGCTTCAATATTCATACACTCATTTCCGACGTCTTACTACTGGGATATATTTATAGTCGTCTTGACAAATGCCTTGATATGTTTCGCTACAGTGGAGGAAAATGCCATTGAACATTGTTATAATAATCGGGAAGTCATGTTTGAGCTCAGATGCCATTATTTTCGGGTCAAATAGCAATGAGTCATTGAGATTTTACTGAAGGTTTGAGTCGCACAGCTTTGCGGAAATTAATTAAGAGAATTCAAGCAAAACGACTGTTTTTTAGCCTTAATTGATTCGATAGAGGGCAGCACTTACCGCCGGGCACTCGGTAGGTGGCTGTAATCGGGAGATAGAACCATAGGCATAGAACGTACGACGTTCCGTACAGAGACGCTATCTCTGCGTTTTCTCTCTGTGACGTCATATAACAATCAAATCGGCCAGATCCAAAATACATATTAATAAAACATCCAGAAAACCTAGTTGATTGATTTGTTAAATTCAAAAAGCAAAGTAATAATAATGACAATTGAATGAACCGAAAGGGGGTATTTCGGTACGGATTATAGCGCTTAATGAATTCACAAATATATTTAGGCTGCAAAACAAAATTAATTGTAGAGTGGAAATCAAAATTAGTTTGATACCGGGCGGAACAGTCAAAAATTTGCAAAGCATGTCCCTTCTTGGTATACGGTCACATTTACCATCTATCAGTTATGCTTTTCAGCTCATCTCCTTTCTCAAATATGAAGGTACTGTTATTAAAAAAATGGATCTGAAATCGCAAGCAAAGTTCCTTAAAATGTAATTTATTCAACGATTTGCTTCAATATTCATACACTCATTTCCGGCGTCTTGCTACTGGGAGATTCGACTTTTTCAAATCGAATTTTGTAGCAAAATGAAAAAGAGTCTGTTTATAAATTTCCGAAAAATCAGTGGACACGGGTAATCTGATTTACGAGTTCGTCATGAAAGCGCAAGTCTTAATTTGTCGCAGATTTTTCGAAATAATTAGAAATGTGCGCGAGTATTTACTTTGCCAAAAAAAAAATAGCAACTTCGATTCGAAGGGACGATTGGGAAATAGGTGTGTAAAAATTGAATACGGCGCCAGTTCGGGCTGGCAGTGCTGGGAATGTCAGAACGCATGATTACGCGTCCGGTGATGCGACTTTCCTTTCGAAATATAGTGAACAATGCGTCAATTCTGCCTTTTTTTGCGAGATGATGCCGCGTGACTCCTTCTGTCGGTGAAATGGAGGCGAACTTGTTTGAATTGACTACACTGTGACTTGTCGTTACAGAATTCTGCGACGATTTGAACGTGCACACATTAAGACAGTGTAACGCGATTATTCACGCATGAATGCATCATTTATAGAGTATTAGCACGGAAAGCATTTATAATACTGTACTCTACATAAACTGCTAGAGCATAGCCATAGGCTACATTTATATAACTTAATTAATTGAATATTTATTATACAATCACATCCTGTATATTGCTAATTATTTTATCTGTTTTTATTTTATTTTACATTTACCTAACTTATACCTTTATTTATTTTTATCTATTTATTATTTTACATATTTAAAGTGTTATAGGTTATTTAGATGTGCTAATATGTGTACCAATTGTATATGGGTTTTTACCTGAAATAAATGTATTCGTATTCGTATAACTATAGCCCTAGACGACTCGATCTGCCCGACAGCTATAGGTGTAAATGTAAAATTCAGCCCAAAAATTCCATGTATGCCGCCCTAGCGGCCTAGCCTTTGGAACACAGAAAAGATTACTGTTTGTGTTTTGACACTAACAGCAAGCAAACCAAGTTGAAACTTATTTTGAATTTCACGCAACTTCAATATCGTCTTTGGCGTCTTGACTTTACTGCACAAATTTCATGGACCTTTAGCAACTCGCTTCCGTTTATACAGGAACCATGGCTATATTTTGTTTACTTCGGCTTTGAGAATTTTTACTCAAAATCGTATTTAGTGAGGGGCCTACTCTGCTGGAATTCACACCAATGTAGGGGAGAGTGATCTATATTAATTGGACCAGTATATATATTGGACCACGGCGATTTCACAGCTTTACGACAATACAGCAACTAGTGGCGCCGAATAGGGTATTAGCGGCAAACCAAGTTATCGATTGGCTGATTCAAAGTGGAGGAATGCGCGCGCAAAAAAAACGGTGTGGATTTCTTTATTTGTCATGCTGTTGTTGTAATTGTATCGCAATTTCAAGCGTGTGCCTCTCTGTATCTATTGATCCTGCATCAGTGGGATTTGCTTGTTGGGTGTTTGAGGGTCTTTTATAATCACAGTTAAGCTCAGAAAGTGTCACTCCAAATAACTCAGGAGAACTACATCCGAAAACCGGAAGTGTCGTGTTACCGATATTGGACCAGCAGAAGGGACATATATTGGACCGGTGGATCAATATATATCTCAGGCGGTCCGATATAGATTCCGACGCTTATGTAAAGGAAATTTGTAAAATCAATATCAAATTATTTCAATATATGTTTTAAATGTTAATATAGCCTTATATAATCGTACTTCCGATTGACCATTCTACACGATGCTACTTCATTTATTTACTCCCGCACGCCCACAATCGCGCCCGCCCCCTCCGTTTGTCTGCTCAGGGAGAGAATGCTAGACAAAATCTGTTGTTCATTATGAGCACATATGGACTGAAGAAGACTTGGACCGAGCCTTAACTGCTCTTCAAAACGGAGACGTAGGCTTAAATGCCATCGCCAAGACTTACGGGGTTCCGAAGGCAACACTCAAAAGGCATCTTGACAGCGGCAACAAATATGCTAATGGCAGTAATACTTAAATCGGCTGTCCTCATACCTATATTTTGACAACAAAATTACTGCTCTAGGTGGCGTAGGACATGAGATATAGGATCATTAATCTTGGCGGCCGCCATCTTTAAAAATGGCGGGTGTGAATGTCGGAGAAGGTCAAAAGTTATATATTTGAAATGATGGTCCCCGAAAACCTATATTAGATACCAAAACTACTGATTTACTTGAAGCAGTTGTTAAGATATGAGAAAATATGTTTACGGCGGCCATCTTGGAAAATGGCCGCCAACGCCTTCCACGGCGAAAACTGAGATGGCCCTATATCCAAATATTTTTGTCATTATATGCTCTACATTTGTGCCAAATTTCATGCTTGTATCGTAAAACGCACAATTCATTCACACTGGGCTATATTGCAGTATGTAAGCTAATCAGAGACAATCCATCAGTTAACACTTGTAGCGTGTCCAGTCCATGCAAAATGGACTAATTATCATTGTAGGCCTTACGTGACATATTTGTGTAAGTCTAAACAGTGTATCCTGGCATGTGCTATAATTTGCAATGCAATGACTAGCGGTCCAATATTGATCCCATGGTGGTCCAATATATAGATATGTGACTTGTATTGGACCGGTGTGACATTTACTTATTTCTTTTTTCTGACAAGAAATGCGTAACAATAGATCAATATGGTGGGACATGTGGATACCATAGGTGGTTACCTTTGTGTGAGAATAGTTTCCACCTAAATCTATCAATGCGCTATGGTGCAATTGATCAAGATGCTTAGGTGGTCCAATATCGGTCATCCTCCCCTAAATTGTAATGCTATACAATTCGATAAAAACTATATAAGATCTTTTATTTTATTCTGTAAACGCATTCAATATGTGGTGAATCGATTTATTGGTGTATAACGAAAAACTGCAAATGAAACATTTGTCATTACATCTATCACAGTAACAAATAAATTCCTTGTATTGTCGATGTTTATTTAAAATAACGGACAAGTACACGTCGATGGATATTAAAAGTGTGGACCGCATACATGGAGGAAAATTGCATTACATCCGGGAACCCCGCAACTGCTGAAACCTCCTTCCGGTGGGTAGGTAATTCCGATTTACCAGTATTAAGAGTCTTGCAAAACACTGGATACTGGTAAATCGGCATTACCTCTGCGCGCGCACACTTGGCAGGAAGGGACAGTACCGCGGGAACAACTCGTGCCGCGCGTGTGTAATGTCTTCATGTTAGCACCCGCATTTTAAAATATGCCATTGGTTGTAATTGACGAAGTTGTTCCATAATAACGAAGTAAAACATCCATATTTCATTATACTTGTAATAGCTCCATGGTGTCCTGTGTTTGCCGAAATACTTCGTACATTTCGATAACCTGACCCAAATGCCGTCTGTCAACGGAGTGATCGTAATGTAAATAAAAAGCAAGATATAAAAATTATAAATTTATAAAAACTTGCCCCGCTAATGATTTGTATTGTAGGCAGGTAGGTAGAGAGAGAAGGTAACAGTATTCTTCTACCACATGTGTTGTGGATATGTAATAACCCAGATAACATGCAAACGTTAGTGTAACGTTAGCATTTGGTTAGAACAGTTAGATTATGGTTACTGTTAGATTTTTAACGTTGCCGGAGCGTTAGGTTTTGGTTTGATTTGAAACGTTTTGATGTGTAACGTTGCCTGAACGTAATTTTTTTGTTTGATTTGAAACGTTTTGATCTCAAACATTACCGGAACGGTAGTTTCTGGTTTGATGTGAAACGTTTTGGTGTGAAACGTTGCCGGAACGTTAGGTTTTGGTTTGATCTTAAACGTTTTGATCTCTAACGTTAATGGTACGGTAGTTTCTGGTTTGATATGAAACGTTTTGATGTGTAACGTTGTCGGAACGTTAATTTTTGATTGGATTTGAAACGTTTTGATCTCAAACGTTACCGGAACGGTAGTTTCTGGTTTGATGTGAAACGTGTTGATGTGTAACGTTGTCGGAACGTTATTTTTTAGTTTGATTTTAAACGTTTTGATCTGAAACATTACCGGAACGGTATTTTCTGGTTTGATGTGAAACGTTTGATGTGAAACGTACGTTGTCGAAACGTTAGTTTTAAGTTTGATTTGTAACGTTTTGATCTCTGACGTTACCGTAACAGTCGTTTCTGGTTTGATGTAAAACGTTTTGATGTGAAACGTTGTCGGAACGTTAGTTTTTAGTTTGATTTGAAACGTTTTGACGTGTAACGTTGTCGGAACGTTAGTGTTTAGTTTTGTTTTAAAAGTTTTGATCTCTAACGTTACCGGAACGGTAGTTTCTGGGTTGATTTGAAGCGTTTTGATATGTAACGTTGTGGGAATGTTGATTTTTGGTTTGAGTTTAAACGTTTGGATCTGTAACGTTACCGGAACCTTAGTTTCTGGTTTCATTTTAAAGGTTTGGATTTCGAACGGTGTAAGGTTTATTTTTGGTTGGGGTGTAAACGTTTTGATCTGTAACGTTACCGGACGGTAGTTTCTGGCTTGATGTGAAACGTTTTGATATGTAACGGTGTGGGAATGTTGATTTTTGGTTTGAGTTTAAACGTTTGGATCTGTAACGTTACCGGAACCTTAGTTTCTGGTTTCATTTTAAAGGTTTGGATTTCGAACGGTGTAAGGTTTATTTTTGGTTGGGGTGTAAACGTTTTGATCTGTAACGTTACCGGACGGTAGTTTCTGGCTTGATGTGAAACGTTTTGATATGTAACGGTGTCGGAACGTTGATTTGTTGTTTGAGTTTAAGCGTTTGGATCGGCAACGTCACCGGAACCTTAGTTTCTGGTTTGATTTTAAATGTTTGATTTCAAACGTCACAGGAACGTTATTTTTGTATTTCATATCAAATGGTTTGGTTTATAATGTACATTAGTTTAATCATTATGGTTTGTTTCAAATTGTTTTATCCGCAGGGCCTAACGTCCCCGCAAGTTTAGTTTCGGTCTGACTTGAAACGTAACCGGAACGTTTCGTGAGCGCACGCATGTATTCACATACAATTAAAGCAACCTTAATCAATTCAATTCAATTCAATTCAAACTTCTTTCAATTCAATAACTTTATTCCGGAACATTACATCCATATAAAAAACTAAAGTATGAATAATGACTATATATATATATATACATAAAGCATTTTCCGCCAATGGCGACACAGTGGTGAAGTATACAAAGCATCACTATTCATGATACTATGTAGTATTGCATTGCCCGATCTAGCTATACACGTCAAAAAACGATACAATTTTTTTCTAATTAACATTTTACATGTGGGTAAGCCTCTTGACACAAACATATAACTCGCACTACAATCTCGAGGTTCATTGCATAAAAATATATAAACATATTATAGGTCGTAAAACATGATAATCAATAATAAGAGTGGTGATAGTCCAGTACAATTGTGATAACAATTGATGGCATGGACAATGAACATGGTGAATTGATTGAAATATAATATATATATTATATTGTAATATGTATTGTAATATATATTAATATGTACGTTCGAAGATGGATTCATTAAATTGAAGACGATGATCGACATATCTATATATATCTCTCTCTCTCCCCTCTCTCTCTCTCTCTCTCTCTCTCTCTCTCTCTATATATATATATATATATATATATATATATATATATATATATATATATATATATATATATATATATATATATATATATGTATATATATATATTTTCAATATGTGGCCCAGCACACCAAAATCAGGAATAAGTAGGAAAATCAAATTTTATGGGCTTTCTAACGGTACCAATCATAAATTTCTAGCTATATCGGTTGCCAAGTAATTGTTTTATAAACAGAAGGTTTACCAAGTCATTTTCTGAAAAACGATTCTGTGAAAAACAGCTTTAAAGTTTAATGAAGTATTGTAATACATTTGTAACATAATGACAGACACTCTCCACCAAATCGAAAATCGAGAGTAAAATGTTCACAGAACCTAGCCATGTGCTATGTCTGTTTCTGACACAGCACGACAGAGTCACTGCTTCTTTTGTCATTGTCATGATGTGCCAATGGCAGCAGCCACTTCACGTGATGGGCAGACTGTTGCAGCAGTGGACTGGTGCGGCTTCGGATGTGTCGGCTCTGTTCTGGACAGTTGATGTCCGCAGAATTCATTGATCTTGTCAAACAAACACTATTGGTGGATGTTGAGGCCTGGGGGTGGCGGTTCTGTAGGTAGAGCAGCAGGTTGTTGGACTCCTCGCCTGTGCAGCAAATCGAACCGCTGTTTGTCATCGGATGGCTGCTTCCTGGCGAACACGACACTGAGTTCTTCAGACGTAAACCTGATACAAAACAAACATAATGGTCTTAACTTCCCATATACAAAACATTTAACTTGCAAAAAGTGTAATTAATGAGTGACCATTATTTCAAACTGGAGATATGGACAGTTGATCAGTAAATCACATGGCATACACATAGTGAGCCCAGCAGCTAGGTCAATAGGCAGGCTAACAGCATAATTGACGCATACCTTGGATCATTAGTCCGCTCTGAATCTTATACACCTTCCATCCCATCCCTTAACTGCACTAAATCAGTAATTCAACATGTCTTCTTTCTTACCTGTTGCCAAAAATCATTCCCTCCCCTAATAATAATAAAATATTTTACCTAATAAATGTTATCATTAATTTCATGAAGATCTACGTTAATAACAAGCAGGTATAAATAACATAAGTTAAAGACAATTATAAATGAATTACTAGTATATTACCGTACTAGTACATTACCAGTAACATTGATAGTCATTCTCACACTCACAGCAAAGCCACGGGTTTATGTGATTCATGGCATGTCATTGACATTGTTAGAGAGTTCAATGTGACAGTGAGTGAGGCTGACCATGCCACCATAGCAAAACAGTCAATAGAGCTTGATCTTCACAAACGCGACGAATCTGTCGCCGGCACCGGACAAATCCACCGCGCAAATACATCCGCCGGCGCCGCCACGTCGAATCACTACGGTCGAAACCGCGCCATGTCCCACTGGGGCAAATCCATCGTCGTCGAACTAGTTCGGCCGCACGTTGATCAGAGTCGTGTCGAATCGTGACATCATCGGGCATCCTTGTCGTCGGGACATTACAAACAATCTCACCGACCGGTCATCGCCGCCACGCCCGTGTCTGTCGAATCGTGACATCATCGCCGACATCGTCGTTGGGCTTCCTTGCCATTGCACTCAATCCCACCGGGACGAATTCGCCGTTACGACTGCGTCTGTCGAATCCGGGAGCTTCCGCTCCAGCAGCTCTGCACCGTACGTCCTGTCCGTGTCTTGTCTCTTTCTCTGTGGGCCACTACGACGTATTAGTGTCAACGCCCGATTCTATGTTCAGTGTTGTTTAGTTTTGTGACGAGGTGGTTGTTACGGGGGACCGTTGCAATTGCCGGATGAGATCCAGGCCTAATCGACTGAGCGTCCTGAGAAAGTTCGCGCTGTTGGTTAGATTCGCCTGTTGTAGGTGCTTGAGGTGGTTTGTGAACGGGACAAATGTTGCTTGTCTGTTCGATTTACGTGTCTGTTATGTGTTTGTATTGTGTCTTGTTCGATGTGCGGAGGAAACCAAGTCACCAAAAGCGTCCGATCGAGTTGCAACAAAACGAGAAAAACGAAAAAGCGTGACATTTCAATTGAACAGCGAAGGCTGCGTTACATCGGACGATTTAAATCTGCTACGAACTGCAGTAAAAAAACCGTTATAATGATTCGTGATGAAACACGCTTATTTCATTCAATAAAATGGTGACAATTATTAAACTTTAATTACGCATATGTTGTGTTTGTAGTTAGGCTATGTAATTTACACATTATGAGGCAGTAGGCCTAATTAGCTAGTACACGGTGTGGTGATTGCATAGGAGATCAGTGAATCAGAGACTTGCCCACAGGAGACGAAGAAGACACCAATCGATGTATGTATAATTTCAGTAAAATAAAATTTATTTTTAAATGGCAGTGAATGTGTCATGTTATAGATGTCGGAAATAGAGGCTGGGTACTTATGCAAAAGTTGTTTGGAAGATGCATATCGAAGGTTATGTAATGGTTGCTGGAAGGTCCCAAAAAGGTTGTGTGAAGGTCACCCATAGGTTATATAATAGTTACTGGAAAGGTCCAACAAGGTTGTGGGAAGATCATAAATAGGTTGTGGGAAGGTCATCTTTAGGTTGCGTAATGGTTGCTGGATCGAAGGACACCTTTAGGTTGCGTATTGGTCGTGGAAAGGTCATTTCACATCGTCATTTCGCAACGTCACCGCTTCGTCATTTGGTGTCTACAGAATGACGTCGTAGCAACGCCACTTCGCAATGTCATCGTTACCAAAACGTGACGTCGCGGCAACATCATTATTTATAACGTCATTTTGTTTGCTCGGATATAATGTGTAATTATAACACATTCGTAATAACGAATGTGTAAGTGCAAGAAATATGGTTTTGACATTTTCATTATCGACATATTCTATGTAAAATACTAGACTCGGGAAACACATTTCCCCGCGGTTAACTGTGAAATGCGTGGCCTATATTTCGCTATAAAATACATTATATTCTTATTTTAGTTAGGTAGATCAGAATCCGCTAGGTGGCATATTGAAATCTCGCGGTCATTTCCGTTCCAAAAGTTGCGACCAAGATGTCTTCCCGCGTCAGCCGTCGTCAGAAATCACATGGTCGCGCAATTTGCTTTGCCGCTGCATACTGATTAGGAAAACAGTGTCTTTTGACCGTGGACTCGACCAATGGATAATTGTTTTACATCTTGAGCGATTGCTTGTTTACTTCGACATCGATCGCTTTTCTGTGCATTGAAGTGAAGTTTGATGTTTTCTTTACTCGTGAAATAGACACATAAATCTAACTAGGTAATCTATGAAACCTGGTAGGTAGTCTAGTATGGTATATTAGCTTTAAAATGGTATGTGTAGCATTATTGTGCGTGCCTGGCCGGCATCACACCGAGGTGGGCAACTTTGGCAACCTTTGCCGTTCTGTGCATTTATTTACAACAGCCTATGCCGTAACACGTCGGCTACCCGCGGCTGCACAGCCATCAGCGACGGCGTCGGTAGGCGCTTTCCAGCATGAATTAAATCCACTTTCATCACAATCATCGTGTATTGTTGCTGTTATTATTCACTTGTGTGATTATATATGTATACATATAATTACAGTTTAGCCGTTTTGGGCTTATATTAGAACGTCATTCTGAAATATTTGAAGGAAAATGTTTATAAACTTCGTCTTCACGTTTGCATTGACAATCGCGTTTCATAGGAGCGTTGTTAAAATCAGTAAGCATCTTAAACTTTAAAAACAAGTTTATTGGCCCATATAATATTTATATATTTTAAGCATATCTTGATTGGTTAACCAACATTATTTTATAATAACAAATTTATTGGGTTTTTTTGCATTTTGTGTATTTCTTTTTTTCAATCTAGCAAGTGATACAGTGTTGGATGGTCAAAAGTGTAGTCCAAGCATAAAACATAAAACACATAAAACGGGTGAAAATAATTATAAATATTTAAACTATTCAATCCCATGTACAGTTTATCAATTGACCTTTCTACTAATTATTTTCACTCGTTTTATGTTATTAATCCGAATAAATAGGTCAAATACTAAATATAGGTCAACTAATTGGGTCATCAACAAACTTCATATTTTACAAGATGAGAATCGGTGTATTCATTCATAATTAAAAAATTATAAATTAAAGTAGCCAACCCAATATAATTGATCTCTTTACTAATTATTTCCCCATTTTTATGTACTTAATCCTAGTAATTAGGTCAAATGTTAATCATAGGTCAACTAGTTATGCCGTCAAAATAACTTATGTAATAATGTAGCATAGAAGTCCTTTTTTCATTAATTATACTCAGTTTATGTTGTTATTCTGAAAAAGGTCAAATATGCAGTGAAGGTCAACTAATTAGGTCAAGGTCAAATCATATTAACATGTTTTTTTTTGATCACATGACTTTTTATTTCACCCCAATATCTTCAGTAGAAGCAATTATATTACCATTTTCCTGTCGCAAGAAATGGACATAATTCAATACCAAAAATCGCAATTTTTCTGAGCACAAAAAGTGGAATTACTTCAGAAATAATAAAGATATCAAGTAAATTCAAAAAGTGCTATAATCTACATAATAAACTCTATCTTGTGGCATAATTTGAAAGAGATTGTTTTTTTTGAATTTTTTTTTGATGTACCTATTTTAGTTTTGTTTTATTTCATAGTTTGCCTGAGAGCCAATCAACGTCTGTACTCTGAGGTAAGGCCGACCTGGTGGTAACATCCGCAGAGCATTAAATCTTCCAGGCAGAGTTGAGAGGCAAAAAGTGCTGCCACTTCAAACTATAGACCATAATTTGTTTTGAATACACTCTTTTCGCCACCTACCGAATACGCTGGAACTAGTGAAATACGGCCAACCGACGTGACACCTAGTGAGCAGCGAGTTTTAGCGAGGTCACTAATCCCACAATACACCAGTGTGTGTCAACAAATATGTCGGCCCACACAAGGAATTACCCGGATAATTTTGAAAGAGGAAGATAGTTGTGTTATTGATATTTAATGTCTCGCTTACGAGCACTGAGCAATACTAATCGGTAAGCCTTTCGGTGCGTATTGACGACTCAATTGGAATTTGTGCGAATGATACCGTTAGCTTGACACCGTCGTTCGACTCGATGTAATCTTGTAGACGTAGACGTTGTTAATCATGTTAGTGAGTGACAAGTTGACAAGATAATTTTGAAAGAGGAAGATAGTTGTGTTATTTATATTTATTTTAATGTCTCGCATACGAGCATGGAGCAGTAATAATCGGTAAGCCTTTCGATGCGTATTTACGACGCTATTGGAATTAGTGCGAATGATACCGTTAGCTTGACACCGTCGATCGACTCGAAGTCGATGTAATCTGAAAAGTCGAGTGTAATTCACTAGGCCTAACAGTAAGTCACTGTAAATTTTTTTAGACCTACCGTAGGTAGTACTAGTTTACCAGACAGACGATTGTTGCTCGGTCACCATGCCTGGTGAGGTTGTTATTAGAATTAAAAGCAGTACTGTGCTGAAATGTACTTTCAAGTTTAATTTATTTAGGATTACATTTATGGAGAATCAGGGGAACTGGCAACAGTGACTGATGATGGAGTAAGTGTGAGTTTGTATGACAATGCCGAGTTCAGCAGAGTGAGAGAGGGGGAGAGGGAGAGAGAGTGGGGGGGGGGGGGTTTGCAGATCCCCGTCCACTTGTCATTTCGATTGGAAAAACATGATATGGATAGGTAGAGGTAAATTAATGCTGATAGAACTTCTTATCACTCCTGTCAGCTACAGTGTCAATTAGATTAAAACAAGATAATGATAACATGCGATTGCTATAAACTATTTGTGACAATTTTATTAGTGACTAACAACATTTCCTTATATTTTGTATTTGGTTATGATACTTGTTTTGTTCACATGCATGCACGCAAACATGCACACACACACACACACACACACACACACACACACACACACACACACACACACACACACACGCATGCATGCATACACACACTCACACCTGAAAAAAATTCTGTTGACATAACAGGAAATTGTATTAGTGCAGTCACAAATTAATTATAAATGTATCCAGTTTACTTACAGTTAAATATTCTGAGACTGAAAGCTCGTTTCGAATTGCGAAGCATGTATGTCACAAAATTCAGTAATGGGAATGCACAAACTGATGTGAAGATTTTCACAGCATATCGTAATGTCGATTTTGTTACTTTCAGGTACATCAACTGACGAAATGGTGAACTAGGCCAAGATGAGTTCACACTCCATCCTAACTGAAGAAGATGAAGAGATTGAGAAGGTCAAGGCTCTCAGTCTCATCACGGCTCAAGAGGACGAATTGCGTCGAAGCCAATTGTATCACTCTGTAGAAACCATCCCACAGCATGTGGCAAATGAACGGACTTCGGTGGGACTCCATGCATCCAGCTCCTTCCCCAACTTGACCGATGACCTGACAGCGTCATCAACAGCAAACACAATAGTGCGCCCTCGGCCACAGGGGAAAGTTGTCGGAAGTAGCACCCTCAACTTACCGGTTACAAAACCGAAACCAGCACCGAGGTCACCGAGGAAAGATGACAACGCCAGACATGTACCCGTGGTGCCCCCTAGGCCGAGTAAAGCCGTTGTGTCACCACCTAGCCCACGACCATCCAGTCACCATGACGACCTGTTGGGAAGGACCGGTCCCACTGCCAGTGGTCTCCCACCACGCCCTAGTGCTGGACCTAATGAGAGGACCCAGGCAAGCCATGCCCATCAGCAGAAGCACACACACACCAACCACTCAACACCGCCAAAGGCAGACATAGACAAGCCACTCATAACTTTGTCACCATCATACCTGACAAATCCGGATGACTTTGACGTGAGCAGCCTAGATCCGCTGAACAGACCATGTTCATCAAGTGCGACATCATCACGTACTAGTTTTGCCGCAGATATGGATGTATCGTCAAATCCACCAGGTGGCACTAGTGTTCCATTCTCCATGAGCGGTACTGTCGCTGCACCGCTTTTTGCCAGCAGTTCATCGTTTGGCATGCCAGCTACTCCATCTTATCCGCCCCACGGTAGCTCCAGTTCTGGGACTGTGGTGCCATTCTATCCCCCATGTGGCAGCACTGTTCCTAAACCTGTGGTGCCATCACGTCCACCACGTGGCAGCACTGGTTCTGGTTCTACGACACCATCGTATCCACAACACGACAGCAGTAGTTCTGGTCGTATGGGACCATCATATCCGTCACACGGTAGCATTGGGTCTGGCCCTATGATGCCATCATATCCACCCCACGGCAGCACCAGTTCTCTACCTGTAGCGCCATCGCATCCACTGCGTGGCAGCACTGGTTCTGGTGCAGTGGCTCCATCGTTGCCGCCATCGGGTCCATTTTATCCGCCATGTGACAACGCTTTTACCGGCAACAATATTAGCGATAAACCCTTCGTTGTGAGTAATGCAATGTACGTCATGGGCATGCCAGCATCCACAAACACACCGCAGGCTGATGGCCATATCACTGCCAGTGCCAGTCAGAATACTGCCCAGATGGAAGACATCTATGACTCTGATGACGACTTAATGCAGTTTGCTGCCGGCATTGACCATGAAGAGTTTCTGAGCCTGGAGAGTTTTGATCCCCTGTACTCGATGGAGCAACTGACACCAGTGGATGATGCCACCAATGCTATCGACTCCATCGAGCTCTTCCCAAACCCATACGACAAGTTTGAGCGGAAAGAAACGCCGAACCCATTCCCTGTGGTTGACCCGGCATCGACGCAGAAACTCCTGCGGCAGTCTGGCGTCTACGCGACAACACGGCCGTCACGCGACGTGACGAGTGACGTGACAGTTGACGAACAACCAAGTGCCTCCACCCTGCCCAAAGGACATTCACGCAACGAATCAACAGGGTCAAATGCGGAACTGATGGATCCGTTCTCTGTGTCCAATCTCACGAAGGTGTTGGAACGAAAGAGGAGGAAACACGAGGAGGAGCAGAAGGAGAGGATGTCACAGATGAAGAAGAAGGAAGCCAAGTTGAGGGATGAGAAAGAGAAGGAGAAGCCCAGTCGGGAGACGTTCTCGAGACAGACTTCATATCTCTCGAAGGGTCAGGTGAGACAAGCACTGACTAGTTCACATGCTTAGCACCCTAGAAAAATAGCTTTCTTTGACTACAGGATAATGGACAATTAATTTTGCGAATTTGTCTGAAATGCATTTATAATATTTATAATTCACTTTTCATTGAACAGTTTATTTTTCTTGACAGACAGTCCAAAACTAAAAGGTAATACAATATACCAAAGACTAAAAAACATACAATTTTAATGGCAATTTATCTCATATAAATCAAAGCATTGCTTCTAGTTACACCATGTCAAAAATCACTTATATTTAATGTTATAATGTTTAGTTTTGAGCGTTTACGGCAAAACAAATAAAAAAAAATGGAATTGGAATAACATAAGAAAGCAAGTGGTTCTGGTTACTATAAATGTAGCATGTTTTTACTTGAAAATGTGTTATGCTCCATATAGTATATGTTATACACTGTTCTGTCATCAAGTTGCTGAGATGGAGGTGTTTTTCAGGAGGTCACCTATGAGACACTGCATGACTCTGGCGAAACTCCGGATGAAGAAATCCAAGCTTTTTGCCAAATGGTTGGAAGGTAAGGGTTTTGGGTCAGCTATGGGTATTAAGCATCAACTCAGATGAATTTAATTTTTTTTTTACTAATATTAACATTTGTCTCTTGTGTTCCTCAGAAAATTGTCATTGTCATAGTCTTACATGTGTTACAGACTGACACGGCAGTATAAACACGTTACAGACTGACACGGCAGTATAAACATGTTACAGAGTGACACAGCAGTATAAACATGTTACAGACTGACACAGCAGTACAAACACGTTACAGACTGACACAGCAGAACAAACACGTTACAGACTGACACAGCAGTACAAAAACGTTACAGACTGACACAGCAGTACAAACATGTTACAGACTGACACGGCAGTATAAACATGTTACAGACTGACACGGCAAAATAAACATGTTACAGACTGACACTGCAGTATAAACAAGTTACAGACTGACACGGCAGTATAAACATGTTACATACTGACAGGGTAGTATAAACATGTTACAGACTTACACGGCAGTATAAACATGTTACTGACTGACACGACCATATAAACATGTTACAGACTGACACGGCAGTATAAACATGTTACATACTGACAGGGTAGTATAAACATGTTACAGACTTACACGGCAGTATAAACATGTTACAGACTGACACGGCAGTATAAACATGTTACAGACTTACACGGCAGTATAAACATGTTACAGACTTACACGGCAGTATAAACATGTTACAGACTTACATGGCAGTATAAACATGTTACAGACTAACATGGCAGTATAAACATGTTACAGACTAACATGGCAGTATAAACATGTTACAGACTTACACGGCAATATAAACATGTCACAGACTGACACGGCAGTATAAACATGTTACATACTAACATGGCAGTATAAACATGTTACAGACTGACACGGCAGTATAAACATGTTACAGACTGACACGGCAGTATAAACATGTTACAGACTGACACGGCAGTATAAACATGTTACAGACTGACACGGCAGTATAAACATGTTACAGACTGACACGGCAGTATAAACACGGGGGCGGCAAGAAGAACACAGGACTCGTGATGAGTCGGAAAGTGCCACACATCCACACCACAGACATGGAGGTCAAGCTCGTCGTCACTGCAAAGTTCCTCAAGGACCCATTTCGCTTCACGTGCGACTGTAAGTTCTCCACAGGTCTTCCTCCTGACCCCTTGACAAGGGTAGGCTGCCATTTTACTGCCTGACTGTGTCAGTCTCGAGACCATTTCGTAAGCAATCGTGTGATCTCCTCGGCTTGCTTTTGCTCTTTGAAACTGAGTTAGCCTCTTGCAGGGAGTTTCTGTAATGAAAACTATCTACACCAGGATGCGCCACCGGGGCACTTTTGCTGGTGTATCACAGGTATAGTCTTATCAGTAATGTGGTGTTTTGAAGTTTTAAATACTCTTTAAATATAACACCAAATTCTGTTTAATGATGAATTTTTGTATCGCCTCGTTATTGTAGTGAAACAGCACAGAGTCTGTCTTTTGAAGGGAGCAGCAGCGACACAGTAGAGCACTGGACTGTTGGTTGAGATGGTTTGGTTCTATTTTGTCACAATTGTGAAACATTGGCGATTTCATTCACTTCATATATATTTTGAAAGAGGTCCCATCTACATGGTGTCAGTATCAGAGAAAATAAATATCCCTCACGGGAAATGTTTAACCTGTGGTGGACTCACACAGTGGCCAGTACAATACATGTATCTAGGACCTCCTAGATCATGCTTACAATGGTCGATGTTACTTCCTGTTTTGGCGTCTATGAGGTGTCAAGCAGGAAAGATATACGACAGCAGTGCATGGTTTTGATTATTTGGATGGCTATGATTCATTTGTGCCTCTCTGAGCATGTAGGCATGCTCTATTATAGAGTCTATAACAGCTACAACGAGAACACTGATAGATCCACTGTTCCTCTCACAAAAGTGTTTAGACTGTGTACTGAATTTTGTTTTGAAATGTGGGCCACGGAACCTTATGTCCCGTAGAGTTGAATGGGCTTTATAAGACTTAAACGTGCACCTGGCAGCTGTTAGAACTCACAGTTCTCTCTGATATTGTCTGGGTGTGATAAACAAGACTGACACATTATGCACACAATAAACACAGTGTCTTTGGTGTTCTCAAGTCTCATCTACACACATGGCACATGCTTTGGTTTCTTTATCTCACTTCCCCCGGGTCAGTCTTGAAATGAATTCAGTTAATTAAAGTTTATATAAACATGGTA
Organism: Oasisia sp. SBJ-2009; assembly: GCA_964017155.1. Classification (NCBI taxonomy): domain Eukaryota; kingdom Metazoa; phylum Annelida; class Polychaeta; order Sabellida; family Siboglinidae; genus Oasisia; species Oasisia sp. SBJ-2009. The sequence goes on from OZ024857.1 coordinate 50,730,204, forward strand.
TTAAGCCAATTAATATTATTTTTATTTAAAAAAATTATTGCAGATATTTAAATAAAATGGTATATTACCATCCATTTTTTGCATACTAACCTGTATTTAAAATGTTACAATGAACCATGTCACATGTCACACCAATTCTGTTTTTATTTTCAGTTTTAATCTTAAAATCAATATTACATATATATCGCATAGGTACACACAGTGGAATTCCATCAAGCTAGTTATTGATTGATATGATTTGAACACTGAGACTGTAACCTAGATCATGGCTTGACCCAATTTAAGCCAATGAAATGTCTTGTTTCATGAAACCTTGGTGAGTGAGTGAGTGCGTGCGTGCGTGCGTGCGTGCGTGGGTGGGAGGGGGAGGGGGAGGGGGAGGGGGAGGGGGAGGGGGAGGGAGAGGGAGAGGGAGAGGGAGAGGGAGAGGGAGAGGGAGAGGGAGAGGGAGAGAGAAGTGACAAGAGTATTTATGAAAGGTATTTGGTTTGCAGTGAATTCATCATTGGACCAAATCATCAGCACTGTTATCTTTAGCATTACTGATGAGGATGACCATGGCAGTATCACGACAGATGCCTATATCATGAAGGTGCATGGTTTGTCGGAATACTTCAACAAGTGAGTATGTTTATGTGTAATTTACTAAGTCAACCATTATTGATAAAAAAATTATATTATTTGGCATGTGTACGTTTTTCTAAGTATCTATAAAAAATACACTAAGCCTGTCATCATTTGATATTTGTTGATTGAAATAATGCAAATAAATTGGTTTATTTCATGGCAGTTAGTACAACAACATGTCAATGCATTCTTTTTATATGTTAATGAATCTTAATACAAAATGAATAATTGTTGATGCATTCAAATTTAGAATTTAGAACTTGTGTAATTGTAACTTAATTTTATTCCTGATTTCATATTCCACGACATAATATGTGTTCACATTTTTGGACAGTGTTACAGTTGTGACATTTTCTGGTGTGCTGTAATTAGAATTATAACACAGATTTTACAGTCTAACATATTCCTGCATGGATGATGTTTTTCTGATCTGTTGTGTTGTAGTGGGTCGACTCTAGGGGAGTATGAATACGTCCACCAGTGCCTGAAACTAGACCTTGATATCCGACTTATCCTATGTGATGTCGCTAAAGTGCCCAGAAGCTTCAGCCGAACAGTAAGTCAATTAATATTCGCAGTTCTATATTAATATGCACTTTTTTATATTGTACACTTTTTTTCGACATGTTCTATAGTAATATAATTTTTTTTTATTGTACACTTTTTTGACATGTGTTGTACATCTGTTATTATGCATTTTACCATTCGGAAGCATGTCATCAAATTGACTTGCAGTGGCATGAAATTGTCATTCAAGCACATATCTCCAGTTTTGTCATTTCAGAAACTCAGCAGGTTTAAACAACAGTCATGTGTTAAAATATTTCTGTGAAATTATACGTATATGCACTGCCATCTGACAGAAAAGTCTCAAACCAAACTGTTGAGTGATTTATGACTCGCCAGAACAGGTTTAATATCATCAAAATAATGTAATAGTGATAACTATTGCTTTGTTGCTCTACAGATGGGTGTAAGTTAACAGTATTGATCTTATATTATGCACTAGTGTCCTGTGGCATGGCTTAGGTTTTTGCCGAAATGATCTCACTGTCAGCATATTTATTGGAAATGTGTCATTTCTAAATTCCAATAAATATGCTCCACAGTAGGTGATAATTTCTGACAATATAACCAAATTTTTGGAGCCTTGAACAACATGGCTAACCACGTGTCAGATCTTACACTGTGTTATTTATATATTTCATCTTTTTTGCCCAACAGGCGGAGGATGACAAGCAGGTGGTGTTTGTACCAAAAGCACGTGAAGTCGACGAGGCTATGAAAGTGACACGGTACTGTGTGCACAACTATTTACTCCAGTCTTACTCCAGTCTTACTACAGTCTTACTCCAGTCTTACTCCAGTCTTACACCAGTCTTACTCCAGTCTTATTCCAGTCTTACTCCAGTCTTACACCAGTCTTACTCCAGTCTTATTCCAGTCTTACTCCAGTCTTACTCCAGTATTATTCCAGTCTTACTCCAGTCTTATTCCAGTCTTACTCCAGTCTTATTCCAGTCTTATTCCAGTCATATTCCAGTCTTACTCCAGTCTTACTCCAGTCTTACTCCAGTCTTACACCAGTCTTACTCCAGTCTTATTCCAGTCTTACTCCAGTCTTACTTCAGTCTTACTCCAGTCTTACTCCAGTCTTACTCCAGTCTTTCTCCAGTCTTACTCCAGTCTTACTTCAGTCTTACTCCAGTCTTTCTCCAGTCTTAGGTGAATCATGTTTATGATATGCACAATCATCTACCAAGCTCTTTTATCTAAGCAACCTCATATTTGCTCCCAATGTTCACGCCACCAAGACAACACAGGCAGCTCTGGTTATCAAGCTCAAATTTACTTGCTCTTCCCAGAGTCAAAACATAGGCTCGAACTTGAACTTTCTCAGTTGCCTTGACAACTCTGTAAAAACACAGTTTCTGACAACATTAAATCAGCAGAAAATGTTATTACATTTCGCCGTCACCTGAAAACCTATACGTTTAGTGTTGCCTATCGAACCTTGTGTCTTAGTGCACTCATCCAATTGTTGACGACCTTTGCACTGTCCTAGACTATGAAAATGCTTAAACCACTGGTTTTGTTGCGCAACTGAGCTAGGATTTTGAGGGTATTGGCACCATAGAAATTATTATTTATTATTATCATTATGAATCATAGGTTGTATGTCTTGTAATAAACCTCTTCCAAATGCAGAGGAAATGTTCGTCTGTCAAAATAGAAAGGAAGACAAAGGCTAGGTGTAGAATGAACAAGTGAAGATTGTATGATTTGACTTACTTTGGAGCAAATATCTGTCGATGAGTACGACGTTTCGACCCGTCAGCTACGTGCCTTGTTCATGCACTGGTGTCACATGTGTTGGCTCAGATTTCTGACGGGGCGAAACGTCATACTCATCGACAAATGTTTGCTCCAAAGTAAGTCAAATCATACAATAAACCATTCTTGGAGACATAAACAATGTATTCAACAAGTGAAGAGTTTTTAAGAACCATTCATGATTTGTTAGTAATTGTCCTGTCAACAATGTGCAATTTATAAGTGTTGGCTAAGTTTAACAAAATATGCATCTAAGAATACACTGGCCTAACATGAACATTTTCTTCTGACACAATCACAGAGGTGGTGATAACAGGTTAAATATGTTTTACAAGTGCTGTGACTGCATGTTTTGGTTGAACTCTGTGATCTCGTCATTAGTGTATTGATGACAGAAGTTAACACACACGTAGAGCGCAGTGGCTCAGGGGTAGGGCTTCGGACTCTCGACTACGAGAACCCGGGTTCGAATCCTGGCTGCGGTGTTAAAACCTTGGGCAAGTTTTTTCACTCTACATTGCTCCAGTTCACTCAGCTGAATAAATGAGTACCTGACTATAGACAGTGGTGGATATGTGTACAAGCAGCCTTCGCGCATTAATTGTAGCATATGGCTGGATGCTTCCCAGAGAAGCCGAGATGGTGTCTGAGTGAACAGGTCTGTCAGGGAAGTAAAGTGTAAAGCGCTTTGAACGGTCCTGAGGACTGGATACTGCGCTATATAAGAACTTGCCTTTTTTTTTTAACACGAGTGTCATTGGGTGATATTTGTATTCATGTTGATAGAGAGAAGCTCAACATCTTGATGGAGACATTTTACAAAGAGGTGGAGAAGCTGAGGGACCATGCCATACAGGTAGGGACCATTGGGGGTCCAGTGGAGACCATGTACAATGGAGATCATGTTTTCATATGTGATAGTGTATAAGGGATGTGTGCATATTTTCCAGTATAATTGAATTGACACTTATCATTGTATAGTGGTGACAAAAACTGATGATGTGACATAATGATACATTGTAATAGTAGCGTGGTTTAGATCTGCTTCCCTTCCAACAAAATTTATACGCATAGTACTGATTTGTATTTTGAAATGTGGGCCCTGGAACATTATGTCCTGTATAATGGGGTAGGGACAGTTATAAATGTTAAATAGACCATTTCAGCTATATCATGAATTACAGTTACACAGTTATAACAATTGACTTTGCCAGTCACTACTGTGTCAGCCGTGGGAACAGTGCACATACCCACCTCAATTTGAAGATGGCTACATGACTGATGAGATTCCCAATATAATTACCCATTAACATCCTAAACGTTGCATGTACCTAGAGCAGGGTGTGGCTGAAATCACTCAAAATTATATTAGATGGCAGAGGCCGACCACACTCCTCATGGACTGACGTTAAAAGGAGTTTTTGAAAGGGATATGTCAGAAATAGAGAAGAGCTGATACTGATGTAATCAGCTACAGCGAACCCTAGCGTGCGAGGATGTATAATTGATATCTTTCAGTCAGTTACTGTATGTAGCAAGTTGTCAGTTATCGCTCTTGCTGTCTTCAGGGTGAGCGCTTCCATGCGTCCGGTGTTGTCCAGGCAGTCAAGGCCATCTGTATGACCTTGTGTAATGTTGAGACGATTGACATCGTCAAGGCAATACGGAGACTAATGGCCACGTCAGGTGACATGCCAAATGGCACTGGAAGCAGGTAGGTCATGTGACAAATATCGATGAGTCTCAGACGGTACATTTCAGTTACATTTTCCTTCAGACTACTAGTTTGTAAAGCTCACACGGAACATGTCCCCTCTCAATTGAAACATGTTTTAATTGTGCTATGTAAATCTTACAAGTAGTGAGATAAAGTGAAGGTATTTATCTACATGATATTTGTTAAGGTACCACAGTTACGAATGTGTTTAGATAGACCATAGAGCATGCTATGTTGGTGTACTTGGGCCAAGGAATTTAGGAAAGTTTTGGTAGGTTATACTGGTAGTAATTTCAACACAATAAGATGGTCGACATTTTATATGTAATTCTGAAATTATAAATACACCTGGCATATCTAATTTCATCTGTACACCCAAACGATTGATGAATTCTGAACCTTTCTGCCAAGACTGCAGCTGTATGTGTCTTGGTCTGGTCACTGGTGGACTGTAGCTGATGTGGTCACTGTTGCTGTAGTGTCGACAGGAGACGGTCAACGCAACTGGACAGTCTCCACATGACCCTGGAAGAACTGACCCGGTCGGTGAAGTGTATGATAGAGCTGTACTGTCGCACGTATCACACAGACTTCCGCTTTGACTCAGCGGTCAACATTGTCCGCGGTACGTACAACACAAACACTTGCACAGGAAGTGACCTCTTGTTGACCCCTCGGTGACTTCTCTTGGCAGTCTGTTGTTGACCTCTGAGTTACCTGTCATATATCCATTGATATATTGTGGTGACTTTTCAAAGTATCGGTGTAAAGTCGGCTTAATGTTTTGTTTGATAATACAGACATGTGAATTGAATAAGTTGTGGAGACTATTCACAGGCCCTTTCCTCACTTCGCTAAGACAAAACTGCAGTGTTAGTCCCAGCGTTATTTCTGTTACTGTACAGTGTAGGGAAATAGTCCCACAAATAAGGTCGCCTTGCGATACAGGTCACTTATCCAGTCCCAATGGTCACCTTGATAGCTAATTCCACTGTATTTTAATGTGTCATATTTTTACTCTTTATGTGCTGGTTTAATCCGCCATGCTGTAAATGTTTACATGTGTGTGCGATGTTTCCAGAGAGGAAAGACTTGAAGACGTTTGGCGAGAGTTTGTTGATCCACCTCGCCACCATGCACCGAGTGCCTCGCCAGTGGCTCACACAGTGAGTTTAGTTTCCATGGCGACCACATTCCCATGTCTCCGTTTACCAAGTGCCGTATATTGGACTGTTCCCAACCAGTTCTCATTAACATGTCCAACATGTTACTGTGCCATTATTTCTCTATGTTGTCAATTCAATATGATTTATTCAAACAACATTCAACAAACATTACAATTTAAGACTATACAAACATGCTATACATGTAATGTTGTTTTAAGGGAATACACAAGAAGTTAAAAATGTGTAATAATATGTATCCACGAACACAATATTTGTGGTCATAACCATAATATAAGAAATAATTATTATAATGTAAATATTGCACACATCCTAAATAAATACACGACTAGGAAAGAAAACAAAATAACATAAACAGAATTAGTGATACAATCCCTAGTTCATTAGTCACATTAATATCACTTATTCAAAATACATGCATACAAGGAATTATACTTAGAATTCAGATACTAATGACATTAGAATTCAAGATATTAATGATGTTCTGGTTATATGACATTATGTTATATTGTACTCATTTTGTTTGATCACTGGCACAACTTGTTTATGCAAATATTTCAATATGACATCAGGTCTGGGCCAGTATATAAATTTTTAATTAAAAAACCTTTAAAAAACAAAACAGTTTAAATAGGTAATTTTGTCCTGGGGCAAAGCATGTATAATTATTGTCATGTTAGTGACAGTAATTTTTATGGCTGAATGCCGTTATAATTGTTGTATATCTTCACGTGTTGACAGGTATGAAGACTTCAAGGTGATGTGTGATATTTACTATGGCGGCAGAAAACTTGCTGAAGGGATGGAAACCACAAATAAACCCTCTGTGTGCGGGGGTTTGTTTGACACAATCGTCTGGGACGAATGGTAGGTAGTTAGTGGCTGATAATTGTAGCATATGGCTGGATGCCTTCTAGAGAAGTTGAGACGATGTCAAGTTGAGATGGTGTTTGAGTGAACAGGTCTGTTAGGGAAGTAAAGTGTAAAGCGCTTTGAGCAATCCCGAGGATTGGATACTGTGCTGTATAAGAACTTACTTTTACTTTTGTTATATAGAAAATAAGTTGAGATCGAGCAGCTTCCACAGAAATAGTACCCTACAGCAAGTTGTCTGTATGCATCGACAATGACGTCACTTGACGAGCGTAGAAGAAACCACTGAAACAAACAATTTTTTTTATTTTACATTGAAATATGGAATTGCTTAAGTCATATCTTAAAACCTACTCGCTGTATGTTGATCCAGTTGTTATGTGTGTAAAAAGGAAATTTAAGTATTCGGTAGTTAGATTTACATGAATGTGACTATGATAACAAAATGGTAAATAGTATGAGATTTTATTTTAAAAATTGCATTTAAGTAGTTTTGCCAAACAATTGGTCATGTATTGTGTCAAATGTGATTTGAACAGTTTTCATAAAATTTAAACACTCTGTAAACTAAGTTATAAACTTACTTTAAAAAGTGTTATAATGTGCTATAAATTGTGTATACTTACCCAAAAACACTCAGAAGGATTTTATGGTGGTGTGAACTCAATTATGTTTGTTTTTTGCAGGCTTCAGTTTGACACTGTTTTCCTTGACTGTCTCCCTCGCGAAGCCAGAATCTGCTTCACTGTTATCGGGGTGAAGACAATGCAGTCAGGATCAGCCAATGAGATCGCTCAGAAAGTGCGGACACCGCTGGGCTGGGTCGCCCTGCAGGTGTTCAACCACAAGTTGTAAGTGTAACAGTCGCACTCACCTCGGTATGTGTCAGTGGAAGTTATTTTGTTCGACCTTAAAATTGATGTGCATTAAAACATGAATTAAATATTCGTGAAAATGTTCATCAAGTTGGCAGTATATTATCCGAAACAAATTTCATAATTACACAACTAGCAATTCAACTTACTTCTACGTTTCGACCACCATCGGTGGCCTTCTTCAACTATGAACAGAGACGAGAGGGGCTACAGACTAAGTCACGTGTGGGACAGTCTGCTCGCCACGCCATCTAGCGAGCAGTGACCACTGAACATTCAGTCCCTGAAGAAGGCTGCCGATGGTGGTCGAAACGTAGAAGTAAGTTGAATTGCTAGTTGTGTAATTATGAAATTTGTTTCGAATGAATTAAATATGTTTGTAAATCATCATCCTCGCATGCCAGGGCACATTGCAGCTGTCTACACCAGTAGTCCAGTACCAGTTCTTCTCTACTCCAACACAACTCCTCTGTTGACACCAGCCAAAGAAATCTTCCACAAGGAGTGTGGTTGTCCTCCAGTCATGTAGGATAATATTTCGGTTGATTTCAGCCACACGCTGCTCAAGTTACAAGCAATGCTTAGGATGCAAATGGGTCATTATATTGGGATTCCCATCAGTCATGTGTCAATCTTCAAATTGGGTTGGTTATTCGCGCTGTTCTCACGGCTGATGCAGTAGCGACTGGCGAAGTCAATTGCTACAATTTAATCACTCGACTCCGCTTACTTCCATGGTTTGCAGAGACAATCAACTATCAAATCAATGTTATGTGTGGTGTGTTTTTATTCAGGCGCTTGTTATTAAAAAAAGTCGAAGCCATGGGTATATATATATATATATGTATACATATATATATTATTTATATATATTATATATGTACAGGTGTATATATATATATATATATATATATATATATATATATATATATATATGTATATATATATATATATATTATATATATATATATATGTATATATATATATATATATAATATATACAGTGTATATATATATATAATATAATATATATGCAATGCAAAATAATACCACCGCTGCATGTTCTAAAACTAACAAGAATGCATTGACAGATTACAGATGTGAAGACGTTTATTAAAAGTAGGTTGTTTAAACTGCTATTGCTTCTATGCACGCATCTGTTTTTTCGTAACAGTTCATTCACTTTCAGTGACCTTCATGAGTTGACTGCCAGTAGATGGCGACACTGCAGTCCTGTGCAGTGGAAGAAAATGCTAAAATAATGCAGAAAATAATAACATCTTCATGAAGGGTACATTCTCACATCTTAACCATCCGATCATGTATTGTTTTGAAACAACTCGTACACAGAGAAGGACATGGAGTCGAGCGATACTTTGACCTGTTGCAGTGAGCTGGTGCAAGGTAGTCAACTACTCGGACTATGGAACGGAGACAAAGCCAAACCCACGGGAACAACCGTGTCCAATACTGACCACCCAAGTAGCATCTTACTACAGGTCAGTTATCACTGGCCATAGTGTGTCCAGTTTACCATCTCTGTGTGGCCTTATCTGTCATATTTCAGTTGTGTGGTCGTATTATGTCGATGTATTCAGTTTTGTATATAGCTAGACCTTCGTGCTTCACTCAATAATATGGCCACCTCGTGATTAAGGTCGCCCTGAGACACAAATGGTTTGCATATAAATAAAGCATAGAAAAGTACTCTCTAATATGACCACCTCCCTTTAGAGGTCACCTGTGCCCAGGCACAACAGTGCCCTTAGTAATGAGGTGTCAATTTGTTTCCGCACTCACCCGTTTATGTATCATCTCCTCGTGTCTCAGTTCTTCACTTGTTTATTACATTGTTATATTCTTCATTTATTTACATTTGTATAAATAACTGTCTCCGTCATTCATTTGTTTATGTATTTTTATGTAGTATGATTATTACATTCATCCAAACATACGTTTACGCATTTATTGATGTGTTTAACTATTTGCTTATAACCTCATCAGTTCATCAATTGGTGTATATATATTACTTCAGTCACTCTGTTCAATACTGATTAATATATATCTTCATTCATTATTATTCAGATATGCCAATCTTAAGCAATCAAATGGCCTATTTCTAAAATCAAATTATTTGGAAGGAAGGATATTTTCAGACGTAAATATGTTGGCCAAATAAAGTGCTGTTGTTGCCTTAAGCACACATTTTTCTATGCAAACAGTAGAATGCTGTAAAAAGTTTGAATGTTAAAAAGTCTGTTACAAAAAAACAATTAGTTGTCCTTCATTTACAAAACATTATTCAGGAAGACGTACCTAATTTTAAAATGTTTTCTTCTTGTTGCATATTTTGTTTTATATCGAACATTGTTCAAAATTGCAAACATTTGTTCATTTCAATGACAACTTATGTAGTTGAAAGTTGCATAAAATTCTCTAATATTTTTTTTAGTACACGTACATCACATTGTATGATTTGGGCAGAAAAACTTCATTATTTGCATGAGTAACATTTTTGTAATAATTGAAGCTGTTTTTATATATTTTAATAAATATTTTATCTTATGATTTATGCATTCATTGTATTAATCCATTAGTTAATTAAATCATGTATTCAATCGTCCGTCCATCTGTCCATTCAGCCTCATGTTCAAAGACCCTGGGTACACATTCTTCACTTTTCTTTCCCCTGTTCTCTCCAGTCCACTGTGTGGCGCCACTATCCTTTTCTCTGATCTCGCACTAGTCCACTGAGTGGCGCCACAAGTTCTAGTATTCCAGCTGATGCAACTGGACTTTCTTAATTATTGCTGTGAATTCATGCTGTCACATGACAGTGCAGTGTGACAGTGTATCCAGGCCTCAAGTTATTAGTTCTTGGAAGTAATAAAATTACATCAAGCTGGGCAAGCAAGTATTTTCTGGCCAGACTGATTTATTTGTACATACATTGCCCTGAATAGTGCAGAGTTATTGTTGTAGAAATCAGGTCTAAGTGGCATTTAACCTTATGAGGACCACGTTTCTGGGGCAGTTGCAGCTATGACTAAAGGAGGGACATATAGAAGGGACATTCTAGAATGAAAAACTTTAGGCAAATACACAAAAGTATACATTTTCTGAAATAGCATTTATTTGTCTACGTGATGACATAAAAATGACAATTGTGTAGTAATTCAAAACAAAACAAAAATCATTACAGTGTATATAAAATATAAAGGTCAATATTTTGTTAAATATTTTTGGGATTCAAGATTATTATCCAATCCCTGGTATAATACACATACAAATACAACAAATATATGTTTCATTATGATAAACAATATATAGTCTGTCAATGGGTTCCACAAATCCATGTTAGTCGCTAGAGGCGCTGATACGCATCTAGACCCTAGTTGCGTATCAGCGCCTCTAGTGACTAAAGTGGATTTATTTGCATGTTTTGTGGAACGCTTATTTAAATCATCCTGAATTAGCTGTTGAACTTGCATGAATCTGAAACCTCACACATAGCAAAATATGGATATACGTGTAGTCTAACATGTGAAGGGATAATATGCCACCAGACGACGTTCCATATTGGCTGTAAATTTACATTAATGTACATAATGCCTTCACATTGACGGATATGTAAGACTGTATCCATATTGAGCTATGTGTGAGGCTTCGGAGTCATGCGAGTTCAACAGCTGATTGTAGAATGATTTAAATAAGCGTTCCACAAAATGTTCTGCAAAACGTTCCGCATTTTACACACGTCAATAATACATAAAAGATGGCACAAAGACCCTAGTTACGTTAGAGCGCCCTCTGTCCGATTAGTTATTAGAACAAAAGTTGTAGTCATTTGTGACAAATATGTAAAATGTGGGTATGGACAAATGGTAGCTCAGTGTGCACTATAAATTCCATGCTTGTCAAAATATATGTAAAGTATATATTGTCTTAGTCTCTAAACATATCTACATATAAAATGATGCTAAAGATGCTAGCAGGCTGCGATGGGTCAGACTGCGGGTCGGCAAGCTCTCCTGCTTCCTTGGGCTCAGCTACTGAAATATGAAACAAATTGAAATTATATATCAAATATACTTTTATCTATGGCATAATAAGGTAAACAATTGCCTGTTCCATATGCTTATTTGTGATTACTAACACCATGCAAAATATAATAAGTACACAAGGTACAGTGAATAGTATTACAAAAGCATCAAACAAATGCCCTCTAATATCACTCACCCCACCCTAAACTGACAGGTAGACAACGAGCGAGTGCACCGTTTGACAGCTGTCAAAAGACAAAACACGGCCAGTTGCGGCTGCCGCTAGTTATTATGATGTTTTCAATCTAATTTACTGATTTCTAAGAAGTACAAGTTCATTTATAGATGTAAAGAACGTTATGTTGGGAGTTTTCTTCTCAAAGTTACCTATTTCCACCTGAATAACAAAACATACCTGCAATTTCGCTGCCTGGTCGCCATCAGGTGATGGCAAAATCACATCTAAGTCCAAGTTGTCGCTGTCTGCAACGTCTACTACCGTCTGAATAACCCGAATCTAAGCCAATTGCTTCCAGTGACCATTCATAGTCGTCAATTCCTCGAATCAAGAAATGTTGACGATCCACACTTGAACTAGATACTCTCTCAAAAAAATGAAATTTATTCAGAGAATTCTCGGAAGTGTCTAAAAATTGCGGCAAATTATCTGGCTACATTTGAATCTTTCAATTGTGGCTTTGCACAGAAATACAGCTGACATCTAGTGATCAACGTGAACACTAGTCACCAAACCTGATATATCGGGTTTGGTTCCCAAGAGGTTAAGACAGGTTTGCACTTTATGATACAGTCAAATGTTTGATTAATTGTGACACATGGTGTAATTGTTTAGTCACACATCAATTAATTAATTTTTATTTATTTATTTTTATTTAATTTATTTGTTTAATTAATTTATGATTTATATTTTAGCATTCAGTCAACATGTCATTTTAATATGTTAACCCCTTTGATTGGTATTTACTTATTTAAAAAGCACTGTATTAAGAAGAAAAAATTTAGTATTATGATTATTATATTTGTGCATATACATGTACGTGTAATTTTGGTTGTTAATATTACGTAATATTTATGTGATTCAATTTTTATACTTCAATAAAAACAACAGCAACATAAATGCACTAAATATAGAACAGTAATAAAATGATTATTTATTACACTTATCTTTCATATGGGATTTATCATTCTACATTATTATTCAGAACAAGTAGTTCTGATGTTGTTTCAATTACTGTCATGGAACACTCTTCTGTTAAAACTAATAAATAGGCTAAGGAACTTTCCATCATGTTTCACTGCCAATCACTCAACCCGTATAAATGACAGTAGACAGTGATATAATAATACCATTTGTCACCGGAAATCAAAAATAAAATGATATGTGTGTATGCGTGTGTGTATGTGTGTGTGTGCGTGCATGCGTGCGTGCGTGCGTGCGTGCATGCGTGCATGTGTGCGTGCGTGCGTGTGTAAAACACAGATTAGATGATGCTATAGTTATATTTTAATTTATGGTTTCCACAATTTACTTTTACTTTATGTTCTGATTTATCTATCTAATTGTTATTGCTTTTGTGTCATTGCCTGAGACCAGGTTCTTTTTTTGTGCAGGTGAATTTGCCAGAGTTTGACAACATCATCACATTTCCTGACATCACAAACAGATTGCCCAGGTATGATTTGCGGCCATTGTCCTGCATTGTATGGTAGTCTCATAGTGGGTGGTCTCATAGTGGGTGGTCTCATAGTGGGTGGTCTCATAGTGGGTGGTCTCATAGTGGGTGGTCTCATAGTGGGTGGTCTTATAGGTGGTTGGACTCATACATGGTCGGGTTCATCTGTGGGTGGTCTCATAGTGGGTGGTCTCATAGTGGGTGGTATCATAGGTGGGTGGTTTTATAAGTGGGTGGTCTCATAAGTGGGTGGTCTCATAAGTGGGTGGTCTCATAAGTGGGTGGTCTCATAAGTGGGTGGTCTCATGTGTGGGTAGTCTCTCGTAAATGGATAATTTAACCAAAAAAGTATTGCACAGTATCAGTGCAAACCACCACACTCCTCCATAAGGGGTAAATGAATACGTTGAGGGCTCTATTGCATCAACTTTACACTCCACTCCATGTGTGTCGCCACCGTAGCTGTCTTTTCTCCTACAATACATGCAGACAACCAAGTCTCCACTCACCAATACATTTAAACACAGCATTTGTTTGGGTTCTTCCCAACCACTTGGAATATAAACTGGGAGATTTATGTTGAGGCAATACAGATGATCAATGTGTGGCATGATAATGGTGCATGATGAATATTCTGCACTAACTTATGGATTATGTGATAAGGGAAGCTGTAAAGGTGAAAGATTAACTACACATGAGACACGGCAGGGTTCAGTCTCAGAGCTGTCAGATTGCAATTCCCTTTAGATAAAGAATTGTCAAATATATTTTATGTTGTACAGTCGAGATAAAGCAAATATTGACAGGACAGCTAATCCTGAAGGCATAAAAGGATGACGATTTGTCATTTGTAAATACATATCAGCTTTTGTCAGCTTCTAGATATGTCAACATATCAATCAGTAAACTATTTCCGCTGAGACATTGGGTTCCATTATTACTAGAAGAAATGGTGTAAGTTGTATGAAAAACATCAGGATATCGTTATTAGAAAATCGCAACATTAAAAACTTTATTGCATTTTGAACACCACCAATTGTATATTGTGATGTTATGACCTTTAATATTATTTGAAATTTTTATAGTGTCAATATTTCACAGTGAAACTTTGGCAGTCTAGTTTAATTTCAGGCAGTGCTGTAATTGATACATTTAATATTAGGCTCTTTTATAGTTGTAGTTTTAAAAATAATAATAAAATTGTAATTTTTGCATGATTATTAATAGCTGTAAGCAGTATAAAGGGGGAAATGTTGCCATATTTAACGGAGTTTTTATATGAACTAGTAAGAAACGATAATGGATGTTGCTATAATTTCATAATAAAAAGGTAAATGTTGGCAAACAAGATAAATTTATTAATTTATTCAGAATAAAAAGATAGGTCTGCCCACATATAACATAAAACTACAGATTACATAATATGCAAAGATTGCACCAGAAGGTACTTGTTCCTATTGCTGTTCTCACTTGCCAGCCTTGTCACAGACTGTGCCAGCCTTGTCACAGACTGTGCCAGCCTTGTCACCGACTGTGCCAGCCTTGTCACAGACTGTGCCAGCCTTGTCACAGACTGTGCCAGCCTTGTCACAGACTGAGCCAGCCTTGTCACAGACTGCGACCGCCTTGTCACAGACTGCGACAGCCTTGTCGCCGACTGCGCCAGCCTTGTCACAGACTGTGCCACCCTTGTCACAGACTGTGCCACCCTTGTCACAGACTGCGACAGCCTTGTCACCGACTGTGCCACCCTTGTCACAGACTGTGACAGCCTTGTCACAGACTGTGCCAACCTTGTCACAGACTGTGCCAGCCTTGTCACAGACTGTGCCACCCTTGTCACAGACTGTGCCAGCCTTGTCACAGACTGTGCCAGCCTTGTCACAGACTGTGCCACCCTTGTCACAGACTGTGACAGCCTGGTCACAGACTGTGCCAGCCTTGTCACAGACTGTGCCAGCCTTGTCATAGACTGTGCCAGCCTTGTCACAGACTGTGCCAGCCTTGTCACAGACTGTGCCAGCCTTGTCACAGACTGTGCCAACCTTGCCATAGACTGTGCCAGACAAGTCTGAGTTTTCACAAAATAAGTCCGCAACAAAATGAGTAATATCACCTGTTACTTTTTAAAGAAACATTTATACCATGTATTTAAACCATCACATGTCATCACTACTAGGCTGATCATTTACTGCATTTAAAGAATCAATTATTTGTTACTACATGATTAATTTAAAAGCAATGACTTATTTTGTATATTTCCTTTAGTAATTATTGAGTTGATATTTAATTTCACATAATTTACTAATGCATATTTAAATTAGATTTTATATCTTTTTAATAACATATTATAATTTAACACACATTATATTTTCTACAAATGTTACATTTTAAGCGACTCTGAATAAAATATATACAGCAATAGAAAAATAAACGTAAGAGCTAAAACTGAATTAGAGCTAACATTCGTTATAATTGGAAACATTTGCGGCTCGTTATAAGAGGCTCACCGTGTGGCGCTGTGTTTCAGCATGGAACAAAACTTCGACTCGCTCCACCCCGACGATCAGGAACAGCTACAGAGCATCCTAGAGAAAGACTGTGCCACCAGGTGGAGTAGTAGTCTTCCTGTTGTCGAACTAAAACAACAGCGCCAGTGTCCAGAAGCCTACATGGTGTTGCTATGTGCCGGTCTTTTGATGTTGATTGGATATTATCGATAAAATGAAAGTTAACTCCTGGAGATATCTTAATTTTACTTGCCCACATTATCATCACAGGATAGTTGATAAATTTTGAAATTTGTTAAAGAAATTAACTTACTTTGGAGTATATCTTTTGAAACGTATGACTTTTCGAACCATCAGCTATAGGTCATGGTCAAGTACTTGAGTCACGTGTGGTGGCTCAGGTTTCGGCAGGATAATTAAGATGTAGATGGCTATGCTCCAAATATATATATATATATATATATATATATATATAAATGATGGATGTAATCCTTGGCTTGCATAAACGCAGTACAAACATAAAATATGTTCTAGTAAATTGATAATCACTACAATAAAATTTATATACATTAATTTAAGACAAAATAAATACGCCAAAATATAATAAGAATTAAATCATATTGTTAATACTAATAATCATTTAAAAGTAATTCAGCAGAATCGGCTATAAAATAAATAATTTCATATTAATTAGCCTGTATAGTTTGTTTGGAAATAAATTTAATAAGTTACCTAAAATACTTTGAGGATAATATTAAGGTAACTTCTTTGCACCAAAATTGTCGGAATCCTGATCTAAGACGAGTATTGACAGCTTCGTGTCGTTTCATTCTGCCAGACTGAGTCCTGTGGAGAGCGAGCTTGTTTGGGAGAAGCGTCACTACTTGTACAAGAAGCCCGAGGCTCTACCCAGAGTGCTCCAGGCGGCCCACAGCTGGGACTGGTCGAACCTCGCGGAGCTGTACACCATGGTGAAAGACTGGGCTCCACTCACCCCACTGCAGGCCCTGCAACTACTCCTGCCCAGGTGACCCCTTCACTTCGTCTTCTTATGGTCAGCTCATCACTCTATGTTAGCCACATGTTTGGACTAGAGTATTGTCGAACTTGGTGTTCAGAGTTGTCCTTCTCTAGAATCAGTGAGTCCACTACAGGTTACACATTTACCCCTGTGTGGGATATTTTACTTCTCCTGGCATAGACACCAGTTAGAAGGGACCACCAGCTTTTAGTGTCTCTTCCGTAGGACACAGGCAACTGTGGGGTGAACGAAACTGCCTAAGTTTCGAAACGACGGTAGGTGTGATTGAACCACTGTCCCCTCGATTGACAGTCCGGCGCTCTACCGCGCGACCACCACTCCCCACTGTCCTCAGTAACATTACAAACGTTGTGTTTATAGACTGACACTACTGGGGGTGACACATTGTATGTGTCAACGTAGCTATGTTGTCACCAGTAAGACAACTATGACATGTATTTTGTTACTGTATAAAAACCTATTTAGTTCTCTGTACTTGGCATTATGCTGACATGCGGTGACTGTTCGGTGTGTATGTAGCTGTTGACACTTGTTTGGTGACTTGAGCTATGTTGACATTTATGTGACAACCATTGCTATGTTTGTATGTAGCTATGTTGACACTTAATTGATGACATGTGCTTTTAGAAGTGCTAATACTGATATTTTGACTGTTCTGTGTGCCTGTAGTTATGTTGACAGTTAAGCAATGACTGTTACATGTTCCTGTAGCTATGCTGACACTTATGTGAGGACCGTGGCTCTCAACTCCATCCGAGACCTCACGAGTGACGAGCTACTTGACTACCTGCCTCAACTAGTGCAGGTGAGTGAGGGAGGGAAGGAACTGTTGATAGGAGCAGTGATGGAATGAAAAGATGGGACGAATATATGAGTCAGTGTGTTCATGCATGCATGTGTACGTGTTTGCGGGTGTGCAGTGGGGTGGTGTGGTGGGGTGTTGTGTGTAGTGTGGGGTGTGGTGTAGTGTGGGGTGCGTGTGTGGTTGGGATGGTGTGTGTGTTTGTTTTTGGGTAAAAAATAAGGAGCAAAATGGTCTTCAAAATCATAATTTATATATATATATATATATATATATATATATATATATATATATATATATATATATATGGTAGTCACATATTTGTATTCGTTTATTTCGGGTCATAATTCACATCTGAACTGGTGTATATATATATATATATATATATATATATATATATATATATATGTGTATATATATATATATATAATATATATATATATAATATATATAATATTGGTCTAGCAAAATGTTATCTTGTGGGTGGGTGGGTGGGTGGGTGGGTTGGTGGGTGGGTGGGTGAGTCAGTGAGTCAGTGAGTCAGTGAGTCAGTGAGTCAGTGAGTGAGTCAGTGAGTGAGTCAGTGAGTGAGTCAGTGAGTGAGTGTGTCAGTGAGTGAGTGTGTCAGTGAGTGAGTGTGTCAGTGAGTGAGTGTGTCAGTGAGTGAACAAGCCAGTGACTGTACTTATATGTGTGCATGTTTATGTATGTCAGTGTGTGAATATATATATATATGTATGAGCCTGAATAAGTTATTGATAACATGAGTAGCTCAGTGTACGCATATAAATGTAGTGTTCCTTTGCGTATACATGACAATGATGTAACAATGAATAAGTGAGTAACTGAATGTGTGTGTGAATCCATATACATGTATAATACTCATGCTGTTGAATGACTAAGCAACTGAATGTTGTGTATAAATAAAAGTGATATATGTGACACTAGACACCTGTGATGACATTTTCAGGCCCTCAAGTTTGAGAGCTATGACACTGCAGCTCTGGCCCAGTTTCTGCTGCAGGAAAGTATTGCCAGCGTCCGAGTCTCACATCATCTCTACTGGTAGGTCCACCATCTTCATCAAGCATTAGTCTCTTCCTGTTTTCCCGCACGCCTTCAGATTCCGCATTACCACGCCGCATCCAGGACTTACAATAAGCTTTTTTTATCACCCCGGCTTTTGGACATTCGTGAGATGTGGGACTGCGCAAATACCATAATGCTCCAATCTCGTAAATTTACAAAATCTCATTAGATCCCTGATGATTGATGTGTTTTCAGATAAAGCATCAGTGTTTCTGTGTGTGCGTTATGTCTTGCTCATAAGGAGGTGTGGACATAGGTAAATTATTTATGGGTGTAATTCAAGGCCAAATGCACATAAATGGATATTAGGGTTGTTTTTGTGATCGATCATAAAATGTGTGGATAATTGTTTATGTGAACAGGTGCGATTTTTCAACATGAAAGTTCAAATAGAAGCAAGTTGGCTGTACATGCACGCACCCACACATGCACGCACACACACACACACGCATAACAGCAGTTATGCATTCTCTTGATTGTGTTCTTGGAAAATGCAATCCCTGCGTGACATTTCCCCAGTAAGGGACAGGAGGAAACGTCTAAATCCATGTAATAGTGACCCCATTGCTCCGGCCTTTGTGGTTGTTATGCAAAGGTTATCCATTTGTCACTGTTATCCATGGACAATTGTAATAGTCACCCATAAAATACACACCGTCGAGGCACCGATGCACTTACCGTGAGGTAGCCACGCCAATCTGTCTGCATTACTTGACCAACTGATATCGCATGAAATCAGCATGAGAACATGTGGGCAATTGTGGGAAAGACCTTGAAGAGCGAAAGCGATAAGTGTCCAACCAGACGGAATATAGGATTACAGGAAGTGGTGTGAGAAGTGATATTACATGGGTAATCGGCTTGGGTCTGATCTGGTTCACTGTGTCAGATGTAACAGGTACTGTAGCTGTCATTGCCCACAATCATTGGGTTGATTACCAGGGATCCTGGCATTGGGAGTCTCAAGGCTGTGGGCTCAGTGAGTTCACGGCCGTTTTTTCCATTATCCCGCAAGGGATTGTTTTAGTTCCCTGGCATTGATCCCAATGGCTTACAGCGCAGCCTGTCTTGATTGTCAGAGAAATGACAGGCGATATAGAGGTTTCTAGGTGGACACCAGCATCAGGTGACCAACTGGTCTGAGGTTCTTCTGTGTGACCGTCCAGCTGTCTAACAGCTTGACCACCCCACCAAATTTTCGCCTCGGTCCCTGGTAGGGTGGGGGCTTCATCATCTTGTTTTAGCAACCCTATTAGGATATGTTACCTTTCCCGATCTTCTACAATGTTCACCCACCCATCTCTCTTTATCTCTTCTCTTTCCAAGTTCTTCCTTCATACTGTCTCCAGGCAATCAGTCTCTTCCTCTATTTGCAATTATCCCAAGACAATAATTTGAACCATGGCGTCTGCCATTTCGAGTAGTGGAAAATAGGAGATCAATGAAAATCAAAAAGTATTTGTGGTTACCGGGGGGTAGTTCAGTCCACCATCTTCTCAGAATTGCTTGTTTTGAAGTAGCATGTTTTATTGACAATTTGAACATACTACAGGATCCTCGCGAATGCTGTTAAGGCTTACTGAACACAATTTGACGTCAATTAATAAATAAAAAAAACTTGATGTCAATTAATAAATAAAAAACAGGAACATAATGTCTTCTAATTATCTGAGTCACCTTCATACTTGTTCTGGTGTAACACTGTTTTATACTCAGTACAATGTCATTAGTTTTAGAGCAGTGATGCATGAAAACAAGACATGCACTAGCTTATTAACGATTTGCTTTTCTGTTCTGTCATCATCATCATTACCATTGTAATCGTTCTTGTGGTTGCTCCATCATACTGTCAATTCCTGCCAGTTGTAGGACATATCATTGCCATTTTGTATCTCTAGTTGCAATACATGTCCATTTCTTAGTAAAGGTAATCCTGAATGTATCGCTATTTGCGTCATAACTTCTCTGTGAGACTACGACATCAATTTGTTCAGGTCAAAACATGTGGCATGATTTCCGCATGGTTGTTCTGTTCACAGAAGTGTCAGTGCCATGAATCCTTTCTAAAAACTCCTCCACAATTATTTTTGTCAAAAAAAAAGATACTAAGGAAATAATACATAACCTTTTTTCTATCATATACGTGATTTCTCTCAAGTCTAGCATCATTTATCTTTGTCGTCTGCTAAAATGATATCAGTTGCTCTGATTAATAGTTGATGGACTATTGTAATTCTCTTCTAAATAACAGTGCCAAAAAAGACTTATCTAAACTCCAACTCCAGCATTTTTGCATATGACTTCTGGTACTTTTTTCTTAAAGGTATTCTTTGTGACATGAAATTAATTTCCGAATTGTAACGATAATGGATTCATTGAAAATATAGAACTGTT
Source organism: Oasisia sp. SBJ-2009 (assembly GCA_964017155.1). Lineage (NCBI taxonomy): Eukaryota > Metazoa > Annelida > Polychaeta > Sabellida > Siboglinidae > Oasisia > Oasisia sp. SBJ-2009. The sequence continues at coordinate 50,751,388 of OZ024857.1, forward strand.
TGTAATGTGCACAATCTGTAATTATTCAGATTTTCGAGTTATTGCTTTATCCATATATGGCAGCGCCACTGAGCTTGATCTTCAGGGATATTGATGCAAAAGAAGTCATTATTATTATTATTACTGATTAATGAAACTTAATTCTAATGAAATAAAGGCATAAAATTACATGGAATCATTATATTAACCTTACAAATAGTTTAAAAGTTCTCAGATATTCTGTTATCATTGTAATTTGGGACCAAAAAAATCCCTTTTGGTTCATGAAGAATCCCTGTAAGTCATGCTGATTTAATGTCAGCTGGGGAGTAGTTTAAAGCGTGTGGAGAAGTTTAAAGCGTGTGGAGAAGTATGGAGGAGTGGATAACAACAGACTTCGCAACTAAAATGTTTTTAACAGTCCTTGATACTGTGTTTCTTGAGAACTTTGCTTCACCTTTACCACTGCCAGGGTGATCAAGGAGGCTGCCGATGACGCCCACTTCAAGAAGCGCTACCAGTTGTTGTTTGGGGCCCTGCTCAGCGTGGTGGGCGTGGGGATGAGGCAGGAGCTGAGTCGAGAGGAAGACTTCGTGAGGATGCTCAGCGCCGCTGCGGAGAAGGTCAAGGTCGCAAAGGACCGCGACAAAGACGTGAGTCACGGTTACTTTACCCTAGCGCTGTGTACCGTAAGGCTCTGTGTGGTCTTGGTGTCCTAGGGGCACACAGGTGGTCGGGCAACAAGTTATTTTGTGACACCTTTTACAGTAAAACCGAATTTAAATAAGACAGATCACTGAGGCTTTCTTTGGTCCAATGTTTGTTCTCTTTCGTGTAATATATATATATATATATATATATATATATATATATATATATATATATATATATATATATATATATATATATATATATATATATATATACTTGAGCTGTAGTCTCATTGTGGAACCATTTGTTTGGATTTGACAAACAGTGGCGCCATCTTGTGGATCACATTTGCCCTTTTGCGCTCTGAGTGGAAATATATTTTATCCTTGCAAGGAGTTGTCAGCTGTCTTGTCATTTCATCTAATTTGTGAGATTTACCTGAAATTTGATGCTACAGGAATTATGAACATGTAAAGAAGAATGGTTGGACTGAGTAAAATGAATCCTGTGAGACTTACTATAGATTACCAGTCCTCGAGTACATGTGAACTTATTGTACACAGCACTAATTTTACTGCATTCTTTCTCTTCAATCTGAAATATTTCACATGTTGTTTCACATGTTGTCCAACTTGTTTCACATGTCGTTTCACTTGTTTCACATGTTGTTTCACATGTTGTTTCACATGTCGTTTCACATGTCGTTTCACTTGTTTCACATGTTGTTTCACATGTTGTCCAACTTGTTTCACATGTCGTTTCACTTGTTTCACATGTTGTTTCACATGTCGTTTCACTTGTTTCATATGTCGTTTCACTTGTTTCACATGTTGTTTCACATGTTGTTTCACATGTTGTTTCACATGTTGTTTCACATGTTGTTTCACATGTTGTCCTACTTGGTTCACATGTCGTTTCAGTTGCAGTGTTTCACTCAAGACATATATGAATGATCTGTTTTATTTGTACAGGTCAAAGACTTTTCCGTCTTTGTTATCAAGTTTTTTGTTTAATTGGACACTGATTTCTCCAGTAAGGAGTACTTTGCATGAAACGTAATTTCTACATCATCAGCTGTAAAACCAAACAAATATGCCTTTCTGTCGTGAGACAGCATATGACCAAGTTGGTGATATTATGTGTAGTTCACAGTAATAACAAAGACTGCCAGAAGTGATGATAGAATTCTTAGTAACGACCACAGTATATCATGAAAGTTAAATTCTTGGTAACGATCACAGTATATTATCATAAAAGTTATTTCTTGTGTATAAGGTTACAGTGTTAGATTAGTGAATGTGATAAGTGTCAAGTTCACCAGTACAGTTCAGCGAGAATGATGCGTACTGCCTCTTGCCCAAGTGCAACAGTTATCACCTCCGCCACATTTTGATTAAAACACTTCAGAGTAACCCCATCTGGTGAACTGCAGACAATATTTCCAAGGAAAGGAACAAACATAGAAACAGCAGACAAGACCTTGGCACCGGGGATGTGATTCATTTACAACACACAAATTACCGTGTTAACACCTAGCTTATGAGTTATGATCACGCAATGTATTTATGCAAAAGCAAAGCAATTTCTGGCATTTAATTACAGAATGTAATAAGGTGATCTTTCAGCGGTCATAATCATAATTAACCAAACGTGATTAATTCCGAGAATAACACATCAATGGCAGCTCTGACGTAGGTTGTTAATGCGGCATCCTTCTCAGCTAAGTCGACGTCTCAGCAGGTGTGGTTAACTCTTGACTTTGTTACGTGCATGTCTTTCTAATTTGTTCCGTTGATGGATATCTGTTGAGAGTAATCTGCCCAGAGATATGCCACTCCTTTCCGATGGATTACAACTGATGCAATGCAGATGAAAGTAGAGATTGGAGATTAAGTGGAGCTAAACATAGCTGTTGTTATTAATTAGACACCTTTCGTGTATTCCACCTTTTGGTGACGTCTTTGGTAGCGGAATTTGCCAGGTGTGTGAAGAAATGAAGTGAATGAATCGTGCCAAAATAATGTTCGTTGTACAGTAGATTGATGGCAGTTACGGGTCTGATGTTGGTGTGAACTTGAGAGTTGACTGTTGCTGAGTCCTTCTGAGAGTTGCTGAATTATGTTCAGTTGTTGTTGAGTCAGGTTCAACATTTCCATTTAATGCTGAGCCTTTTTACTTTGCCAAGTTGTTGGTTTGACGTGATGGTGATGGTGGTGGTGGTGATGATTGTTTGTCATCATTAAAACATCAGTAACTGTTCATTTGCCATGGTTTCTTTTTAATATAATTGTAATAATAACTCCAAAAAAGATTGTGTGTCTTGTTGTGAGTTTGTCTGTAAAATGTTGCTAATCTGCTTGAGATACATTAGTGTGTGTGGGGGGGTGGTGGTGGTGGTGGTGGTGGTGGTGGTGGTGGTGGTGGTGGTGGTGGTGGTGGTGGTGGTGGTGGTGTGTGTGTGCAACGTGCATATGTTGACATTTACAAAAAACATTATTAGACACCAGTTAATGAAAAAAACATTATTAATGTTTTTTGTAACTGTCAGCTGTGTGGTCGTATCAGAAGACAAACCCTGCTTCAAATGACCCTTTGTCTGCCACGCATTAACATTTTGTTACGTTGTATGCCTGAACATGGGATCTGTTTCTGGGAAACACTGAAACAGTGTATCGCCACTTTCAATCCTATTAGAGTTGGCGACTGCCTTTTTCCTCAAGAATTGTGGGTATCTCACCCAGTTCTCTATAAATAGCTAATGTAAGCATTAGCAATCACATTAGTGTAGTCATGCAATTATGCTTTGTAACTGCCAACTTAATAGAGTGTTTCAATATTGTTGTTTGTAAGTTATGACAGGCATTGAGCAGGGTGAGTATTGGAGGGCTAAGTAGGCGCATTGGCATTCCACAGCTGGGGTGCTGGGGAATTTTTTGGTTTGAGGGGTTTAACACTACAGAATCTTTTTTAGTTGAAGGAGGGCAATGTCAAAACAATTTAAGTTCAAGGATGAATGGCTTTGCAGATGGTATTGCCATTTGGGGTGGTGTTGCAGATTTGTTTGTGATTGCGATAGGATAGGGTTCTCAAATGTTCACTATCTGATAATAATTGTTTTAATTTCACCCTGGCCAATGATATAAATTGAAATGGGTACATAAAATATGCAAAGTATATTTGTTAAAAATAGATTGAAATAATAATATTATATAATTTAAGACATTAGCATAAATATAAATTATAATGTAGAAAATATAAAACATGTATCTATAAAACTAATTTAAATAATTTAAGACATTAAAATAAATGTTCTGTGATTATTTGACTAACTTTATTAAATAATTATAAATAGTTTAAAACATTAAAATAAATAATGTAGATCTAATAAATAAATTAAGGCTTTACAATATTTTTCACATATCCGTTCAGCATGCACGTACGTTTGTCAAGAGTCACTGTGAGTTCTATTGATTGAACACACACCAGTTAATGAAACAGTTCATTGGTCCTGTGGGTTTTTACTCTAATGGATGTGATGTTGGAAATTTGCCACCATGGTCAGCTATTGAAAGGGAGGGAACAAGCTGCCCTCCCCAGAATTGGCTGAGCAGTAGTTTGTAATTGGAACTTGTCTAGAACGTGGGAAAGTTAACATTGTGGTTAACTCTACTCACCTCCGCCTTGTTGCCAATCAGTGTTGTTTTGAAATTGGATGTTTTGTTTACCGTTTGAAGGTGATGCAGGAGAAATCTTTCAAATTGCGAACAATTGTTCCAAGTTTAATACAATAACTAAGCACAAATTGACAGGCAGTAATCCTTCAACATGAATGTTGTAGTCATAAGAACATATATTAAATGGAAAAAATAAGCTTTCTCCTTGTCATTTCCTCTCTTATGAATTCCCAGAACTCTCAGGAGAGGTCGGCCTGGATACTTAGCCTTGCTTTTGTCAGACTTCTGTTCTGTGATCACCTTTAACTGCCATCTGTGATTCCCCTCCCCTTGGCTGGTTCCCTGTGGGCTGACATCCAGGTCACTTGTTGGTGCTTCCTGCTCCCTCTGTCACAGTTCTTCCTTATCAGACTTCTGCAGTGTTCTGCTCTGGACCTTTGATACTTGCCCTTTCATGGTCTCCTATTACACAGTCTTTCAATCCAAGTCTCAGTCTCTCTGTGTCTTCCCCCACCTCCTGTTTGTCCCACCTTGGCACCCTACTCCCTGTTGCCTTGTCGTGTGTTTTCTGACTTCCGTCAGGTTTCTCCCAATCTTGCCAAAAAGCTTCTCTTTGAACCCTCTTTCACACCAGCCTCACAGCTGCACCAATCTGTGTTTGCTTTTTTGGTTGAGCAATTCTACTCATTTATTTTATATAAAATATTGGTCACTTTTTGCTTCTCCACTTGACCCTTCCTTGGTTTTGAACTGTTGTTTTTACCAGCCTCTCCATCTTCAGCTTCCTTAGCTCTCCTCATCTATCTCCCAGATTATCTTATTGCTCATAAAATCTATGCTGCAGAACATCAATTAGTTGACATCAAATCTCTATCAAGGGACATATGAGGAAGATATGTATACATGTTTATTTATATAATACATTATTATGTTATTACAGTGTAATATAATTGTTAGCAGATATTTGTGAGCACAAACATGATATGCTTGTACAGTATGTATTTTGCATGTGCAAACATGATATATTTGTATTTGTCATGTGTGGTAACGTACATGTCTTTCTGACCTCTAGACTGCATTCTGTTTTTGCTGGGCAGTGACTGACCATAATATACTATGTTGTTATTGTAGACTGTAGACTAGTAGTAGTAATGGCATTGTTGTAATTTCATCAGGGAATGTGTTGACGTACTCGCAGTCTTAGACATGTACCTTGATTAGCCGGCATTAATGGAAAGCATCCGTGGTTGACGTATGTCTCTGGTGATTACAGAGGTGAGAATATACACAAGAAAGGATTCTCTGTCTAGGTGGTCTACCTGAACAAACCAGGGGCTGCTTTATCATCCAAGATCTGCCAGTACGAAATTACCTTTGATTAGCACACAAGAAGACGGAATAATGTCTGATACCTTAATAATTAACGGCAAATGTTGTGCAATGGCCGAATTCTTGGAATGCAGCTAAGAGAAGCCTCTGGAGGTCGTACAAAGAAAGCTGTTAAATCCCTGTTCTGTAGGTTATCACAGTTCCCTCTGGGTGTTGCAGGTTTTTTTAGCTGCAGTCATTTCATTATTCAGTCATTACCAGTCGGAATCAGAGGTTGTTTATAGGAAACTTTAAACATTTGCACTTCTCGTCACATCTGCACTTTGGTCCTGTGGTACCACTTCCGCCAATTGCTCCTGGCAAGGGAAATTGTTCAGTAATCTTTTTATTTTCAGGCAGAAGAAAATAAAAATAAACGGCTGACAATCTGTTTTTCTTGAGGTGCACCCAGCCTTAGTTTCCAAGCATTTATAAGTAAGATAAGTTACACTGCTATTGTTTTTATCATAGTTAGTTAATCGTTTAAAAACGTAAAGGCAAGTTCTTGTATAGGACAGTATCCCATTCTCAGGATTGGTCAAAGCACTTTACACTTTACTCCCTAACAGACCTGTTCAATCAAACACCATCTTCACTTCTCTGGGAAGTATCCAGCCACACTGCAATTATTCATACACAAATATCCACCACTGTCTATAGCCAGGTACTCATTTATACAGCTGAATGAACTGGAGTTAAAATGTCCCATGGTTTGAAACGGCAGACATGGTTCGAACCCGGGTTCTCTTAGTTGAGAATGCTAGGCTCTAGCCGCTGTGCTTCTGGGCTCCTTTAAATACCTGTTGTTGACTTGTTGTACTTCCTTAAATAGATCACCAGTTAGTAGACGAGAGTCGGTGTTCCAAGGAACTAATGAACATAGAAATAGGTGATTGCGTCACAAAACCGTGGAGGGGATGCACTTACGTGATCCCAAGTTAGCACATTATATGGTAGGTGGATGTGTACCATCTGCTGGAGTCAGGGGGGTTTTATGCAGGATCAAATTATTGCCAGTCACACATGTTTTGGTGGACACATGTATGTTAACTGTTAAGCTAGTTTACTAACTTTCAAATGTGTCTGATCACCTGAAATGGGCTACACATACACATATGACACCATTTACACTCACTTTCAAGGCATAACTAACAATATCTATGGTTTTGAAGGTGTTTTCTCCATCATTTGTTTACCCGTCCACCAACTGTTCCCTCATATTTCTACCCGTCCATATTCGTTTTTACCAGTTCAAATGACGGGTGGACGGGTCTCTACATGAAGCTATGGCTGAAGGCACCAGTGATGGCAGTTCTGCGTGACCTTTCAGGTGTTACTAGTTCTAGAGTCTATAGGTGACTATAAGTATAAGGCTCCACTTTTATGTAATCAAATGGCAACGGCTTGACCTTTATTTAGAGAGAGATCATCAACAATTCAGAGGCAGTGAATCCTAAACCTAAGGGTGTGGGTAAGCAGGAGTCCCCACGTGTGTGGTCTGAATTGTTTTGTATTTGATTATACTGAAGAGACTGGCATTTACATATGTTTTGTGTATTTGGTGCTATGGTTTATTTCCTATTGTATTACATAAAAAAGTCTTATTTGCGTAACCAGTTTTGTATAGAATATATGTAAATTGACAACCTGAATTCGGTCAAAACATTTGAGTTTCCCATCGATAAAATATTACAGTAATATATGACTACAGTGTATATAAATATTGAAGGTTTGACCTCATGACATAGTTTACAATAATAATTTACTTTCTTGACACATTTCTCTTGTGAAATTCTCAAACTGGTGAGTCTGAGAATCTATATTCATATTTTGGCTGAATGTAGTACGTGTAGTTCACCCAATAAATATAAATATCTCGACTTCCAGTAATTACGAACAATTAGTTCACTTGATTGACAAATTAATTAGTTATGGAGTAGTCAATTTGCTGACAAAAGATTTGCTTAGAAACAACATGAACTACAGAATTGATATCCTAGTACTAAATTTAATGACATAGTTTGTCTGTACTGTGTGGTCTGGCCATGGAAGCTTGGTCTTGTCTTATCCTACTGTTGGCAGACAAAATAATGCAGCCTTTGCTAGAAAACTCACCTTATTTCTCTGAATTGGTTTTCACAAGATTTTTATATCATACACTCCAGATGTCCTCAGTTGTTAAGATAAAACATCAACTGTTTATTTACTGTTTGTGTATCAATTTATCACATCATGAAGCAACAGGCTGATCTGGGCCACACATTGGGTTTTTGCAAACTTGGGCATCTACAACGTAGATTGTGTAACAACTGCAGGTGAACAGTTGGGTATGGCATCTGCGCTTGGATCTGGTGATATAAATCACATCTCATACTCAGCACTAGTAATAAAAAATGGCTTGGAAAAAGTGTTGGCTGTCATCATCATCATGCTCATCATGCTGTCGGTCGCGAAGCGACAAAGACTGCTTCCATCACTTGACTCTTGCTCTCCATTTGTCTCTCTGCTGTGAGAGTGATGTCCAGGAGTCGATCTTTATGTCTCTCAGCTTCAGGTTTCTCTTGATGGTATCTTTGAACCGGAGACGAGGGCGCCCTCTCTTTCTGTGACCAGAAGACAGTTGGGAGTAGAGAACCTGCTTCGGTAGCCTGTCTGATGACATCCTCATGAGGTGTCCAGTCCACCGGAGATTCTTTCTGATCAGAAGATCTTCCATAGATGGCAGCCCTGTCCGTTCGAGTATTTCCTTGTTTGTCACTTTGTCCATCCAGGTTATCCTCATGATCGAACGCAGATGTCGCATCATGAAGGCGTGCAACTTTTTCACCTGTCATCTGTACACTGTCCAGGCCTCGGCTCCGTATAGGAGGGTGGACAGTACAATTGCACGGTATATCTTGCCTTTAACCCGCATGGACACATGGTGGTTGTTCCAGAGTCTCTGGCGTAGTCGGCCGAAAGATGCACTAGCCTTGGCCATCCTCCTCTGTATTTCATCGTCAATGCATCCGTCACTTGATATAGTGCTTCCGAGGTAGGTGAATTCCAGAACAGAGTTCAGCTTGTTTCCATCAACCATGATATCCTCCTCTCGGGTTCTTGTAGAGTTGGGTTGGTACAGCACCTCAGTCTTCTTGATGTTAATCTTCAGGCCGAACTTCTTTGACGCATTGGAAAAATATAATAAACAATGTACATATTATGTTCTTTAAAATGATAAAATATATTATGTTTATCTAACAAATAAATAACATAACTCATATATCTTTTAAAATAATAGATTATTTATTTAAAAATAATTGTGTTAAGCTAGTTAATAAATAAATATATATAAATATATATATATATAATGTCCTTGAAAATTATAAATTATCTTAAGTTAGTAAACAAATATATAAATGTTATAAGAGGTCTAAAATGTCATATATATGTGTATATATATATATATATATATATATATATATATATATACATATATATACATATATATCCATTATATATATATATATATATGATTGTATGTATTTGAAATTTGAGCGCCTGCAGCTTGTCATTTCAACAAGAAATATTGTGACATTTAATATCGGCTTTGTACTGACACAATCTTGCACAACACACGTCTTTTTTCCATGTTGTTATCAGCAAGTATCCACTTGGAACAATATCAAGCAGAAAAACATGTGAAAGGTTTAACTTGTTTCACGTAAAAAGCAATGCAGCAGTGAGGAATGCCAAAAGTTACGTAGTGGTTAATAATGTAAATTGAAAATGGCGCAGAGATTAGCAATCTGCCTCGAGACATCACAACCTTGTTATTAGACAGTCTCACAGGCATAGCGCAGATGGAAAACCTATTTTTTGCAGGTAATTTGAGGAACCATTTCTAATCCATCGGTCCTGTGGACTTATGCCATCACTCTATGTCAAGTATACACTGTTAGCGGCTCAAATACTTTATCTCTAGTTTTGTGTAGACATATGTTAGCTTACTAACATTGGGCAAGTTTGTTCACTCTTTGTTGCAACAATATACTCAGTCTGTGTAAATGATGGCTATAGACAGTGGCAGATATTTTTCTAAAAATAATCTTTGCCTCATATTTGCTGCATGGCTGAAAACTTCTCACCAAATTCAAGATGGTGTTAGATTGAAAATGACTACGAGGGAGCAGAATGTAGCCTGCTTTGAAGACTGGATGCATCGCTAGTGTATAATAACTTGCCATTATTATTATTTATTATTTAATCTTTGTACCCTCTCCTTCCAACTTTTGTCATCTTCCTTCTTTCACAGATTCCACTTTTGGCAACCGTTTCTTCCCAGTTGTGGTCTAACAGCTATTTGCGATGCAGTGCTGTCGTGTTTCTATGTGGAGACAGCCACCGGCAATGGGCCTGTAAACACCTACAGGAAACTGGAACACGACTGCAGACTATCTGTGTTTTTAGATTTTATTGGGCTTGCACAGGTCGTTGCCCTGACTGTAGTTCTAAAGCTTATGACTTGCCCACGTTCAGTCGCCTTTCTATGGGCTCAATAACACAAGTGAAAAGTGCTGTTCTGATTTCGGTCATGTTCGGGATTTTACGTCATCTCAAAGTACGATATGTCAGCTGATGTTGTCATCGCTAACAGACCATGGCGCTTAGTTCATATGTAAACAGACACATAAAAACGGGCTCATTGATTTTATATCACACTATGATGGTATGATATTGTTCTCGACTGTCGCTTGGCTCACACATGATCGAGCAGAAGTGATAAACAACGCATTCTGCACGCACTGTCATTACTGCTTATGAAGTTTCTAGATGTGTCGTAAACAACAGGCAACAGTTGCAACACAACAATATATTGTTTACGATAGTAAGAAGAACTTGGTCAGACAGAGTGACATGTGAGCGGAAGATATATAAAACTGTGCCTTTACAATGCGCATTGCCCATGGCATGTCTGTGATGTCAGGCGAGGTGATGCAAGTAGTCAGATTTGGCTGTAAGCTGCGCCTCTCTGGGTCTGTTTTGTCTGGTTAGTTCCAGTGATCTGCCAGCCATTGAACAACCGTGGTGGGAGTCATACACAGATGTGCAATTTTAAATACATTTCACGTGTTTGATGATCTTAGAGGGAGAGTGTTAGCTCCTGCCAAGAATGGGCTGCGCATTAATTTGTGATGAAAAGTCTGCTGTCTAGAACATGGGAACATAAAACATCAAAGGTTGTTTAATAATTACAGTTATCTCTGCTCGGCTCAGCATTATTGCTAATCAATTTAGTTTTGAAACTGTGGATGTTTTGTTTACCTTTGCAACATGTTGCAGGTGGAATCTTTGAAATTGCGAACATTGTGCTGAGTAACTAAACACAAATTGGCAGTCAGTAAAGCTTCAGCATGCATGTTGTTGTCATATGGATAAATTATTAAATAAATAAATAAAACCTAGGACCTGGAACCCTCATTGTAATCAATATAAAATACCTGTCAAAGTTGTGGGTTGTCACATGCAGTTTTTCTATGATTTCATGTAACATTGTGAATGTGAATATAGATGATATTTTTGCTACTGAACTTTGGTTAGTATTTATCCATTTGACCTGATTACCTGCCACTTTATTTAGAAAGGTCACTTTGTACCCCACATCTTAATGTCAGTGTAATTAGTTCTATTGCAACTACATGTCTCATTACAAAGTCATAACTGTACTTTGGTATATAGAGAGAGACCAGGTGTGTAGACTTACCTGTAGAATGGCAGTCTGTACGTTGGTGTACGCTCAAGCGCTATAGATCACAGCAACTCATGTGTAAGCTTAAAATCATTAAGCTGTTGATGGTAATCATAGGAGCGTAACCACAAATGCATGCCGGATATTTAGCTAGCAGATATGCCTAATACAGTATGATATTTGTAATATGTAAAACAACATTTGACTTTGAACGACCTTATACTCAAGGCTAAAGTGGGAACAGTATGTCTGTCTTGAGCTGTTCTCTGTTAACCATTGTTAATTAGTCCATGATATATTTTTGCATTGTTCTGCATCATTACAAATTACTCACTTCCTCAAAGTCAGACACTGTATAGAACTAGAACACAGCATTCCTTACCCCTCACTCCAGATGTAATTACCACTTGTATTCTTTTTTCCCAAGTACCATTCGACTTTGGACCTCCCTCCCTCAACATGTTGTAAATAAAAACAGCCTGGAACAGTATTCACACTTTGCACTATTAAACTTTTTTAACATAGCTAGTTCTTTTGCACGTATTACTGTTTACATGCACTAGTTACTGTTCAGACATATTGCACCCTAAATACATTAAAAAAATGTCATGTCATGTCCATCTGCTTGCATCCTCAGCATGTTGGGGTAGTAGGCGGTATCTCTCTCTGTCTCTCTTTGCTGTCCATTGTGCCCGATGATGACATCAGTGTAGGGTTTCGTCCATTTCATGAAAAGTCCAAATTGAGTTTTAAAGCCTCTTCCGCAGTTGACACAGAAGATGACAGGGGCAGAAGCATCAGGAAAACCATGGCGGAGATTGTGATCATGTTTGTATTTTTGTGATATCTTTTCTTCAATAAGGCTCTTTCCTTTTTGAATGACCTGTCTCCATTGTTGTCGATCTTGTGCAAGAGTCTCCCAGGTGTCTACAGTGATGTGAGTAGCCTTTAGGTGTCGTTTGATGACATCTTTGTATCACAGCCATTGTCCACCATGAAGACGTTTCCCTTTGGCTAATTCTCCTTAGAATACAGCCTTTGGAAATATGCTGTCATTCATACGGGTGATATGTCCAGTCCAACGGATTTGGGAAGCCGTTAGAGTGGCTTCTATCCTGGACATATTAGCCCATCTCAAGACTTCAACATTTGGAATGTGATGTTTCTTATGAGATCCGTCAGATTTCTTGTAAATGCACTTTGGAAAGAATTCTACAATATGAAAGAAGAAAAACTAGAAGTGGGCAACTGCTTGTGGCTTCCCTTATGAAGGACACAGGCAGTATAAAGGGAACAATGTTTCCCAAGCTTTGAATCAACCAGACATGGGTGGAATGAGGCCACTGTTCTCTTGACTGATGCTCTTGTAGTCTGGACACACATGGTAGCACTTTGGATCTGCAACAGTGCTAGGGCTAACTAGACAGTTAATTAGCCATGTTTGTTATTCAGCAATCTGTCTGCAGGGAGGTCTGTTAACAGCCCGAGGTGGTCTGTTTAACAACAGCACATTAGGTGATGACTTAATTAAAACAACTCCTGTCACTGATTGACCCAGCGATAACAATGACAAACATATCGCGGGGGTCGATCGGCATTGAAATTCAGACGCAATTTTGATTCAGGGATGAATTTCACAGAATGCATACAAAATGTTGTTTGGCAAACATCTGTAAAGTGAATGTATGCATACCACCATTGGCTAATTAATTACCTAATTCATCTTGCTGGTCCCATCCAGACCACTGCAGATAATGTCAGTGCTCAGAATAACGTGACATTGACTGAAAGCGTGTTATGTATGGACTGTGGTCAATCCCATGGAGTTATTAATTTCAATGGCATCGTGGTACTCCATCAAAGGGAACAGGAAAGAAACCAATCTAAATAGTCATCTGTGCCATTCTAAACACCAAAATAGCATACTCATTGATTACAAGTTGCGTGTATGGCGTTACAACCAAACTAGAGGCAATATATGATATCCCTAGAGAAGACGCAAAACACATTTATAGCAAGTGACAGTGCTAGACACCAGAGAGAAGTTCACACGTCAATTTGTTAGCGTCTTCTGTGCGAAGCTGTCATTGTTTGGGAACAAATCCTTCTGACCCAGATTGAATTCTGTGAACATAAAGAAGCTGTAGCGCAAGTCTGACATATTTCCTTCACCCACCTAACTTTACAAGTTTATTTTCTGGCATAATCAAGACTTCTTTATAATGTACCCGCAACTTGCAATGGCTACCAAAGAACTTAAAAAAAACATATAATAAAAACACTGATTGCCAACAAATCTCGGTGCACACATAAGTCAATAGTGTGTTTCTGCTGATTAGCACCTTTTGCTAAGCTTCAGAGTTATTGTTTTTGCACACATCCTTGTGTGGTGTATGCCAAGTACTAAGTGCAACACTGGCTCCAGGAGATTGGTTCTTCTGTCTTTCTTTCAGTCGTTGTTGCCTCTAGTGTTTGCCCGGTCTGTTTTGGGTCTGTTTTCACACTCAGTGGGTGGCAGTCAGACTGTCTCATTCACACCTGCTGTAGTTTATCTCACCTTTTGTGGGCGATTGAATAACATGGTCCTGCTTGATGTGTAAAAGGTGGCAACTCTCACTGCCAAGTGCCACTACATGTATTCAAGGCAGTGATGATGCTGTGCTGGTGAAGAGTCTGACACCACCTCATCGAAATGAACATTTTGGGGAATAAGAAGACATTGTTATTATATGTGTATGTGTGTGTGTGTGTGTATGTATGTATGTATGTATGTATGTATGTATGTATGTATGTATGTATGTATGTATGTATGTATGTATGTATGTATGTATGTATGTATGTATGTATGTATGTATGTATGTATGTATGTATGTATGTATGTATGTATGTATGTATGCATGCATGCATGCATGCATGCATGCATGCATGCATGTATATATATATAATATTATATTATATGTATATATGTGTGTATATACATATATAAATATAATATACATATATGTATAGTATATATATATATATATATATATATATATATATATTTACCAAATCCTTTCAGTTGCCTTACCTGTACTCATTAGAGCAATAGGCCGCTCACGTTACCAGTCCATGTACTAGGTGTCTGCAGGAATGTCTGATGCATCAAGTCACCAGTCCTGGTGTCACAGTGATGTGCTGTGCTTTGATGAAGTGATCCTATCAGTTGTATCTGTGACATGAACATCTGCTGCGGTCAACCTTTCTTGCTGCCAGATTAGTGGAGATATTTACCATTAGTCACAGATCATGTTTTGCCAGGGAGAGATTTGTGTGGCTTCTTGTGTCATCAATTTCTAGAGTGCTTCAAGCATCAGCTGCCTTTGGCCATGCTACTTGGTTGTTTGGTATTGTGTTGTCAAGATTTATGGATTTTTGTTCCACCAAAGTTACATTAGTTTTCCCACTAATTAATTTTACATGCTGTCATTTTAAAGTAACAATTTAAATATGTTAATTAGGTATTAATCAGGGGGGTGCACCAGGGAAGGTGATTCTTTTGTAATACTATGTAGTGTGTTATTCAAGTCTTAATTTCATCGAACGCGGCCAAATCATATTAAGCCTTGTCCAACAGCCAAATAGCTGTAGGCACCGCACCTATTTATGCTGAAGTTTGGCAGCAAATCAGCCTCATTTGGTTCAGCAACTGCTTTTATTAGTTCATCGATAGTCATCAGCAGCATTACTGTAATTTTACCTGTTTAATTTACGCTTACACCTACCATCCCATATTAACTGTTAAACTTACACCTGTAAGCTTACACCTACCATCCCATATTAACTGTTAAACTTACACCTGTAAGCTTACACCTACCATCCCATATTAACTGTTAAACTTACACCTGTAAGCTTACACCTACCATCCCATATTAACTGTTAAACTTACACCTGTAAGCTTACACCTACCATCCCATATTAACAGTTAAACTTACACCTGTAAGCTTACACCTACCATCCCATATTAACTGTTAAACTTACACCTGTAAGCTTACACCTACCATCCCATATTAACTGTTAAACTTACACCTATAAGCTTACACCTACCATCCCATATTAACAGTTAAGCTGACACCTGTAACCTTACACCTACCATCCCATATTAACAGTTAAACTTACACCTGTAAGCTTACACCTACCATCCCATATTAACAGTTAAGCTGACACCTGTAACCTTACACCTACCATCCCATATTAACTGTTAAACTTACACCTGTAAGCTTACACCTACCATCCCATATTAACTGTTAAACTTACACCTGTAAGCTTACACCTACCATCCCATATTAACTGTTAAACTTACACCTATAAGCTTACACCTACCATCCCATATTAACTGTTAAGATTACACCTGTAACCTTACACCTACCATCCTGTTTTAACTGTTAAGGATACACTTGTAAGCTTACACCTACCATCCCATATTAACAGTTAAACTTACACCTGTAAGCTTACACCTACCATCCCATATTAACAGTTAAACTTACACCTGTAAGCTTACACCTACCATCCCATATTAACAGTTAAGATTACACCTGTAACCTTACACCTACCATCCCGTATTAACAGTTAAGCTGACACCTATAAGCTTACACCTACCATCCCATATTAACAGTTAAGATTACACCTGTAACCTTACACCTACCATCCCGTATTAACAGTTAAGCTGACACCTATAAGCTTACACCTACCATCCCATATTAACAGTTAAGATTACACCTGTAAGCTTACACCTACCATCCCATATTAACAGTTAAGATTACACCTGTAACCTTACACCTACCATCCCGTATTAACAGTTAAGATTACACCTGTAAGCTTACACCTACCATCCTGTTTTAACTGTTAAGCTTACACTTGTAAGCTTACACCTACCATCCCATATTAACTGTTTTACTTATGTTTGTTGTTAGTTATTGAATAAATGTATTGTGTAGATGTTAGTAGGTAGTCTGACTTGTAAATCTGGAGTCGGAATCGGGAATTTGTTGTGTATATTAACCTTTTTTGCTATATATAGTGATTACTCATAACATTAAAACACAATGCAGGTCTACAAGTTCACCCACAACCCTGTCTCACTTTTATTTGTTTACAGACCTGACCGAGTGTCAGGGCGGGCTATTACTAACAGGCATGATGAATAACTTACTTTGTTATTAATATCCTCACTAAGACAGTGCCCAGGGATGTCTGGAGCATCCCTGAAGTGTTCTGTTCATTCTGACTGCATGTCAAGATGCAATCAGTTGTATGTGGTTTTTATTTAAGCTGTTTTAATCCTGTATTAGTTCAGTCCTTGGCTTAAGCCCATCAGCATTACTAATTTACTACTCCATTTGTATTTATTGACATATTGCTGACGTATAGACTGGTAATTGCGCTGAATGTGTTTTGTTTCCATGTGAGACTTGCAGCTAATGTCACATGATGTGGAAATGATATATATCACGTCTGAGTGATGACGTTTAGAGAGGAAGATTAATAAAATTATAGATAATCGCTTTTCTGTAACGAATGTTGTATTGATTGGTTTGATGAATAAATGAGAGCGGAGAATAAGAAATAAAGCGAACTGCTGTTGAGTTTGGAAGACAAACCTGAACTATTGGCAGATAAAACCATCCATTAGTGCTGATAGCGTGTAGTGTGGTTTCTTCGTCGTTTTTCTTTCCGGTTCATCAACATCACTCATCTAGACAATAAATTCACTAGATGTAGTGCAGGTTACCAGAACAGTTTCAGATGGTGGTGTTTGAAGGGATAACAATTCGGCAATTTATATAAATTTATGAAAAAGACCATAATGGAGATTTTATCAACTTGTCTGGGCATGTCTTATAGAGAGAACAAGTCTGACATTAACAGTACAACATTGCAGCTCTGTGACACCGAATCAATGTGTGATACTGCATGATAATGTGAGATAACGTAATAGTCTAACATAACATGACACAGTGTGACATTGGATGACATGTCATGGGCTGACCTGGGAGAATTCAGATTGTGAAGTCAAAATCAAAGAATGATACTGGGCCCAGTTTCACAAAACTGCTAAGAAGGTTCTTAATGCTAAGATGATTGTGCTAGTAATTTGTTTTTTAGTACGCAAATATAGAAGTTTACCCAAACATGTGTCACTGTGTAATTGCATAACTTTAAGTATGTTTCATAAACCAGGCCCCATGGACTGAAATTGGAATTGCCGATATGAAAGTACTCCTGGATAGTGGAGTCAGAATCAGATTCAGTTTGGGTGGTGAAATCAGAATTGACATTGGAATCGGGTGATGGAATCGGTTGATGGAAAAGCAGTGAACACAGATTTTGAATTATAATTGCTTTAAGTGGAATTGGAATCAAGATTTGCTACTGGAATAATTGTGTATTGCATAGTCGTCTGGTGCTTCAGAAGTACATTGAAAATACCAATAAATAAAATTACGTACAGAGAACACTAGAAAATCTTTACTACTTGACACCAACATTTCCAAGGGACTTATAATTTCCAAGTGTACTTACAAAAATAAGAAGAACATTTAACCACAAAAAATGGTGGCATTCTAAATAATCACTCACTCATCTAGAGTATGTTTGGTTTTACTTTAAGAAAGTGTATATAGTGTATTCAATAACATGAACTTATTTTGCAGTATTTTTAATCCAAAAGTTACTTGGAATCAGAATTGCCATAGTGTGCATGGAATTGGAATAACAATGTTGGAATTAAAATCAGGACAAAAATTTGAATAAACATTTAGTGGAATTGGAATTGCAGCATTGTAATTGTAATCAAAATTGGTCATGTGAAATTAACTGTGGGTGTGACAATGACACTGTGTGACTGGCTACCAACTTGTGCAGCACAAACTGGGCCGAGTGTATTGTTGTTGGGTCATTTTAGACATAGTAATATGTGCATTCATCATCGTATTCTGGTAATTCACTTCACAAGCAAATTACCAACTATAACAATCGAGAAACAATTACATAATGTTTATTACAGAAAACAGTCACATAAGCCCCGCCCTAACAAGCTCGTTGTTTTCCGATTAAGTAACTGATTGTCAGAATTAGAAATACAAAATGTAATACTGCCATCATAAAGTTTGACAACAGAATACCATCTACCCTGTTTTTGTACGTAACATCGACACCTAGTTACCATTTCCATTGTAACAGAACAATATAAATACACTTGAGTATATCTATATACTCACGTACGTACTACCCGTCCACCTATTTACACATATTCCCATAGACCAATATGTACACAAATTGATTCATGCATTTTGACATGCACGTAATTATTTTCAACATTCCACGATGCAAGCAAGCAATGTGTTTTCAAAATAACACACCCTGTACAATTTATTGACAAACCTAGTGTCATCACACATGTACTCACACACACACACACGCATGCACACACACACATACACACACTTACACGCCCAGCAGAACCCACTGGACGTGTCAGGTGAACACATCCTGGATGTGAAGCACCAGTATCCAGAATGCAGAGACCGTGACGACACGCGTGGCCGCACAAGCATTGCCACTGTTTGTGTCGCCGACCGGCGTCAATCTCGTCGTGAACTTGTAGTGTTTGGGTAGCGCCGTACCATTCCTCGGAAGGCATAGATACGGAGGCCGCTTGTATGTCTCATAATTCTTCCAGAATCTCTTCAGTAGTGTTGGACACATGAACGCTGGGTACATGCAGTCAACGTATTCCTGGAACTTCCTGTCGAACAAACGATAACATTTAGTAGGATTCTTCTAGGAATGGATCAATTTTCCAGCACTTAAATACAATCATTTTTGTCCATGCACAATACGCCTGCATAATTAACACATTATATATTGCCACATACCAAGAAACCAGACTTGTAATGCTGTGTTTGCAATTGTATTCACAAAAGGTGCATATTTCCATAATAAACCCATTTTTACGTCCAGAAAACCTGGGCAAATAATACTGGTTCATCATTTGAACGTGACAGGAAATAGTGGTCTGGTTCCTGGTGTCTCCGTGGCCAATCAGTGCCAACAGCATACTTCAGAGGACATTCTATGTATGGGCCATCAATCAACTAGTGACAACCATTAGATAGTTCTAAATAAAACAGGCCGCTGTTGGTTTTCCCTCACAACATGTGTAGACTCAGAAGTTTACCAGACAGCTTATTTGACAGTAGATGTTAAAAGGCTCAGTTATTTGTACTATTTCATTAACAGAGTTTCAAGTCGTGACATTTGTTAGCTCACCATACAGGGTATGTTTAGACAATGTTGTGTTAGTATTTTCTCAGAAATCCTCCTAATGTTTTATAGAATCTTAGACAACATTTGACAGGGGAACGGTGGATCTGATTCTATCAAGTGTGTTGATGATCTATGTACTATTCCTATATTTATATGATAATAAAAAAATTACAAAGTAATATGCAAAATAATGTAGGTAATTAATTGTTTAATTAAATAAATCAAACCAAGCCATCTGTAAGCACTATTCTGATTGAGAACCAAGACACTTAATTGACATTAATAATATTTGTAAAACATACTGTATTTAGTAAAATTGTTTTACTACATTTCTAGTCCCTTACTACTCTTACTAATAGTAGCTTCTAATTGCACATATACCCTTGGAAACCATGCTCAAAGGCACTTTTAACAGACAAATGGATTGATTGAAATCTCCAAATCCAAAACTTATAAACAAACAGTTGAAGACACTAGAGAGCTATGGCAGATAATCAAGGTTGTAAAGAATTTATTTTAAAGTATGACAAATGTTTTTATATTTTTTTCAAATTAAGAGGGAGAATATTCCAAAGCATTGATGCATCAACCGGAGGGAGTGGAGAAGTATAATACACACGCTATGCTTTTAAGCTTCGGTATTGAGTTCGGCTGAGTTCCAGTGCAAAGCTTCTATGTCGATTGACAAGTCTAACTGCCTGAGTCTATCAAAGCTGCAGTCCAGATGCCTCCCTGGATATGCTGTCTTTAAAAAGGCAAGTAAAGGCAAGTTTTTATATAGCGCAGTATCCAGTCCTCAGGACCGTTCAAAGTGCTTTACACTTTACTTCCCTGACAGACATGTTCACTCAGACACCATCTCGGCTTCTCTGGGAAGCATCCAGCCATATGGTACAATTAATGCGTGAAGGCTGCTTGTACACATGTCCACCACTGTCTATAGCCAGGTACTTATTTATACAGCTGAGTGAACTGGCGCAATGTAGAGTGAAAAAACTTGCCCAGTTTTTTTTAACACCGCAGCACAGGATTCGAACCCGGTTTCTCATAGTCAAGAGACTGAAGCTCTACCCCTGAGCCACTGCGCTCTTTAACACAAGTCTGGCTAGATTCTACCTGGGATTCCTGAAACAATACACATTACACAGTGACGTTGGCACTGTAAACTCGCTATTAATTACTGCTGGAAGTGTATTTATGCAGGGGAACCAATATAAGTAATTGCTATTGCTTCAGGGTAATGAAAATTCATAGAAATTTCTGGCCACTGTATTGGAATGCCGTCAGCTTCCAGAAAAATATAAATAGGTTGTCCAGCATGTGTAAGGATTACTTGCTCGGATTGATCAATCCGTGTGGATGATTTACGGGACATTTTGACATCAAATGGCTATCTTGCTTGCCTGTCTGCGTTCCTGTTAATCGAAAGGGTGCACATCGAAAACATAGTTATAAATACGGCAGGTAATCACAGATTATGTATCTCATGAGACAAAGTATACATTCATCACTCTAGTCCCACATCAATATTGTTTCAAGGTAGTTACTGATGATAAATATGATTCAGGGTGTGACAAGTTTCACTTTGTCTTGTCTTTATGAATGGCCTTGGGTGACAATCGAGAGATTTGATTCCAGGATTTCTCTTGGCTGTTTGGTGTTCTCAGTTGACGGAGATTAAATATGCACATTTCGTCACGCAATCAAACCATGGATATATGCATAGTCGCTTACATCTGGCGGCATGTGTTAGGGTATTTTAATTATTCAATTTGGTTTATTGTTTTCTTTTTTTACTGGGAGTATTGATTTAAAGTAGCTGCAAAACATTTGTTCTGCATTTTTTCAATAAACATGTAACCAGACAACTACCACAGTGTCTTATATATCTGAAAAGTTGCAATGCCACATGAAAATTTATATTTTTGTTAACTATTAGGTTGAAAAAATACAGTGTCTGAATGAGTACATTCATTGTGGTTGTTATTATCAATAACAGTCTACTTCAGTCAGTACCTTGCAGGTTTGATGAAACAATGGTTATTATTACGTTACATTACCCTCAGCTTATTAACGCTGTGAAGATGTTGCGGAGAGATGTCAACAACTTGCAATTGCATCATTCTATTGTTGCAATTCAGGGGATCCACAACGGGAGCAGCCAGCATGTAGTTCAACGAACTCCGTGTGTGATAGACAGTGAAATCGCTTGAACATTTATTTTGCATAAAGTGCTTTGAATCTCTTGTTCAAGTGATACTCCGTGTGCCACCGGTGGAATGAAAATGCTTATAAAATAAGATCCTGATCGATTATTAAAACATTACTTCTGATGAATAGCCTGATGGAATTTGTAAAAAGCGTCAATCTGTCTAGTTGCGATGTCAGCGTTCTTGGAAATTTAGAAAAACATATCTGATGAGTTAAGGACAGATGATCAGAAATCTGATCATGTATTGGTAATTGTTCCTGAGATTTTCACAATATGTGAGATATGAGAGTTTCGGCTAAGTTATCATTGAACCAATGACTTACGATTTGACCATCTCCATAAACATCAAGCACTGTATTGTTCTATTAAGTGCACGTGTCCTTATAAACACACACGCCACTTTTTAGCAGTGTAAGATCATGACAATAATCTCCAAAGGCATCATTGGATATTAATTCTGTAGTTATAATTATACCTCATTGATATTGTATTTAACTAATCATTTGTTTATATATAAAACTGTAGCATTCATTTGTAATTCAAAGATTGTGAGTTTGCGTTATTATGATGTTAACAGTTTGCTGTTCTTAAATGTACTCTTTGTATTTTTGTAGCTACCTTTTGTTATTTATGTGGTCATTTCTGCCACAACCTTGGCTTAATGACGTCTGTATCCATTATATTTTTCTTTATTGTATTCAAACGGACATTATCATCAGCTCTGATGCAGCTTCTAGATGACTTCCGGAGTTGATGATTTATCAAATTAATGACTCATTATATCATTTTGTGTCAGTCCTTAATGCATTGATTATTGCAAACGGAGAAAACGTTTCTATGTTTTGGTTAACTGGTTTAGTTCATCCAGCAGTAGATTAGTGAAATATGTTCTTGAAGCTAAAGTTCATTCAAAGACAGAGTCTGAGGAACTATTTAAATGTGATCAAAAAAGTGTCATATTAAGTAAAATATTCTGATCTCTTTTGGTGAAATCTGAAAAACATGCTATTCTTTTAATACAAAATAGTCATATTTTATATCAAAATCATATATTGCAAGTGTGCAATATACTGGACAAACCGTGACATGTATTCATGAAATTTACATATTATTATTGATGAATATAATACAATAAAACATGAAGGGAAATTTATGTGCAGTGTTAAATAAAATAAATTATAAAAGTAATATAAAATAATAAGGCCGAAGGCTGAGTAATTTTCGCAATTGTTTAATGCAAGTTTCTTAGGATTCACACTAACTGATGGCTTTGTCGGACACCTCTAAAGACTCTGACATTTGCGCACGTAGAAATGGATAAATTACCTTTGATTCACTTGCAGACCACTTTTTAATAACCAGTAGGCAATGTTAAAAAAAAAAAGATGCACTAATATGCCATTGCTGGCCGCCGGTGCAGAATTCCAGTGAAATGCTGTCTGCTGTCTGTGTTTCAATAAAACATAAAATCACAGGGGAATTGTGACTAATGATCTTCATAGCTGCTTGGCGGCAGCAGATAACCGAATTCAGATTTTTTCATTATCCAATTCCACCAAAAATTATGCCTAACATTGTACATGAGCGCTAACAAATGTTCCCACGTGGCCAGTAATCTGATATACTTCTTTGGCTTAAATGATAATGTGGTTTGTGCGACAAATGTCAACATTTCCTGTTGCTTAACCCTTTTTATACCAGACGTCCGCCCAGAAATTATACCCATGTTACCAGCACATTTGGGAGAAAAAACCGATATGGAAAAAAAATTTACATGGTGTGTGTCAAATTTGATTTTCTCAGCAACTACATAACATATATACAAGTGTTGTATATCAAATGAAAGCTAAGAAATGCAGCTTTCCATTGATGTGCATCATATAAATAGAACTGTTTATTCAACTATGATATTATAAGTTGAAATCAGAGGAAAGTTTTTTGATTTTTTTTACAAAATGCATGACTGAACTTCAGCACAACTTTTCGACTGTTTCTTGCATGAATAGAAAGCAACTTCAATTACAAGAGTTATAGAAAAATTCAATAGCTACATTTTGCTATAAGAATTATTCCTGTGTGACGGGTAGAAGGAATGTTATGAGCAATATTCATCAGGTATGTCAGTCCGAAAATATTAGTTTTGTAAGATGACAAGTAACAAGTATGGATATTATCATATTATTTCCTTCCAGCAGTCAATAATAACTCTGCTACTGTTTTTTGCATGAATAGAAAGCAACTTCAATTACAAGAGTTGTAGAAAAATTCAATAGCTACATTTTGCTAATATACCTGTGTGACGGCTAGAAGGAATGTTATGAGCAATATTCATCAGGTATGTCAGTCCGAAAATATTAGTTTTGTAAGATGACAAGTAACAACAATGGATATTGTCATATTATTTCCTTCCAGCAGTCAATACTATCTCTCCTACTGACAAAATGAGTTCCAGAAATATGTATGCTATGTGTAAACAATAAATTTATTACAAAACGACAACTAGAACTACAGAACGATCCATCGATTTACATGACAAGTTTTGACAACCCTGTCTGCCAATGTTCAACTGGTTGATGTGTGCCCTCAGGCATTTCTGGTGCAGAGGCACAGAGCACTCACTACAACCATAGTTCGTGGCCTGTGCCATCCAGGGAGCAATCTGGCGCACTGACAGGGCGAAAGCGGCGATGATCAGTCACCCAGTCGGGGTGGAAACCCTATAAATCATCCCCAGACTCGTTGGATTCGTGAAAGAAATTGTCAATCCACTGCGGTCTGGTTTCGTCGCCGCCATCCTGCACTCGATCCAGGGCAGTGGGTCGACATTCTCTGCCGCTAATTCTCCTTCAAAATCCTCGTTTATAAACTTGTCAACTCCCGAAATATCACTGCCTTCGCTGTCTGAAGCACCATCGTCCGCCATTTTTAAATGCCGCGACGAACAACACAAAACAAAACTTTCCAAAAACACGTTTAAAACCACTGAAATTGCCGCAATAAAATGGCGTCTGCCTTGCAGGAAGTGTGGTGTAGCCTCGTTCTCTTCGTATGACGGAAGTGGGGGATTTTAATTTATTCAATATGGCCACAACATGGCCGCATGGGCGGACACGTTGGTAAATACGCACCGATGCGTATTTGGTAAGATGCGGCAACTACGCATCGGTGCGTATTTGGTATAAAAAGGGTTAACTTATTAATGAAGCTTCTCTCTGGTACAAAATGCCAACTGTATAAACCCAGCGAGCCCTTAAATCCTTCTTTCCACCATCCATCAAGTATCTGAATCAGCCACACAAAAATTACTCGACCTATTGCAGTCTCTACCGCTGCCAATGAAATGTTGTTTTAGCATCTTTATTAATTAACTAATTTATCTTATTATAATGTTGTCATATTGTTTGAGCATATTTATTTATTCCAATATTATATATATATATATATATATATATATATATATATATATATATATACAGCTGCTGTATATATATATATATATATATATATATATATATATATATATATATATATACAGCTGCTGTATATATATATATATATATATATATATATATATATATATATAAGACAATATTTAAGTCACATAGTAATGCATGTATACAGTAAAATCAAGCATGTAAATATGTAAACAGTAGCTAATATATATATATATATATATATATATATATATATATATATATATATATATACTTATATATTATAAATTAGCTACTGTTTACATATGTACACGCTTGATTGTACTGTATACATGCATTACTATGTGACTTAAATATTGTGTTTTTATGCAACCTCCAAAGTGCAAAATGTATTTCCACTCTACGATTGGACAATACAGTTATTATTATTATTATCTGTAGTTCACAGAGGGTTAAGGACAGAAGAGATCTGTGTTATGTGCATGTGAATGTGTGTAGCAGGTGTTGGTCAGAGTATGCGGGGGACAAAGTGACTGGCGAGACAACCCACTGAGAGTATTTATTTTTACCAGACGGCTGCTGATGTCATTGTCCGCTTACAGGACCATGGTTTAATCGCTGATTCGTTTAATCCACTCATGTGATAATCTCTGCACATGCTGCAAAACCACATCACAGTCACACGTGTAGTGGTGGGTGTATAGTGCCTGCTGGCAGGGCCCACTCGTGTGAAATATTGTACTGTATGATGGTATGTTTACATGTTAAACATTGAATGTTTTCTAAATCAATGTGATGACGTACACATGTTGAGTGGAATACATAGACATCAAACAGTATTTCTGGGTACAAATGTAATTTTCTGTTGCTAAAAATTGGCTTGCTTACAGATGAAAAGTGACGTTTTGACACTAAGTAAAAAAATGATTTATCTTTGTAAGTTTACTGAAGATCAAACAGAAATTGTGTGATTATAAATGACACATTGTATATTAAAAGTGACACATTTTAACCACTTACAAGTAGTAGTTCTAAAAACAGTGCCTTCTTTCAGCCAGGCTACAATTTTAAGTAAATTATGTTATTTGGTGATGGCATCACATGTAGCCATTATTTTTTCCACAATGATTTCATGGCAATTTGCATATTTATGAGGAAAAAAATACAATTGAAATTACTTTAATTACCTGTGCTCCACAGTTAATAGCACCGATTCCTCATGTCAACTGATGAGAACTGTTCAGCTGGAAAAAAACAAAGACTATTTGATTTACATAATATCACATAGCTTGTTTTTCACTGTGTGTTGTAAGCGTATTTTAACCGTAGGCATATGGCACATGTATCAATATATAGTACATGTATTTGACTTGTTTTCTGTATTATTTATTGCCGGTTGTCTCGTAGCTGCCAGGTTATCTTATGTTGAGTTATGTAATCTGACAAAAAAACATGGCAGAGAAAGATGCATTTGATGGAAGCGGAAGGTGGGAGAGTGACAGTTAATCCATAGAGCAACGTCCGACAGAGTCACGCGGGATAACAGGATTATTTAGAGGAAAAGACAGAGACTACCACAAGAATAGATGCCCATCTGCTCTCTTCAATGATCATCTCTTTCCTTTTCTCTTTCTCTCAGTTACTGGACGTGGCCTTTTGCAAGGCATCTAAAGTCCAAAGAGAATTTGTGAGTCCACTACAGGTTATACATTTACCCCCTGTGTGGGATCTTTTACTTCCCCTGGCATAGACACCAGATAGAAGGGACCACCGGCTTTTAGTGTCTCTTCCAAAAGACACTGGTAAATGTGAGGTGAATGAAATTGCCTAATTTTCGAAACGACGGTAGGTGGGATTGAATCACTGTCCCCTCGATTGACAGTCTGGTGCTCTACCGCGCGACCACTGCTCCCCACTTCACGAAATGTAATCATCTGATATCGGTGGAAGTTACCTACAGGAGAGGCGGGGTGACATGGGCGTTTTTATCTGCTCTCTGGCCCTCTCCTCTTTGGTGTGGGAGAGGGCCAGATGAAAGT
Source organism: Oasisia sp. SBJ-2009 (assembly GCA_964017155.1). Taxonomy (NCBI): domain Eukaryota; kingdom Metazoa; phylum Annelida; class Polychaeta; order Sabellida; family Siboglinidae; genus Oasisia; species Oasisia sp. SBJ-2009. Next base: position 50,778,780 of record OZ024857.1, read on the forward strand.
AATATTGTGTGATATCAGACATCACACATTCCGTGACGATACCTAAAAGTGATAACATCAGATGTCAGGGGGACAGGCCACAATATTTTCATGTGCAGAGTCATTTAGCAGTTCCTGTACAATTGTGTACACCCCCGCATTTTCAACGTGTTTCAACTAAAACTCTAAAAGCCACTAGTCCCATGTGTCTGACGTCTATACCGGCGGATGTAAAAGACCGCATGCAGGAAAATGAAAACACCCTGTTGTGCAGAGCCAGTGGTCTAAATTGACACAAAAACTCATGATCGCTGCATTAGTTGCAGCCAAAAATTTGTTTGATAATGGAGTAAGAGCCATGAATGCCTCTTAGACATCAGGTAATGCCACACATTAGATGTTATCACTCATTCAGTGAAATTAAATCACATGTCACATGCAAGTACAGCTGTCCAAGGCACTCTTTATGCAGGTAATGGATGAAGCCTACATCTGATGCGGATAGTGAGTTTCTGTGAAATCTTAGGACTACAGTTTTCCTCTCCGATTATATCCCTTTAATAGTACCATGTGGTCCAGCGACCTATGTGCCCTTTCTCCTGTTAGGCGCATTATCAGATCGTGTTTTTGTCAGTAGCTAAAGCACTGGTTTGATCTTACAGTATGTGAGTGCAAAAGAGGGTTTGTATTTGTCATGCTGATATTTTTTGCCTTCCTTTTAAATAAACATTCCATACCTAATAGAATGGACCAGTGACTATAGCCCCATGATGTATGTTCATCTAACCAGTGTAATGATTGTAAGCAAAAAATCAAAATGTCCCATATTGATTGGTTGTTGTTGAACAAACACTGTTGCTAGGTTAATAAAGTAATACACATCATTAGCCTGGCAAAGTACCTCACAGTCTTATAAAGTGCTATACTAAATAGTAAGGAAAAACCTAGAGATTGACCCATCCCCTGAACGTCCCACCGGAAAGACGCCAACAATGTATGGGGTAAATGAAAATACTCATGTTTTAAGATGGTGGAAGGTAGATAAAGTCACTAGAAACGAACCAGTGTCTATGACAGACTGACAGACTCAATTATCTCCTCACAGCCCAGGTGACTTGGCACAGTTACTGGGTAGGTTAAGTGCAAGACGATTCATTATATACATTGGTGTGATAAAAAGTCATCAAGACGACAGGTATTTACAGCAAACACCACTTGTCGGTGTTGAATCTGTGCTATTTGCATATCCCGCCAACACCCCACAATAGACAGTGATTTATTACACTTAAGAAAGTGTGTATTTTTATCATATGAGGAAATCTTTTATTTACGAGGGTTAGACAAGTGCAGTGGAAGCTATATTTAAATATAGTAACCAGAAACGGTTGATTTGATTGGCACGCACAGATTTTTGAAATGCTTTTTTCACTGTTGCACCACCGCGGTTGTGTATATTATTGATGTCCGACTTGCATCAGTCAAATGTTATTGCCTTTCATACTATCTCCTGGGACATTTCGTACAGCACATGCGTTTATTCTTGTTAAGATCTAAGTGAGTATGTGGTTTCATAAAAAAAACTGTAAAGTGGGCAGGTTAAGAGTATCACACATTTAGTCAGAGAGATAAATTGACATGTTGCCAGCACAAACCCTCCTTTGATGGTAAGTTTAGAAACAGTAAACAAGTTTTTACTGTGAACTTTGGGATTGCTGATTTTCACACATCATAAAAAGCTTATTTGCTGTATATAGTTATTATAATAAATTGTATTATTATTATATTTGACTGCTGTACTTTCAGTCCAAAATACCACCTGCTGCTGTTTTAAGAAACATGCTCAATGTTGTTCACCCTGGGTTGCTCTAGTTCACTTGTCTATATAAAAGAGTACTTGAATTTAGATGGTGTAAGATATAATGTTTTTTATAACAACTGAGGCTTGGCTGACATTATTTATTATCTGGTCTTGTCGATTGAGTGTAGAATGTCTAGCCCGAGAACATTTTACCTTATCAATTCCTATATTATTATTATTCTGTCATAAGATAATGCCAAGTGTAGGTTAACATTACCTGGTCATTCTCTGGCACTGAAGCTCGTAAACTGAAGGAATATGTTACATTACTTTGACAGTTATATGTTTAATACTGCTATTTTCTTATGTACAAGAATAATTTATCATGTCTGAATATTGGTTGGTAGACTTCTAATCTGTTGCCGTTTCCATCGATATTTCAAAAGAAAAATTGTGTTGCTTTTATTTTTGTTATATATCATGTATTTGTTATATTACATTCTTTCTTCTTGTGAATATATTCATGTGAAAACAGTTGTGATACTCTAACAATATCATAGTTTTTATTTTTTAGAGAATTTACTTGTTTTTTTTCTGCGTGTTAAATTACCAGGGGTAGTTTAATTCCATAGTAATTTGTACTATTTGTTTGTACTACACAGTCATTGGGCCCTATACTAATTTGGCTGAAACCAGCAAACATTGTTGGTACTGCTGCAGGCTAGACAAGTAGGCAGATTGTAATGTGGCTAACAAATTGTCTACATAGACTGATTACAATGAGTGCCCACAGCCACATACCTCATGTGAGGGCACTTTTGGGAACAACTCCTGCAAATTAATGGAAAACTGTTCAGTTCAATGCATGATTTATGTGTCATTTCAGACCATTGTCTCCACTTTGTCCTGACCTGAGAGGCACCAGTCATGGACCACCCAATCACTGTCCAGCATGTTGCTTTAACTGATCATTCACCAGAACAATACAACATGTCAGCAGTCACCAAATTAGTGTCTTGTGACGTGTGTATGACACACTGCGGATATTGTTAGTTGTAAATGGTGCATAAGCAACGACACTTGGAGCCTAAAGTTAGAATAATGACAATCCTTGACACCACTTCCGCAGTGTCATACATTTCTATTTTGGTATATTTGTATTCATTAGATTCGTTGTCATACATTTCTATTTTGGCATCATTGTACTCAAACTACTCATTATATTTGCTATGGGAGAACCAGGCATAGAAACGCAGGATATGTTTAGCCACGTGCAATGTTGGTGAAGATATTTCTGGCAACTAGCAATGATGTTTATGTATTGGCAATTAATGCTTCAAGCATACTGGCTATTACGTCACCTGCCTGACTCAAACTTAACAAAATTACTTGCTACTTTTAGATGTTGACAGAATTTTGATGATAGTTTTGTACATGGAACATTACAAGGTGTGGGATTGATTCATGAGGATGGGATTGCCAATATGGTATGACAGTATGCTAATACATGCATCCAGTAGATGAACAGAAAACAATTCTTACTTATATTACTACCACATTCAGCTGATCAGGAGCATTTGAAATGTCGTCAATCAAAACAGTAGGGTGGGTAAAAGTAATTATTTACTTTCGCCCAATTTGTGAGGTGGGATTTTTAGAGATATTTTTAATTCGTCGTTTTACACTGCATGCTGTTTTGACTAGTTTCAATCAGTAGTAACCACTTCGACATTTTAAGCACAGTTAATTGTGTTATATTTGTGGAACTCACATGTGTTTTAAAGATTGAGAAATAAATAAATGGCCACTTGTGTAAAAACATGGCAAGCATCTTTGATTGATGAACTAAACAGTGGCTATACTGTTGCGAAACATAGAAACAATTAGACATATAATTTTGGAGCACTATAGCATGTAATTCTAAATCACAAAAATTACTGAAACATGCTTTCTCCAAATGTGTAGTAATGATGTCACAAAATACTACTGACAACTATTTTATAGGCAGTCATCAACCCATTTATAAGCTTCCTATATATTACAAACAAACACCTGGATCACTTAAATTTCAAATAAACTAACCCTCAGTGAACAATTCTGAGACTACTTCAAAATCCAATTCACAGCTTCAGTCTATTGTGTGACCTACATGTACCTACAGTGACACAAATTTGACCACACAATATTGAATCCGCTGTACCCACATTCCGCAATGATCAGTTTGAGAACATTGCATCATTTAACCCCAACCAGAGTTCTTGGAAAAATCCATCACAGAACTGAGAACTGTTAATTACCTGTATCCAAGTACATGTTACCGGTTGGGTGGTATTTTTGATATAGCTGTTCTGGTCATAAACGCCAGAGCCAACTGTTTTTAGACTTCTGGCGTGTTTCATGTCAAGTAGGACATGCTTAATGGTGGCTGTCAGAATGTAGTTATTGGAAACACCTGTCGCATGTCTGAAGTGGTAAATGTCAGTCACCTACTATTGCCCAGCTGTGCTGTGTCAGTGAATGGAAGGAAGTGAGGACAAATTGAGACACAATATGCTACTCAGTGCACCAGATCAGTCATTGCACTGGAAACTGTTGCTTCAGCAAGACTCACTGGAGATCAGTGTTGACAATTAGACATGAGATTGGGGTGTAAAGAAAGGCTGTTCATGCAGATGGAGATTGAGCACGCTGTTGGATAGATTGCAAGGATAACCTTGGTTGAGAGAAGGCGCAATAAGTAGATTGAGCAGGCTGTCAAGTAGGTTGTAATGGTTGACATAAGACAATGGAGATGGAAGTGTAGTGTATAAAAGATGGAGCAAGAAACTGTGGCTTTAATTTGGACACAATGGCTCATGGACCATGGATTATGGAAACTGTTGCTTCAACAAGACGCTCTGGAGATCGGTATTGACAATTAGACGTGAGAGTCCAGTGTAAAGAAAGGCTGTTCAAACAGATGGAGATTGAGCATGCTGTTGGATAGATTGTGGAAGGCAATGGAGATGGAATTGTAGTGTATGAAAGATGGAGCAAGAAACTGCGGCTGTTAATTTGGACACAGTGGCTCATGGTAAGGAGAGGCCTGGAGGTGACAGAGATTGTGGAGGAGGAGGCATTTTATAGGTCCCAATAGGGCAGTGTGACAGTTAGGATCTAGTTGCTGATTGATCATGCCCAATAGGGAATACAAGGCCAAGACAGACAATTCATTTGCATAGATTTAATCATTTGTCTGTGGCCCAAACACGTCTGGCTGCAGCAGACAGTGACCCCATTTACCAGGTAGCCACTGTGTTCATTGATCAGCCCAGTCAAACAGATCATGTGTCTTTGTAACAGTTGTTATGGGTGAATGGTGTTTAATTACCACAAAGAGTAGATCTCCTTGTGTAGTGCACTATGCTACTGCATGGTTACAAGTGTTTCCTATCGGAGAGCATTCTTTCCGTCTACAGATGTCTACAATGCGTTCTTGTTGGCCTTTTGCTTTTAATTGTTTCCGCTTAGGGCATGTCTGTAAAGGAGGTCAAGGACAGGTTATTTAGGACATGGTGATCAGCTTACAATTCCTGCTTGTACTGATGGCCATGGTGGATTGTTAAGCCTTGTGTGTTAGGACAGGTCTTTCCAAGAACATCCATTGCACTCAGTGATGTCCAGGTCATTAAGTCACCCTGGGAAACAGTAATTTGCTAAGTGCACATTCTTGTCTCAAAGAGATGGTGACTTGAAATCCATCCAGGTCAGTTCGCTCTTAAATTAATTTCCTCTCGCCATCATCAAAATTCAGCTTCTGTCCCAGTCATCCATCTCTCTCAAAGCCAGGCTAATTGTGGTCAACCAATCCCAATGTAACATTTAATAATTGATGCATATAATGTTGATGCCTATAGTAAATAGCCTCTTACTCTCAGAGGATTACCAAAAAACTGTATGGATGGATTATCCTCTACTGATCTGTATGGCTTTAGGGCTTCAAAAGTTGAATTGACAAAATCGCAGCAGATATCTTAACTTGTATCACTGGTTTAAAACTGTTCCAAATTCAGAAGTATTCATACAGTGACAACATTGTGAAGCAGCTTGTCATTCACGTAACTTGCAAAAAATCCATGTAAATAAAACAATTTCAAAGTGTAAATACCAACAAGGATTTATAACAAAATAATTATTGTTTTAATTGTGTTTTGCGAGAGTAGAAAATGGTTTAGAAAAAAACGCTGTGAACATCCATTGTTACTGCTGTAAGTCGTCAGGTGATCGACAAATATAATGGTGTATTATAACCATAGTACGATTGAATAAACTTCATTTGGCTCTGTTATAACATCTAATTTATGTTTATTCATCTTGTATCACCTTGTAGGAGTTTAGGGTGGCCTAATTTTGGGCGACTCTGTTAGTCAGTGTGATGCATTGCTTGAGATTTGATCATCATACCATGTGACATAGCTGTAGCTAGGTACTGTCGATGGTGCTCTTGCTGGCACTCTAGTGCAGCTGGGGACCAAAATTACTATTCAAATTTCTTAGTCTTTTAACTCATTTCCTGCCTGATTCCATTTGGTTTCATAAGTTATACATGTCACCATAACCATCATTACTAACCTGCACTAAGTAGGCCTAAAACACCCATACAAATAACTGCATTCACTGTTTTTATGATGAGTTGAATCACCCAGAGAGAGAGAGAGAGAGAGAGACTAGACTTAGACTAAACATTCCAATGCCAACACCACTTATAACTTGCCCAATACTTGCCATAACTGGATAGGCCAACCTGTCCCTTCCTGTCACCTAGAATGACCCAGCCAACAACTGCTCCTATCTATATCTCTCTGCTCTGCTGTTAGATGTGAGAGTCCAATGTGTCAGGCTTGATTTGATTGCGTCATTTTTTAATGGTCTTCCTTTTCGTCTTGTTCCTCGGAAATCTTCTTTTTAGACTATTTTAATTAAACCTTTGGTTCGCATATGACAGGTGTGTCAAATCTCCAGACTCTTCTTAGATGTCTGATGGTATCAATTCAGAGGTGAATGTCTCTTCTCTGAATTGCCTGTGTTGCATTTATGCCCATGAAATAGTGAGTGGAAATGAGATCACAGGAAAAAAGTCATAGATATAAAATCACAGTCTTGCCTATGAAAAAGGCTATGTAGGCAACGCATCTCGAAAACACTTGGTACTAAAAACCTGGGAATGTAACAGTATTTCAGTACCCAGTGGTACTGAAATATGATGTTCCAATGTGTTGTGTTCTTGTACTTGAACTGTCTGAGTGGACTCAGTACTGTAGTGGGTCTACCTTGCAAGATCTATGAGTCAATGTTCATATCTACAGCAATGTCATGGACAGGCACAGACAAGGGGCATCCCTGGAGTGTAGGTCCGTAAGAAATGTATAGTGGAAACACAACTTCAAACGGATATGTTTTGAGCTTTTTTTATGACAGGTAACTATCGCTTCGGAGCAGAATTTTTAATTGTGATAATTAGGGAGTTGATTCCAGATAGTTGGCACTGCTACAGAGAAAGCATGTGTGCCTATATTGACGTATGGACTGTGTCAGCCATATATATTATAAGAACACCTGGGCTGAATGGCAAGGCACTACACACTAGGCAAATGTTTCATGCCAGGAACTTCGTCTAAAAATAAAACAACTAAGTGTATTAGTCTTTTAGTGCATCAGGTTGATCAGTTACAAAGTCTCAGTGTGACCTTTTGTGTTATGCTGTGTCTGGGAACAGCCCACTATTGAACCGTATCATCAAAGGGCAATTACCTTTATTATAATAATCCCTGTCATCAGTCAGCACAAGCCACTGTTTGTTTAGCCATCACTGCTCTAAGACAGCTCTATCCCACAGAGTGATGGTTACCCCTACTTCCAGTTGTCTATACAACTGTATCAAGTAGTCTAATGATGGGTGTAAGTGATCCTCTCAGCCAGGTGGGAGGTGCAGGGGGGAGTGAGTGGTTGTCTCACAGGGGGAAGCTATGTCTGCAGTAGCCTGGCTCCAGGCAGTACCTGGGTGTGATATCACATGTAGTCATCATGTAACCCAGATAGACGTTACCTGGGTGTTTTCACAAGCTCTGGTGGAGGTTCAGCAACCTGTAGACATTACCTGAGTGTTGTCACTGTATGTTACCTGAGTGTAATCACATGTAAATATTACCTGAGTTTTGTCACTGTACATTTCATTTCCTGAGTGTAATCACATGTAATTATTACCTGAGTGTTGTCACTAACAATTACCTGAGTGACATTAGTGTGCATTAGTGGAGTACATTCACTATGTTACCTGAGTGTTGTCACCGTATGATACCTGAGGGGCATAACTGTACATTACCTGAGTGGCAACACTACATTACCTGGATGGCATTATATAAAACATTACTTGATTGTTATCACTGACCTCATGTATATGTGTGACATTACCTGTATATTATATTATATTTGTATTATATTATACTTGCATACATTACCTGCAGACCATACAGTTTAGCTGTATACGTTGCCAGTTTATGTTACCTGTAGACAAGGTGTTACATGCACTACCTGTAGACCAGATACATTACCATTGGAAATTACCTGTCTACCATATTATATATTACCTGTATATATTACCTGTGTACCATAAACATTACGTGTAAAGGTTACCTGTAGATGGGATGCAGTATATGTATAGTTTACCTGATAAGGGGGTTAGGCTTTATCTGCATACATTACCGGTATGTTAACTGTATACATGAAACATGACCTGTATACATTACATTTGGGTGGGGGACAATACCTGTATACTTTACCTGTACGTTACACACACATTACCTGTATATGTTACCTGTGGACATGACCCATAACTTGTGGACGGGAGTCAGTACTTGCAGACTTTACCTGTTTACATTAAGGCAAAATGTTACCTGTAGACATTACCTGTGGACAGGATACCTTACATGTATACTTTACCTGTGTATGACAAACATTACCTGTATACTTTACCTGTGGACTTGAGACATTACCTGTAGACAACTAGACATTACCTGTGGACTTGATACATTACCTGTAGACTTGAGACATTACCTGTGGACTTGAGACATTACCTGTGGACTTGAGACATTACCTGTGGACTGGAGACATTGCCTGTGGACTTGAGACATTACCTGTGGACTTGAGACATTACCTGCAGGTGATGGTGTAGTCGGGACTGTCGCCTGGCTGCAGGAGTATAGTGGTGCTAATGGCTGACAACTGAGGATTACACATCTTGAGGTGTTCAACAGCTTCCTCCAACTCCTGCCAAGTGCATTCAGTTGTCTCCTGCGCCACTGCACCGTCCGGGCGGTGCACACACAGCAGCACCACTCCGAGACACAGGCGCCACACGGTGCCACACCAATCACTCCACCTGTGCTCCGATGTCGCGACCAGCGACATGCTGGTTAATGATACAAACTTGTACGCCAACTTCTGTAGGTGGTTGAGTGTCGGTACCAGTACCGGTACCGGTATCACACCGCCGGAGCCAGTGATGCCACTGCCGGGGGCACCATCGTATTCCCAGTGAGTATCTCGGGAGAGTTTTTGCGTTTTCGCTACTAAACGTAATCAATATATGCTGTACGGTGCTTCTGAGAAGACTGATGTTGACAGTAGTGCCATTGATAGGACCACCTGTGGAAGGCGTTTACTTAGCCCCGCTGTCATCAGTGACAGTCCACTCAATGCAGTCTCTGTCTGGTCTGATTTTGTGCCAAAACAACTCCGCTTCCAGTCCAGGCAATCTGGGTAAAGCACATACATTGGCTGGCAGCAAGTTAGTCATGCAAGCCGACAAGGCACCTATCATCAACACGCATGACTGCACAAGGGCTGTCTTAGCATAGAACCCTGTTGTGTGTCTAGTTCATGGCCACAGTTGTGTGGCTGGTACCTTGACCGTCATCCAGCAGATGTCAATCAGCAACTTGTTTTGCAGTTCAGTGGTCAAGAACGGTGCTTCTGGGAGGGAACACGGTATTTAATGCATCTCATCTATGTTGGCTTTCATCCAGACGCTAATGCGGCACGGAGATAACGCAGATGCGATAGATGTAGACATTGTATCCAGCATGTGAAGACCCGCGTCTTGACAATGAGTTCAGGCGGCATCCTCACTAACGTGATGATTGGACGCGTTGTTGCTGCCAATCTTCCAAGTCATTGATGCGACGTCCGTAGCCTGTGTCGGGGGCCACGCGGCAGCGTGCTATAATGACAGCATGGCCAATCAGCATGTCCCGATGCCATCACTCTTTAATAGCACACACACGCTCACTCTCACACACGTGCCAGCAGTTTGCCTACAACTGGTTGTGGTTGCGTCTCTAGAATGTTGATCAGGGTTGAGTGAGTCACGCCATATTATGATAGTCCACGGGTGGATGTGGACAACTAAAGTTCATCCAGCCAGTCCCTTCAGTGAAGTGCGGTGATGACACCTTGATGATGACACCGTGACAATGACACCGTGACTGGTTGAGACTATGTTCCACCTGACTTGTTGCGCTGGTGTAATACTCCCCACTATTACGTATTCCGTGCTTGCGTAGTGTCTCCGCTGCGGTCCAGGCGTGACTGGCTGCCTGCTAGACTCACATGGCCACTTTTTATGCATCACTGTGTCAGTCACTGGCTGCCTCTCGTCTGTCGTACGGCTGGCTTCCGACTGACACTGCGAGGTTATCACTGCTTAATCGCCTCATTTGCTTCACTCTGGAGATGATGTGTCGCAGGAGGTGTCTTGCTTCAACTATGTGAATGCCGTTTGTTCGTCATCATTATTCCGTACGGATGAACGTTCTTGCTTTTTGCCAGAGCCTATGGTGTAATAGTTATACTCAGCCAGAGGCTTTCACACAACCAATCGCTGTCAGGCTTTTTTACACCACCACTAATGAGGCATGGGTGAACTATTTTCGCTGTAGAATTAGCGAGTCCACAAGAGCTCACAGACATTTTCCCCCAATGTCAGAGTTTTTTCTCCCTTGGCATTGACATCGGGAATTTGCAGCCTGTCCTCTTCCATCTTTCACCCAGAGTTTTCGTGCAGACTCCCGTTATCAGATCCTTCCAACAGACATACACCACATGTCCAAATCTACTTGTATTTTGCCAGTTCTTTGCAGTCGTATTCTGTTTTTCGGCTTCAGTCCTTGGGGTGGTGAACGTGTTCAGTGCACAGGTTCCTGTCTGCACCAGCAGGTGGTGTGCATGGCTGTTGCATCCGATCATGACGGTCATTCCCAGTACAAACAATTGCTGCTTGTTCGTCTCTTAACAAGAATAGAAATGTCAACTTCTTCAGACAGTGATTGCCTCATTATGGCTTTAATTACCCACAAGACCAGTTCTAGGTCACAGTCAGCCAGGCATTCACATCCAGTGTCTATTATGGCCACAGAGCTGCCCTTGTTCCTGGACCTTGCCTTTGTATTAAGTTAACGTAAATTAATTTTATCCGGCGTCTCCTGTTTTGAAACCTTATTTTGGCGATGCCGTTTTCATGGTGCGACTTGAATCAATAAAATGTGGTCTGGTCTGCATACAATATCACGGTAATTCTGCTGAAGGTTAACTGACTATTGCCCACCCATTTGATTATTGGCGACAGATCAGCAGTCATTTATTATATCCCTCGAAATCACGGATTGTACATGTATTAGTGATGGGATTTACTGGGATGTGTTATTTATGCATTAAGCGATCACATTGGATTTGTGCCGACTCATTTGATCACCCCCTTGATAATTGGTGTCAAAGGTTGGCATGTTAAAAACTCCACCATCTGTTTGTCTGGCATTTAAGTCTTCCCCTGAATCCTGTCTGAATCAACAGACTCAGATCTCTGCCTGCAGATTCCTGTGAGTTGTTACGTAACCCGACCTTCCCTCGGTCAGTCAACTACCAAAGGTGTTACATTAGATTAACCCAGAGCCATGGGGCACATAATCGTATCATGTCAGGGAGGTGTTTACCTCGCCAATCCACTTACCCCCTAAATCTACCGCCCTGGTGGTCTGTATCATGGTGTCTTTTTTTGCGGATGCTTCTGTGTTCAACAGGATCACTTCTGATCCGCTGCTCTCTCTGTGTAGTTGGACAGTTATATGAGTATAAACACGAGTATAAGCATTTTTAACTGCCACTTGCCATGCATGCCACAGACTCCCTCAGTTCATTCAAAAAGCAACTGAAGACATTACTGTTTAAACAAGTGTTTTCACTTTAAAAGAACATTAGTTATATCCAAACATTTTTAATACCTAACTTGTCATATAACTAACTCATATTTATCAGTATTAGTAGTTTAGTATTATTAAGACTAATATTATTTATTTATATTGAACAATTTATACTGAGCAATTTATTTTGCAACTACATCTCTATATTTTTTAACTTTAAGGGAATCTGTATATTCCTGTAAAGTGTAATGCGCCTCTGAATGGATTTATTGCTAGAGATAGAGGTTTTTCTCTGCGGTGTCTATGAAACGGTAAACCACTCAACTGGTTTTCTTAACACGTTGTTACCACTGTATTACAGTGTACATACTTACAGTATAGTGTATGCACACTTATACAGACTGTGTATACAATATTGAGCACATTGGGAAACAGAATGGCAAGGAACACAAATACTAGGCTTTGGAAGGTAATTTAATTATACAAGTTGAAGGAAGAGATGACTGCACATTATTTATTACCATTAACACAAAATAGGTTCTATATATCACCTTTGAAGCACATAACAGCATGTATCATAATATATAAACCCAGATTACCGGTAAATGTCACTAAAATCCCATGTGGAACTACAGTGTATTATCGGATCACGATTTGCATTTTGTAACCCTATAGTGGTCTATTTTTAGGTTCATATCAGGTTTGTTCCTGAGGGCATTTTATGTAGGTGTAAACATCATATGTAAGCGATAGTTTAGTTGACACACATTTGAGAGTAAATTTAGCTGATGCGGCCATAATACTGTCCCTTCCTTTGCAGCATAGAACGTGGAATTGATAAATATTTCTTGTAAAAATCCTAGTATCCAGTATGCATTATGGGTTGCTTTATTTGTTTATGCAAATCTATAAAATGTATGCAGTGTGAGCACAATCACAATGGCACATGTTTGGCAATTTGTTATTTAAATTTTGGCTTGTCAGTTGGATTTGGCTATGTCCAACATTTACCCAAAAAAATGAATTATTTCAGCATGCCCGTGTAAATAACCATGTACTGTGGATTTTAATTAGACTATTTAACCCTACCTCTTTGCAGTGGATTTGCTGTGGGATTAACAACTGGAAATAGAGCAGCTTTGATAAATTACTTATCTGAGGTTTTATGAGACTTCATTCCAACAACGTTTTTCCGATGATTATCATCAAGAGAACTTGTGCTGGCATGGGGCTGGTACTGCCAGGCGGGTGTAGTCCTCAGTGGTACCTTAACTTCCCCAATTAGCAAGGTGGGGGCTGACATTAACGAGACCATCTTCGCCAGGAGGGATACACAGTCCCCGGTGTTGGGAGTGAGGATTTTTGTGAAACTCATTGCGGGTTCTTTGGGTATTGAACCCAGAAGTGTGACATGTAAAGCAGTGGGTTCAACACCTATGTTTCCACCCCAAATATATCTATCTATCTGCTTATCTTTCTGTCTGCTTATCTATCTGTCTATTTATCTATCTATCTATCTATCTATCTATCTATCAATCTATTTATCTACACACACACACACACACACATATATATATATATATATATATATATATATAATATATACAACATATATATACAATATATATACACTGTATAATATATATATATATATATATATATATATATATATATAATATATACAACATATATATACAATATATATATATATAATATATATATATATATATATATATATAGATAAATAGATAGATAGATAAATACACAGATAGATAAGCAGACAGATAGATAAGCAGATAGATAGATATATTTGGGGTGGAAACATATGTGTTGAACCCCACTGCTTTACATGTCACATTAGCTATAGTAGAGGTCAAAAAGTAAAACTGAAGAAAGCCGCCGTTAAAGTTTTGCATGTTATGCTAGTTAATCAAGAGGGCTCTCAACAGATTGCGTTAAAATATACGTTTTATTTTGCATAAATAGTGTAGGATGGCTGGAAATGTAAACATATTAAATTTATTTATTTTTCATACAAACCTAAAAGTCACCAAAATCATGCCATCTGCCTTTAGATGTCAAATCCCAACTTATCACTCATTTGGTCAGCCATATATACATATATTGGGTGGGTCCTCGTTTTATTGGTGCAAATCCATGGGAATTCTCCACAGTCACATTGGGTACATTGCCAAGTCTAAGCCTCCCACCTAGTGCCAACAGCCCCAGTGTAATAAGATGTTGCCAATTAATTTCAAACTCAATGTAGCTGTGGGAGGTCAACCCCATGTGTTCTGCATTGGATGAAAGAACGTGCCTGCGTTCTCCGTTCCACTTGGCGACCTAGCAAAAAGCAGTTTGTAGTAGGGGAATTTTTGTAGAAGGATTGTGTTTGGATGGGCAGGGGGGGGTGTTGTTTTGTGGTTACCAACTGAACTTTATCCTACATCTGCTATATATCTGGCATGTGAGATGTCTTGGTCTACTTCAGTGTCTGTGTCACACTGCTGATTGAGAGAGGACTGTCTATAAAAACCGTTATGTTATAATCAGACGACATTGCATTATCTTGAGTCAGTCCACTTGGTCTGATAGTGCAGTAGTCACCAGGATCACTTGTCAGAGATGAACACCAGTACTAATGGAAACCCACACATTACCACCACATTCACTGTTATTTCTATAAGACACGATGAAGTCAATTTCCAGATTGTTATGGTCTGGTGGTAATTCAGTTGTGCCCCTTTCCCTGGCTAAAGTGCTAGCTCAATACCAACATATTGGGATGTCAAACAGTTATTTGTCTGCAAATTAATATTCAGGCACCGCATGAGAGTATTGCTTTGAATACTAACCCAGTTGTTGGACTGAAACGTTCCTGGTCATTGTTGATGTTATTCACAGGAATAGTTATTGACATATGTCAGATTTGGATTGTCCTGTATGTCCGTGAGTGTCCGCAAGATTACTGTGGTCATTTACTGATTAGATTAACACATACATGATTAATGGAATATTAATTGTACTATTTTAAGTTGGCACACGTTTCGAAATAACAACAACAAGAACATGTGATGTTATTATCCAAAATCATCAAAAGGTCACAATACAGAATAATTTTATAAGTACTGAATAAGTATTGAATTATGCGTATCATGCTAAATTTAACTGTTCTCGAATCCCTGGAGATGTGGAATGTTAATGTCCCAAGTGTGTGATGTTGTAACCTTCATGTTTATAGGGAGCAACATCAAAGCTCTAGATTTACCAGCTGTTTCTTATTTTTTGTCATATCAATGTAAGAAATTTGCAACAGTGTAAAATGATGTACATTTATTGTGCATGCCAGCTGTTTCAGCAAGTGGCAGGTGGATGGATATAGATTCATTTAATTCATTGTTGCCAGCTGTTGTCAGAAGTTGGCAAACTGTGTTTCTTCATTACCACATGGCATTGACCTGGATAAAAAACAGCGGCCACTGATCCAGGCATTGCTGGGTTAAATGCGGGTGCTATGTTATTTGCTTCTGGATATACTGCTGTGCTTTTTCAGCAGCCTAGGGACTTAGCGTAGACATGTTGAGGGTTTACCGTAACCTGAAGCGTGGTTAAGTGCACGGTAGGTGCAATGGCCGCATGTATAGTCTTTAAAAAGGGTACTCTGGTAATAATGATTCAATGATTCGTACTTGTGAAAGAACAGTTGGTCTGCATATTTGTGAAAGATGACAGTCTGCACACCAATGATGTCAGAGACTGTCTAGCACTGACACACCAATGATGTCAGAGACTGTCTAACACTGGCACACCAATGATGTCAGAGACTGTCTAACACTGACACACCAATGATGTCAGAGACTGTCTAACACTGGCACACCAATGATGTCAGAGACTGTCTAACACTGACACACCAGTGATGTCAGAGACTCTCTAGCACTGGCACACCAATGATGTCAGAGACTGTCTAACACTGACACACCAATGATGTCAGAGACTGTCTGGCACTGACACACCAATGATGTCAGAGACTGTCTAACACTGACACACCAATGATGTCAGAGACTGTCTAACACTGACACATCAATGATGTCAGAGACTGTCTGGCACTGACACACCAATGATGTCAGAGACTGTCTAACACTGACACACCAATGACGTCAGAGACTGTCTAGCACTGACACACCAATGATGTCAGAGACTGTCTAACACTGACACACCAATGATGTCAGAGACTGTCTGGCACTGACACACCAATGATGTCAGAGACTGTCTAACACTGACACACCAATGATGTCAGAGACTGTCTAGCACTGACACACCAGTGATGTCAGAGACTGTCTGGCACTGACACACCAATGATGTCAGAGACTGTCTAACACTGACACACCAATGATGTCAGAGACTGTCTGGCACTGACACACCAATGATGTCAGAGACTATTTAACACTGACACACCAATGATATCAGAGACTGTCTAGCAATGACACACCAATGATGTCAGAGACTATTTAACACTGACACACCAATGATGTCAGAGACTGTCTAGCACTGACACACCAATGATGTCAGAGACTGTCTAGCACTGACACATCAATGATGTCAGAGACTGTCTGGCACTGACACACCAATGATGTCAGAGACTGTCTAACACTGACACACCAATGATGTCAGAGACTGTCTAGTACTGACACACCAATGATGTCAGAGACTGTCTAACACTGACACACCAATGATGTCAGAGACTGTCTAACACTGACACACCAATGATGTCAGAGACTGTCTGGCACTGACACACCAATGATGTCAGAGACTGTCTAGCACTGACACACCAATGATGTCAGAGACTGTCTAGCACTGACACACCAATGATGTCAGAGACTGTCTGGCACTGACACACCAATGATGTCAGAGACTGTCTAACACTGACACACCAATGATGTAAGATACTGTCTAACACTGACACACCAATGATGTCAGAGACTGTCTAACACTGACACACCAATGATGTCAGAGACTGTCTAACACTGACACACCAATGATGTCAGAGACTGTCTAACACTGACACACCAATGATGTCAGAGACTGTCTAGTACTGACACACCAATGATGTCAGAGACTGTCTAGTACTGACACACCAATGATGTCAGAGACTGTCTAGTACTGACACACCAATGATGTCAGAGACTGTCTAGCACTGACACACCAATGATGTCAGAGACTGTCTAGTACTGACACACCAATGATGTCAGAGACTGTCTAACACTGACACACCAATGATGTCAGAGACTATTTAACACTGACACACCAATGATGTCAGAGACTGTCTAGCAATGACACACCAATGATGTCAGAGACTATTTAACACTGACACACCAATGATGTCAGAGACTGTCTAACACTGACACACCAATGATGTCAGAGACTGTCTAACACTGACACACCAATGATGTCAGAGACTGTCTAACACTGACACACCAATTATGTCAGAGACTGTCTAGCACTGGCACACCAATGATGTCAGAGACTGTCTAACACTGACACACCAATGATGTCAGAGACTGTCTAGTACTGACACACCAATGATGTCAGAGACTGTCTAACACTGACACACCAATGATGTCAGAGACTGTCTAACACTGACACACCAATGATGTCAGAGACTGTCTAGTACTGACACACCAATGATGTCAGAGACTGTCTAGCACTGACACACCAATGATGTCAGAGACTGTCTAGTACTGACACACCAATGATGTCAGAGACTGTCTAACACTGACACACCAATGATGTCAGAGACTATTTAACACTGACACACCAATGATGTCAGAGACTGTCTAGCAATGACACACCAATGATGTCAGAGACTATTTAACACTGACACACCAATGATGTCAGAGACTGTCTAACACTGACACACCAATGATGTCAGAGACTGTCTAACACTGACACACCAATGATGTCAGAGACTGTCTAACACTGACACACCAATTATGTCAGAGACTGTCTAGCACTGGCACACCAATTATGTCAGAGACTGTCTTACAGTCTAGCATTGGCAAAGCAGTGCCCTTGACTGTTTTTACAGAGAACACAGCACCCATAAAGAACCACTGCCAGTGCTCATTCTGTCACTCCTGAAGCCACCCAGACCAGAGGGTGGTCTGTCAGATCTCCAGACAGGTTCCACAGACAGCAGCAACAACAGCTGTGAATTGTTTGCAATGATTACCTGCACTAAGAAATCCACTTTCTGAATAATCTTCAGTGGTGTTCAGAATAATATTAAAGCTGGGGTTTTAGACCCGTTAGTTACCCAAAACCTGCCAGTTTTACTCTGATCTTATAGTTCTCACTATCTTATTGTTCTCACAATTTCTTCAATTTGAACATTATTTTGAAAACAACTGTCAAATTGTTAAATTGTGTCTATTTCAAAACCATTAAGCAAACTTTTGGCTGGTGGCATTCCGTCAAAATATTTATTATTGTGTTAAGACAATTATACAAAATGAATGTTAATAAAGTAACCTCACACCATACAATGCCCTTAAACCTTTCCTGAGTTGCAATGCGTGGACAGTGAAACCAGAACTGCATCCTTCGAAATTGAAGTAGAGAAATCGTAAAAAATATATAGATGTATTCCTACTAAAACCAATCACCTTCCAATGAAGCAAACTATTTACTGCAAGTCTATTTCCAGACATGTCGCTATTAGGTATTATCAGATAGTGTGTAAATGATAGTGGACTAAAAAGAACGTCTGCGTGGTATGAATACTGCTGCCGTACATGTCTCTAGACTTGTGGCGTTTACTCGATTACCGTAGGACGTTTTTGCAATGGCTAATGCACCATGTATGGATTCTTGCAGGTCAAAATAATTGGCTATATGAATATCGAATGCAGAACATGCTTTTTCCATTTCCCTGCGTGCGACCTTGTACTTCCGAGGTGTAGACCAGAGTCTGGGCGATTACATCACATCATGACATCACAAATTAATCGATTATAACCAACTGTGAAATGGATATGGGTTGTTAGTTGGAGAATTAAAGCTGTGCTTGATTAGAATTAGTTAGATGTCAATTATGATTACTTTAGCATCATGTAATCACAGTTTGATTACTGTGATTACATAAACAGTGTGACTGTTGTGTGTATCCTCTTTACTCCTTTCTGGTGTTACTTGATGAAGGTTAGTGCACTTATAATAAACACTTCAAATACAAGCAACTACATTTTGTTTTATACTTGATAGACCCATTTCTGTCTGCCTGCATTGTGGTGTAGGCAAGGACAAGAAAGGTAGCCAGAATAACATCTTAATCATGATTTTAATCATGGCTACAATTACGTTGCCAGTGAAATTTCATACAGTTATGATTATTTTACCCTTTTAATCAACACAGTGGGTAACAGTTACAATTACTAAAACATTGTCAATTATTACACATGATTCATAATATATTGAATACATTTAATTCAGTTCAGATTATGAATATGATTACTCAGCACAAATGCTCCCGATTCTGAAATGAAATTTATTCAATTCAGATTTGTGTTTGCTGCCGATTCTGGAATAAAAAAACAATGTATTTTTGGCAAACTCCAGGATATCTGGGGTTGTCAAAGTCGGACAACATAGAAGGAACCAAAGGTGTTTCGACTGTCTGCCATCAGACTGTGAGGGTACAGTGTGTCTAACAACCTTGTCAATATTTTGAGATGCCATAATAGACTGACTCAAACTTGACTAACATCCCCTGTACATACCACCAAGCTATGATGCAATGAATCTGAATAACTGTGACTGTTGTTTGCCTGGATCAGAGGCACGTCTTATTCTGACTTAGCACAAAACCTGTACAACCTTTGTCTTGGTATTCCTTTCAAGTCGTACACACTACAGTGATAGACATGCCTGACATGTCAGTTGACTGTGATCAGTGCACGCTAAACAGTCTGTGTCGCACTTTTTCTGTGTCTTACACTGATGCTGGTTCGCAGACAGGCGGGTAGGGAGACCTTTGAAGGTGTGTGAGTTCTGATAGGCAGACCACGGCTGGTTGTAGACATGTCCTACGTATCAGTTGCGCTACTGTCAAGTCTATGGTGTCTATTGTGTCGACACACCGCTGTGAGAGTGGTTTAGTACAATTGTGTCTCATTTAGCCACACCCCTTGGTTCCCTGAGGGTTCACCAGGTAAACGAAACATGCGGATTAGTGAGTACTCTATTAACGCTCATTAATAAACAATGAACGCGTGTGCCATTGCGAAAATACACAATTCCGTCAACTTGTTACAAGTAATCCTTTCTCTTAATAGAGCTAGCATTCTCATTCAGTACAACTTGTTGTCCAATCAGTGTCATTGCTGGCTGTCTAAGAGTCTATAGCACAGTGACAGGTTGTCTAGAGAACAGCACATTATTTCATGGGCAGTTGGTTCCTGCATGCAGAATCAGAGTCATGAATATTTGATTAACAGGAAATCGACATGATGTAAATATCAGCCATCATGTAGTTTAATTAGTATAGATAATTAGTAGTACTATTATATACCTACAGCATAGAGATATTTATACGATTAGATTGTAACTGGAGATTTAATATAATTAATATGAGTTAATGGTTTGCCTGTGGGAACCATATATATTAATTATTAATTAATATTAATACAATTATATTGTAACTGAAGATTACGATAATTAATATGAGTTAACCTGTGGAAACCACACACCTTTCACACTTCTAGGAAGCCAGAAACAACAGAAAACCACCACCCTAGAAGGCACAGAGCACTATTAGTCAGATTATAAGTAAACTGTACCTGAGAATTTATTTTTTATTTCTACAAAGTCACTGCAGTCATGTCCCTGATATCCTGATCACATTTTGTAAAAAATCACACATTTCAAGCTCTTTAAAATGCATGCATGTGCACTGGTCATCAATATTGACAAAATGTAGCATGTTTTTTTGCATCCGCAGGGTCATGTAAGAACAAATGGCAAACAATCACTACGCCAACTACACTCTGCCTAACATGCGACATTACACTGCAGATACATCATAGCACTGAATCTGCTAGTATGCCTGTCCTGTCCTCATTTCACATAAAAATTATCTTAGAAAATCTCAAATGACACAATTATTAAGGTACTACATTTGTATGGTTCACACCAGAAAGTCTAATTGTGGCCTGACCCCTGGAGTAGAGGGTGGCCACTACAATGGTATCAAGATGGTTCCCACATCATGTGGGACATCTAAGAACAACCAGGTTATCAAAAAGCAGATCAATGATACATGATTGTGTATGGATTGGTGAGTCCCTGTGAAACACTGATGCAAGATAACTAAAGTGTAACAAGTTTCCTGATGGTTTATTTGTATAAATTTATTAGTACCGGGTACACATTGTAGTAGTAATTATTGGCATTATTACTGTGGGTTATGTTATGCTAACATTTGCAAATATGAATCTTTGATCTCATACAACGTATGCATATGTATGGCTTTAGTAATTACACAGGTTCCTGGGTATGATTAGTTGTGTATGACTCTCTCATATATTTAATATAATCGAAATGGCTTGTCAATGACAGTGATAATACTTTGACATAATTTGGAGTGTGACTCTATAAACCACACAACAAATGTACTTGCAATATGACATCAACACATGTCATATGCCCAATAATAATTTAGACTTGATAATTTAAAATATTTCAACATTTTGTAATACAAATTTACAAGCTATAATAAAGAAACTTAATTAATTTAATACACTACATAAATAATGATAATTGATAGATCGTAATTTAGGACTCACTCTATGGCAAATATGCAGAGAACAAGGAATAGTCATTCAGTCGTTATAGTAATTCACGACGGAATGAAATAGTTTGAATGTGATTCAGTCTACATTGAAACAAGTTCAAAGCACTGGCCACAAGGAAGCAGTTTGTAGCATGGAAACAGGGGGTGTATAGAGTCTGAGCAGACCTGCCTTCCCTTACTCTCTGCCCTTTTCTTGTATATAAACTACATATCTCCTAGATTGGTCTACATTTCTCCTAGTTGAGAGTGTCCCTGACAGCTAATGCAAACAGTTGCAATGTACAACACACATATACTGTGCCACACAGACCAGACCAGACAACATAATCCAGTTTCAATCAATTATGGCATCCTGGTTGTCTTCATATTGAATAACAATGCATTTGACCCTCCGGTAACCTTCTAACGTAATTCCTGACACATTTTAAAACTGGAGTAATGTTGGTGTTTCAATAATACTGTGGTTCATAAAATAATGTGTGGATAGCAACCAGTTTACTAGATCGAAAACATTAATCCCATTTTCTATGTTAATGCGACATAGTTGGCTAAATTACCGACGCCGCTTCCAACAAAGAGGAATGGTTTATTTATAGTAGTTCTGAAATTCCAGGTATTCTGGGTATTGTCAACATCTAATTATTGTTCTCATTGTATGAATGTTGGACATTGTTGACATTGCTGTCTTCATAGTGCTTGTGGCACAAGCAGAACACTACAGGAGTGGCCTCAATGACCACCTGGCTGGATCATTGTCTTAATGGGCATTGTTTTGTAGGGGCTTTGTATCACACTGCAGTGTATCCCAGGGGTACAATATATCATTCCAGGGCACTGTCTCATGGGAGGGCCTTACTTGTTTTCTTCTATAGAATTCTTTGATGTGGTGAACTACTTCAGTTGAGTGTTGATGCACTCTGGCAGTTTTTAGGGCTTTTCCTCAATGGCTGTGTGGAGGATGGTTATTTAGGTGTGTGTACGTAGGTGGAGTGAAGGGAAACATTGACAGTAGATGTGGTGAAACATCAGCCACGGTTGAATAGACACCTCAGACCAGGGACCATTTCACTAACATTGTTGCAAGCTGACTTAAATCCGATTTACACCATAGACTCAATTGTGATCCTTAACAGTGATCTTGAATACCTTGTCAACACCACGACGTGGCACCGGACATTGTCCCTGGTGTGTCATAGAAATATTATCCTCGGTAGTAAGGCAAAGGATATTCACGTTTGCATTGTGATGTAAAATCATTTAATTTAACAGAAAATGTTGTTAAGGATGAATTTTCCTTAAGAGTTCTTGATCTTAGTGAAATGGTTCCCAGGACTCAGCCAGAGGAAGAGCTTCAACAATGTCAGGTCCAGTGGAGTAATTTGTGAACCACAAGTCGTAGCCAGTGTGCCATGTTGTCTTGTCTGGAGCTGCTTCGTGTCAGGTGTTCTCTCATCCAGGAAGTCTGTTTGGAATTTCTTCAGCATTGAAGACAGCTGCAACTCCACAAGTTGCTCTGTGAATCCTGTCTACCTTTTTCATCAACAACCTTGGTACAGATCAAACATATTGCCCCTTCCTTTAGTCATAGCCCTTTCACAGCTTCAGCTTCCTGGTGTATGTAGTCAATTGGTTTATGAAATAGTCCACCTTGTGGGCCACAATTGAAGTGACAATTTTTCCAGTGACTTAATGAAGGAAGGCATGGTACACTTGTGGCCCAACTTCAAGAGATAGTCTTTGTCACATTGCTCATTGGTCACTGACAACTTCTTGACAACATCAACAATTTTCATCATCTCCTCTTTTAGTATCTCTAGTCTAGTTACATTTATACCATGCTCCACAAGGATAGCAAATATATACTGGCATGGAAGAGCAGTAACTGATTGTCCATGACAAACCCTTGGCATAAGAGGCAAAATAATGTGTACTTTATAAGTTAATTAATTTAATTTGTCTGAATATGTCAGGAATATGTATCTTAATTATTTATTATATATATTTTTTTAATTTTAATATAATATGATACTTACACACACATATATATATAATATATATATATATATATATATATATATATATATATATATATATATATACTTTTTACAATCTTTGAATTGGCTTTAGAACTGCAAGTGAACAATGAAAACAGACCAGGAAGCTTGTCTTTGAGTTAATGCTTGAAATGAGTAGAACACACATGGTGAATCCCTTAACATCAGCCACCTCACCAATGTGCCACCTACAAAATGTTTTGTATGTGCCTAAGGAAGTACATAGTCACCGTCTGGGAAATACTGATGGATACCATTGATTCAATCATGCATGATAAGCAGTTTTGACGTGAAACAGAGCATGTTGCAGTCATTGTGTCTGCAACATAAAACCACAGACTCGTTTTATGGTTTAGACATCAGCTTTGTTGAGTTATATATAATGCAGTTTCCATCACATTGATTTATCATCAATATTAAACTGCGTGAAAAAATGCATTATAATGCTTCACTGGATGAGTGCTAAGGTTGATCTCCTCGGTTCATTTTCCTCCAGACAGAGAAACTAAGTTAAGCAGCAGTGATTTGTCACATCCAGGCTAGAGTTAGGTCCTGATGTGGTGTAACATGTCAGTGAAGTCCTCTCAATGAATGTCCAGGAATATCCTTCATTCTGCCCTTGTTCAGTGCCACTCTGTTTAGATATGGATAATTATGATTGATTACTACAACACCAGACAGAACATTTTTGTTGAAAACATTATGAAGATAAATATACTTCACAGAAGTTTGTATAATGTGCTTTAATGGTTATGTAAAGTGTTTAGAAATCTTATAGACGACAGATATAAAGATAGTTTCCATGTCAATCTCAAATTGACAAAATAGTCAAATGATCTGTACAATGGTAGATGTTATTATGTTGTATGTTTTAGAAATGTCATGCCATGATATTGTCTTTATCAGTAACAATGTCCATTATACACTGTATGTCAAAAAATATACATTATCAGACAGAAGACAATAACTGATTAGAACATGTGACCTCATAATTCAATAAATTACTTTAGCAATACAGAGTACGTTTAGAAAACAAATTTCACAAGCACCTCTGCAGATATTGAAAATACCATTTGACCTTCGGTAAACCAAACGTTACTTCCTTTACATTTCTTTTTTACATTAGATGGTGAATTTGAGCAATCTTCCTCAACCTTCACTTTCTTGTTTTTTGTCAGAAAATTACTTCTGGAGCACCACTCTGTCAACAGCTAATGCTCTCACATTTAACATTTAAACTAGACTAAAACAAATGCCGATCTTAAATGTTTTCTACCAGTATTAAAGAGTTCTGTGTCGCCATCAATACGTCGCTGAGTAATCGTAAAGGTCCTTGGCACTCTTGGCAATGACGTTTCTGCGTGTTCTCAGTGCGTCAATACTGAATTACGCTGGAAGTGAGAGGAGACGTTGTCAAAGTGTGTCACGCGTGCATGCCATCTTCAAACTTCTCTACACTTCTGTTAGATTTTCTGTCATTGAAAAAAGCAATGTTCCGTGCATGCACTGCCACATTGCACGGAAATACTTCTTCGAGCCATGATTGGTAAAACAGTTTTTGCGACTGTGAAGAACAATGATGTGCGCGGGCTGAGTGTTTCCGGGTTGTGATATGAAACACAGCTTCTTGCTAACTTGACAAAAACGATGCAGCCTAGTTTACATTTATTTTTTCCATTTAAAAAATATGACTGATTCACCAATGACGCCAGACTTTGCTGCAAGCCGTGACAGTAAAATATATCAACTGTTAAATGGCGTCTTTGTTCAGTGTTGCCTTTTCTAGGATTTCATATTAATGCTATGTATTTAAAATAATAAAATTAATGACATTTTTTTACTTCAGTCATGGCTAACCATGTGTAAAGCACCCTAAAGCCTGTTCTGACTGTCTGTTCAGCTGGAGCATTATATATATATATATATATATATATATATATATATATATATATGTGTGTGTGTGTGTATATATACATATACATATACATATACATATACATATACATATACATATACATATACATATACATATACATATACATATACATATACATATACATATACATATACATATACATATACATATACATATACATATACATATACATATATATTCATAACATTCAAGAGCATCACAAATATTGATCACATTGTTAATGTCTTAACAAGAACAGTATTCAATTGTATACATATTACTATGGCTGCTTTTTAAATATCAGGTGGGACACTTCAGCGGGTAACACCTCGAGACAAGACTTGTCCCGTTCCTGCCCACTTCACCTTCAATCACAGTTACACGACGCTGGTAGATTTGCAGAGGAGTTAATCAGGTTACTGACTGACGTAACGTAGCGATTGCATTTAGGCACATGTAGGCTGCTGTTTCGCTCTGTAGGCTACTTGTGGATAATGTAATTGGGGCAAGACAGGACATTGCGTGTAGTCTTGGCAAGTCTGGGACCGAGATTCACAGTTTTTTTTATGGCTTATGACGTTTATTTCAAACAGTCCTGTCTATGGTTCAGGTAGGAGCAGTTTATTTCAGTTTTCATTTTCTGGAGTTGGAGGGGTGTCTTCCCTTTCCCCGGTGTGTAATTTGTTTATCATTTACTTCCCCATATATACGCCACACAAAAAAGTTACAGTGAACAAAGTTATTTAAACTTTGATATGGTGGCATGTGGAATTGAATCGCTGTCCATGAAATTATAATCTGGGGACAATTTCACTAAGACTAGGAGCTCTTAAAGAAAATCTATCACTACACAATTTTTTTTTTTTAAATTAAATCAGTTTATTTTTCAAAACGCAAATATCCACTGCTGCATTACTAGGGACACTATCTCCGTGACATACCAGTGACAATGTCTCACTACCCAGGCGAAATGATGACCATGGCCGACCATGGTCGACCATGGTCACCACGGTATTTGATGGTCGACCATGGTAGTTCATGGTCGACCGTCAAATACTGTGGTGATGACCATGGTCGACCGTGATTGACCATGGTCGGCCGTGGTCGACCATGGTCGATCACGGTCGACCATGGTCAATCGTCGACCAAATTACATATGACCATGGTCGACCATGGTCAATCACGGTCGACCATGGTCAATCACGGTCGACCATGGTCAATCACGGTTGACCATGGTCAATCGTCGACCAAATTACATATGACCATGGTCGACCGTGGTCGACCATGGTCGACCGTGGTCGACCATGGTCGACCATGGTCAATCACGGTCGACCACGGTCAATCACGGTCGACCACGGTCAATCACGGTCGACCATGGTCAAGTCACATGACCATGTTTTTTTCCCATATATTATAGATAGTATGAATTCTGTGTGGTGATGATCTAACACTGCATGCAAAATGTTAAAGTGGTTTCACCTCCATGACAATTGTGCTTCTCTACTGCTTTTGTGGAAATCCTACAGTTTTGGAATTACAGCCAATCAGAACACAGTATATAGTAGGCTTCCCAACATCCTGGTTCTTTCCATTTGAAAATGTAACCAGTATAGTTTGGAATATGTGAAGAAAATGCTGATAAAAGTCAACAAAGTAGAACATTCTTAAGAAGTAGGTGAGTAATCAAGAACTTCTAATGTTTCAAGAGCACATTCAACAGTATTTTATCAAGCTGTGACAAAATTACAAGGTTGTAGAACAATGTTATGACAACATGCATGCTTTGAATGGAAAGGCCAAAGATCAAAAGGCAACCAGTTACTAAAGACACAAAACTAACCATGAGTCAGTAGGAAGACAATACTAGCAACACTAATTATACTAACCAGTAGGCATTTCTTGAGTAATGCTCAGTAGCTTTTTTTTACAAAACACCTAATAAATTAAGTTAGCTGCATGGCAGACACTGGGTGTGCAATTTACCCTGCACACAGAGTGCTGACCTAGCATTTCAGCCTTGTCCAAGCCACAGTAGTCAGGCTGTGTAGGTCAGCTTGCATGTATCTAGTTACAGTCACTAGCCACCAGCCTGGGTGATTAATCATGACAACATCAAAGCACAGGAGTGGGGGAAGGGAAGTTGTGTCCTAAATATAGCCCAGTTAGCCTGACTTTAAAACTAATATTTCAACATGCCCATATCAGCATGCAGTCTTTCCACTAAATTAGTGTAGGTAATGTCACTTTACTACTAGTAAGTAATTATAGAAAAACTTGCATGTGCTAGACTTATATATTGTACTGCATGATATCAACATTATTGTCAGTATTGTTACATTTGTTTGACATAATATAAAATCATCAACTTATAGGGTTTAGGTCCGTAGACAGTGCTGCAATGGAATTGAAGACCACAAAATAAGTAACTTTGCTTATTATATACATTCGCATTATGTAAATGTCTACTCACAATATATATTTAGGATGATCGATTTGAGAGTAATTTCGGTAATGTTTTTAATGTATTCAGTTAAAAAATATGTGCGTATATTCATGCTTGCATTTATTGAATGCTTAATTGTTATCATATGTTAAAACAGTGATTTTTGTGTATTTACTGAACCATTTGACATGTTTTATAATGGTTGTGGAACGTCTTGCATTAACACTCACAGTATTAAAATTAATGTTATTGAAAATTTGATTATAGAAATAGAATGTCTTATATAGTTTGTGTGTGAAATAATGTTATTATCAAAGAATAGAGATGAAAGATTGCATCATACATACTTAAATTAGTTGACACCATCTGTTCAATTACAAAACGTAAAATATAATGCTCGACCTGGTCGAGCAAATTTTTACGTTTTGTTTGATATGATAAACATCTATCAACCTGTAGGTTTTAGGTCAGTAAACAATGTTGGAATTGAAGATCACCAGATAAGTAACTTTGCTTATTTATTTAGCCTAGCTTTATACATCAACTTAACTTCTATACTCACAATGCTGTGTATGTCATATGTAAGATAACATTATTGTAGTGTTTTTTAATGTATTCATATACATGTTTTTGCTTGTATTTATACAAATGCTTCTACTATGATTTTTTTCCATAATATTTACTATTACAACTGTATTTATAACACCCATGTTCATAATTGGTGACAGAATATTGTGACTTATTACCACTTGCAGTATAATTAAAATGTTATTGAAACTTCTGAGTGGCATTGTCTTGTAGTGAAAGAGTGCCATAATCAAAGATTACACAATAATGATTGCATCACATGTACTGAAATTAAACAACACCATCGGTTCAGTTCGCCGTCTGAACCTCAACCACAGTTGACTATCAATGACCACTAAGTCGGTCGTCACCTACCATTGGTCAACCACCAACGACCATGGTCGACCACCAACGACCATGGTCGACCGCCAATGACCATGGTCGACCGCCATCGACCGCCAATGACCATGGTCGACCGCCATCGACCGCCAATGACCAATTGGTCGTCCGCCATCGACCATGGTCGACCACCAATGACCATGGTCGACCGCCAATGACCATGGTGGACCGCCAATGACCATGGTCGACCGCCAATGACCATGGTCGACCGCCAATGACCATGGTCGACCGCCAATGACCATGGTCGACCGCCAATGACCATGGTCGACCGCCAACGACCATGGTCGACCGCCAACGACCATGGTCGACCGCCAACGACCATGGTCGTTTTGACCATCGTCGACCACGTTTCGTTAAATGGCACCATGGTCGACCATGGTCAATGACCACGGTCGACCATGGTCACTGACCATGGTCGACCGTGGTCACTGACCATGGTCACTGACCACGGTCGACCATGGTCATTGACCGTGGTGTGCCATTTAACGAAACACGGTCGACCATGGTCGACCATGGTCGTGTGACCACGGTAGTTCATGGTCGACCATGGTCGACCATGGTCGACCATGGTCCATTTCGCCTGGGAAGCGCGTCCTGGTGTTGACTTTTATAGCTATTCAAGATTACTGTTATAAAGCTGAAACCTGATTTTAAAGTGCAAAAATTGGGTTTAAGAGTTTGTAACAAAACAACATTAGTGAAGCCAGCCCCCGATGTTCTTACTACAAGAATACAACATCCCCATTGTCAAAGTGATCTAGGAAATATCTCCACAAGCTGGACAATTGTTAACCGATTAGCACTCAAGTCAGGCATTGATGGTCACCTCGAATCTCCTCAGGTCGGCCACAGCCGGCCAGCGAATACATCACAGCATTTGAATTCGGTTAACATGGTTGCATCTAGTGACTAAGAGATGCAATAATTGCAAGTGACACCTATATAGACATGTAACATTAAATTGTGGCTACTTTGGATACGTCTGTTCTCAAAAATATTTACCACGTTTTCAAAACATTAACAGCAATAGTTTTTGTTTTTGGACATTTAAAAATGTCCTCCAGCCAAGAGGTTGGCCACATATACAGCTAAAATGTGTAACATATTATAATAAATTCTATACCAGTGTGTAGATTATTTAATGTTCTTTTAAATAAACCCAACTTGTAGCAGTAAAAAGCCAAGCATAAAAAAGTTACACCGCAACAAAGTATTTTTTTACTAAACATTTCAAAATTTCAATCAAGAAATGATCAACACATTGTAAAGTTACAACAACAGTTTTGACACTACTGTGTAGGTACTTTTATTGTCTACAACATACATACAACATGCAATTGTGAGAATTGAATAATAAAGGCGCTAGAGCAAAGAAAATGGTGCAAGAAATATTTTTAAACATCTAAGTCAGATGTTTGGGGAGGCACAGGCTTCATGTTAAAATCGGCAGAGTGCTAATGGGTTAAACGTCTCTAACGAGCTGTTATTAGGTGTTCCTGTGTTGGCGAGTGTCTTCTAGGTAGACACTGACTTCCTGTGTTACCAATATACCTCAGGACACAGTGTTCTCAGTACTGTTCACCAACTGCCCTGAGCTGCCAACGGTCAGTCCATGTAGACACTTTTTGTGGTGCTGGGAAAGAATTTAATGTTTTTTTCCAGGAAACATTCTGTAGAAAAGGCTGAAACTTCCCCATCCAAGGTTAGGAAAGGACCCAGAACACTCAGACGTACTTTTAGATGCTATTTTGATCCAGGCTAATGACGTTTTTTTATTCCATCAGCCATGTTAGACCGCATTTGTATGTAGAAACGGCTCGTACCTAAAGTGACTGATTGAGTGAGACATTATGTTGTACATTATGCGAGCCAACTTTCCCACGTTCTTGCTGAAGAAATGCGCATGCGAAATGATGCATGCGAACATGGCACATGCATAAAAAAGACTGGTGCAAAAGTAGCATGTGCCCACTTGAGTGAACCTCTGACAGTTGAATTAATGAGAGAGAAAAGGCACATTTGATTGATATATGTATACACTTGAAAACGATATATTGTTGCATTAACTGCGGGTATTGTTGAGTTTTTGTATGCAGCAGATTGATTTGACATTGATCTGTGTATTTTTCTCCTATTTTCAGTTTTGAGATCAGTGTGAGTTTGTTACACAAATGAATTGATTACTTTGATCTCCCTGACTAAAAGGGCGAAACTGATTGATTGAGTCATATGAATACTTCAATTTCAGTTTTAATTGTTGAGGGTGCTTTTAATTACAAGGTCAGGCTGATTAATCATTATTTATTTTTGTTTTACAAGCTAATTGACGTAATGCCTTGGCTGTACCTAGAATGTGCAGTAACATAAAAGGTTCCTTTACCTCCCAAGATGGATGTGCATAGAATAGAGTAGGCAAGATGTGACGGGTTTGTGAGTGCTATAAATGTGAATGTGACAAGTAGAAGTACAATGAAATGACATTCCAAGTTTCTGTTGGTCCACACTATTGCCGTTTATGTTAAAAATTAACAATGTATTTTGCCATTCCTTCAATGTGCAAATATTATGGGTGAATATTTATGAATTGGTCAAATTTAGTTTTTTCTGATCTCCTAAAAGTCCAACAATTGTCATAATCCATGTCCATGGCCTGCATTGCCTACTAGGATACAGGTAGGTTGTAACATTTTGATATGTATACCCTTGAATAATTTGCGTCACATTCTTAAATTTCACCAAATACAGTTCAAGCAAGGCAATCCATGTTCATGATTTATATTTATTTCACCGGAAAAGGTACACACCATAAATATGTCATGTTCCCTTGTGCTTAGTGGTAAATGAAAAATAATGTTAAACCAACAAGTGTATATTTTTCAAAAAATATGTCAGCGGTAGACATACACAATAACACACCATACATTGTTGCCAAACTCTTAGGAGGTGAACACTCCATGTACTTTAGTTTTGTATATATATATATATATATATATATATATATATATATATATATATATATAAATAGTGGTAAATATATATATATATATATATGCCTGATAATTTCTTATATCTATCTTGCTATAGCTATATCTATCTTGCTATAATTCGGTCAAAGACAATAATTCATTAGCCATTGCTATCACAGACCCGTTGTCGTCACAACCAACTGAATCATCTGGTGTAACACATTAGCATAGTCATTTCTTGTTTAAATTGTCTTTACTTGATGACTTTTTTGCACAATCATGTCTTATATTTTTTGTACAATCACGTCTTATGTGTATCTTGCTAAGACCCAGCTGTAGACAATGACATATTAGTCAGCGTTATCATGTCACATGGTGACGTCATTACGGACACATTTCTCTGTGACAAGCACTAGTTGTCACTGCACGCTTGGCACCCCACAAAGTGTTCTGTATTTTTCAAATTTTTTCACAATCATATATCTTATTTTATATCATGCTAAGACGTAACCGTAGACAATAACATGTTAGTCATTGTTATCACGTCACACTGTCATTACGGACGCACTCCTCTGTGACGAGCATTAGTTGTCACTGGTGCCTGGACGCCCTAACAAAAGTAATGTCTCAAGACACTACAGTCTGTCTAACTCACTGATTCAGGTAAAGAATTGTCAATTGTCAGCTATGGGAAGGATTGATTGCCTAATCCCACTTGTGGACCCAGGATACTGGTGAAATGTGACACGTGGACATTGTGGACTGATTTCATATGATTAGAACCTTTCCTCTGGCGACAAGTCCCACCTGCGTGGTGGCACGCTGCAGCTTGTAGGCCCTGGGACGTGGTTAGGATCTTCTTCTTTCAGCAGTAGTCTGACACTGGCAGTCTGACACTCCACATAAAACACATTCTCTCTCTGTCAAGAGCGGGAACTCTGGAGAGTACTGGTTTAAGGACGTTTGTAAAAACATATTTTCATAGTTATTTCCATCCAATAATGTGTCATTGTAGTTAGTTCAAATGGAGGTGTGATATGTCTAGTAATGGTTCATTGTTGATGACTTTCTTATGTCAGTTTTGTCTCTGTATGTTTTATTTTGTCATTTATCTATGTATTTTTATGGCGCTGTTTTACTTTATGTTATTACACCATACTTTAATTTACTTTCAACGTTTATTTATATTTATAATCATGTGAACCATTTCGATTGGAATGGTGGGACTTAGTATTGTGGCACTGAGCCTATAATTTGTGTGATGACTGAATTAAAATTAAATAAGATAGCATGATTAATACTAATAAATAGGTAATTATTTTACAACATTATTTTAAAGCAACTTAAACATAAACATTATATTCAGAATGGAGCTTTACATATTGGCCCTCAAAGAAAAGTTAAGTTAACACTTTTAAATAAAAATTATATTAAAAACAATATTGTACCCTTTTATATGCAAACACATTTGTGCAAATCTGTTATTTATTTTTAGAGAAATCATTGGTTAAACCATTAATATTTGTGTTTCTGGTGTATTAGTGTACGCAGCCTAGTCATTTTACCATGGGAGAACTTTAGAGACAGTTGTCACATTCACGTGAACATCATGCACCAAACAGCGGTAGTGCAGAAAAGTAACTAAATCAAATAATCAATACAAGCAGGCTAAAAACATCTTATGGTTTGCAGTGAATGAATGAATGAATGAATGAATGAATGAATGAATGAATGAATGAATGAATGTTTATTTAATTACTGCATTACTTGTAGATGAAATTTGAGGTTTGAGTCAGATAATTGGCCGGTGGACGGCTGGTAACTGCTGTAAGTGTTCTGTACCTGGAAATGTGGGCATCTAGATCATTCTAGATTGGTCAGATTCAATAGCAATAAACGGGTGTAAGTATCGCCATCTAGTGGACTAGACAGCAATCACTGATGCAGTTTGTTCAAGAGAATCCACCAGATGGCGTGAGTTGTACAGAAGGAATCAGAACAGTTACCCTTTCTGTACAAGTTTCTGACAGATATAGGACTCACAAAGTATAATTATGTATGTGTTATTACTGCATTATAGGTCACTGAACTAAGACTAACTCCAATCAGTTAGGCTTATTGTGAGATCAATTCAGTTGAATTGGTTTGTTCATAATGATTTAACCAATATGTCGAGCAAAGGTTAATTACTTTATTCAACAGTTTATCTTTAATAATTGGATATGATTGTTTTGAAAGGGTCTAATTTTGAAATTTAAGGTTCTTCCTGGAGGGTGATTTAAATAAAACTAAATTCTAAATTTAAAAATAAAAAATAAATTCACACAAATGAGTTCACATGTTACAACAATCAATTAATACTGTCATGAAGGTTGTTTCAATACAAACATTTTTTTGAAACAATTTAAGTAAAGTCAAAAAAGTTAAAAAAAAGTTTAAAAGTTATTTTCACTGACACACAACTTGGGTGTTAGTAAGTTACAAATATTATAATACTTTTAAGTTAACATGACATAATTATGTTCTCATCTGTGATGATCGTTTTGTTAAAATTATTGAAAACACAGTTTAACTATTTTTGATAGGGGTTGATTCTGGTGTGATAGTATATTTTGCCCAATATTTGTATTTTGTTAAGCTCAAGTGAAGTTCTGACTGTTGCATGGATGTCATTCTGCAGACTACAGTAATGTACAAAAGCAACAAATAGCTGTTGCTATGCAGTAGGTAGTCTACACCATCTGTTGAAGCGCTGAGTCAGCTAAGGTGGTATTTGAGTTTTCAGAAATGTGGCCGTCTTGTTACATACTTATAGCAAATAGACTGATGTAAGTATCGCTACCTAGTGGACTATACAGCACTTGTTTTTAATGTTACATAATCCACCAGGGGGCGTAACAAATGCAGAGGTTGAAAGCAGAATTTAAAGGGAAAACAAAGTCAATGTTTGGATCATATGAGATTAACAGAGTTAATAAAAAGTAACAACTTCCAACAACAATCATATTTTTAACGTCAGTGGTTTACCAGGAAAAAAATGTAAAACACATAGACATAGAAAGTCTACAGACTACGCCATTTTAGAAACAAAATGACGTCAGAGAGTCTTCTTGGTCGGCGTGAACTGTGCATGCATATTATTATCTGTTACTTTCTAACCTAACCACGAAAACGACCGCCAACAGCCGCCAAACTTCTCCCCACATTTCTTACATACATATACATACACTACATTACAAAAAAATCACTTGTATTCGTCTAACGAAGAAAATTCACAAAAGAAACGCAAATCTTGGCGAACGGCAACTCGACAACTTCGACTACCGTAAACTCGCTATTATAAGTTAGCTTTACACAAAATACCGCTAGATGGCACGCGAATATTTATTAACCTTACTGCATTCGCACGCGCGAATTAGTTTAATTAATTATAAATAATATAATAATAATTAGCTGCATCACTATGATCTGCAGAAAATGTTAAACGGCAAACTAAGGCAACGCTTTGGTGATATGGGTCTAATAGAGTTGATAAAAAATAACAATTTAATATACAAATATATAATTTTATTAGTTTATTTTATATAGTGCCAAATCCACAATTCTCTTCTCTTCTATTCAACATACTGTTATTAAAGTATATGCAATAATAAGAATGCTACACACAGGTAATATTTAAAAATAAATATTAAAAATACATGTGTCTGCATAATTATCCAAAATTGCCTATTAGTTATAAAATAAAAAGGAAATTACGTGTTTTTCAATGAAGTCACATTGTTTATTTTATCAATATTTCTATAAACATCCCGCGTGTACTGCGAGCATGCAAGCTTATATTACATAAGCGATGTTTTAACAATAATAACTAAAACAATAACATGTTAATATTACTGTTTTTAAATCCTTCTTTTTCTACCACCATAATATTTCCCATATATTCATATTCCTTTTTACATTTTAAAGATTTATTGTTCCGATAATTAATAAAGTGTCTTGTTCAAAAATAATAATTATTACATATCTGATGGTGGAAATGTCATTCATGAGTAGAACAAATAGCTTCAGTAATATGTTCTTATGCATAATGGTTGTGTATGTGCTGAATGAAAATTATTATTACGTCGTACTTATTTTACTACTTTAATTATTTATTACTATTAACCATACTTTTATATTCATTTATTTCAATTGTTGTTATGTAATTTGTATGTTTATTTATGACTGATAGGTCAGCTTAGTTAATGATATAGAAACATGTATTTTCATTATTTATTAAATAATATTATCTGTGGGTAGTTTTCTCTTTATTGTATTTTTAATAGCATTATTTTGTGTAGCGCCACAAACAATTATGGATGTGGCGCTACATAAATAAAATATTATATTATAATAAAAACAATTGTTTGTTTATTTAATATAGCGCCACATCCAATTTAAACTTGTTCATGGCGTTTTACATACATTAAAATGCTAAACAACAAATACACACCAGAAGAAAAAAAACATAAATATACTAGAAACATATATGAACAATTATAAAAATAAAATATCAATATAAAAATAATAAAACTTATAATTTCCTGCAAATCATAGTGATGATAATAATTAATTATTATATTATTTATAAGTAATTAAACTATTTCGCGCGTGTGAAGTAAAACAATTAATTATTAGCAGTCAGAAACGTGGCGTCTAGCGGTATTTTGTGTAAAGCTTTTAAAAGCGATTTTACGGTACCGCTGAGCGGCCGAACAAGTTGTACTCGAGGTCTGCGCGTTTTTGTGTGTGAATGTTCTTCGTCAGAGGAATGCAAGAGATTTTATTGCATAACGTAGTGTATGCATATGTATGTAAGATATGTGAGGAGAAGTTTGGCGGCTGTTGGTGGTCGTTTTGATGGTTAGGTCAATCAAATCGGGTCGTCTAGGATCCGCGCTGTGTCTGTGACTGTCCAAACGAATCCACCGAACCACTGTTTCAGTTCTGCTCGATTCATAGGTTAACAAGAAGACATCTTACTGATACTGTCTTTCACTGTACTATTACTATAAGCGTTTGAGGAACAGTGTGGCATATTGATGTCGCGATTTCGTTGTAAACCGACGTAAGGCAACTTTTAGCGTACCGCTTGGCTCTCTGTTATGACAGCTGAACCAGCAGACGACTCTCTGACGTATTACTTTTCCAAACTACTGGGTTGTGATTGGTTGCAAGATCCAAGATGGGCCGGTTCATGGTGTCGGTGATTTAGCTAGATTTTCCCACTTTAAGACCACTTTCTGAGGTAACCACTAAGGTGAAAAATTGGATTGTAGATGCAAATGATTAGCTAGTGTAAACTCTTTTAGGTGCATAACACTAAACTGTAGCCTTTTTTTTCACTTTAAGTGTTCCTGTTGTCTTCCAGACAAATATGACACACTAAAATAGTAATTGTTATTTTGACATTTGAAGACAAATGTTTTATAATAAACTGAGTGCAGTTGAGCAGCCGTGTAATCAGGTGTTGTGACAGTAGTCTAGTAGAATATGTTGTTATGGAAATTATGCATTTTAAATGCATTAATTTACAAACAATTTTGACAATCCGTTAAAGTTATGTGTGTTTGTGTGCAAATGGTCAAACATGGTCAAAACAATAATTGACATTGTTCATGTACATATTTTATAAGTAGTGTATGGCCCCATAACTAGATTTGGGCTCTTGATTGAGAAAACCCGGGTTTGAATCCTGTGCTGCCGTGTTAATTGCACTGAGGCTGGATCGCCTGGATGGTTCCCAGAGAAGTGAAGGTGGTGTTTGATTGCACTGTTTGCCAGGGAGCAAACTGTAAAGTGCCTGGAGCAGTCCTCAGGGCCAGATGCTGTACTTATATATGAACTTACCTTCTTACTATTTAAAAGACCTGGATATATGTGATGTCACTGGAACTTTTCAACTTATTAAAGATATACTATCAGTTCATTTTATATTACGTAATTTATTTGTGTCCAGTTTGCTTAAATTATATTGATTTTTTATTAAGGGAAAACATTGACTGAGAAAATCAACTGCTATGAAGTCCTAGTGAACCTCTGAATGTCCCATGGTGAATTGAATAACTGTTTGTGCAGCAACTGTGTATGAATATTCTATAGAAGTTTTAATTGAGCTTATATAATTAAATAACGCAGAAGAGTTCCTTCCACAGTAGAATATCCATTTTCACATAATATGTCATATCCTATTCTGTTTTCTAAACATTTATTTCTGTGATATGCAGCATATTTATATCAGTTCGTTTTTGGGATAACTTAAATATTGTGTATGGTTTCAGATTCTCAATAGATAAACTTGATTTTCAAAAAAAAAAATTTTATTGGTATCGCCACCGGGTGAATATTGTGGTGTAATTTTATGTGACCTTTCTAGCTGGCGCCACCTACTGGCAGCCAGCAAGAATGTAATTTGTGCTGCTTCTGACACATGATCCACCAGGTGGCGTAACATGTACTGGCATTGAATAGTAGCTCTAATGTACACATTAATTTATGTAACTCATAACCTTATTTAATTTTATCTACTCACTTTTTTCTTAACATACTTACCTTTTTAAAGGATATTTATGTGTATGCACCAACTCTATATGGGTTTTTCCCTTAAATAAATGTATTCGTATTCGTATTTGTAATGATTTGTTGTTGTAAAACCAACTCGACACATCATGAGCTGAGGGCAGTGGACACTGGACACTGGACACTGGACACTGGACACTGGACACTGGACACTGGACACTGGACACTGGACACTGGACACTGGACACTGGACACTGGACACTGGACACTGGACACTGGACACTGGACACACACACTGTGTGGCTTCAGGCCTTCCATCAGCTCCCATCAACATCATGCAACTCACTGAGTGGTCACTCTACATTAAGTACCACTCTTGTTTGCCTCTTCAGATTTACATATGGTGCTAACTCAGATGTTACTTATAGATACTTGATTGTTCCATTGTTGCTTATATTGATGTTTTTTGAGATGATATGGAAACAGTAGCCAAGAAAATTCTGCTCCTGCCTTTGTTGGTGTGCTCTACACAGTTGAATAAAAAACAGTTGATTTTGGCTATTCAAATGCAACCTACGCCCATTAGTATTTACAAACTAGCCATGTAATACTCCACACACTTATGTTACAGGAACAAACAATCAAATCCTACGCCAGTTAAACTTCGGAAAAAAAAAATCTATTCCAATGCCACTGCATTCTACCACTGAATGTATCTGATAGACTCAGTTGCACTCAGTTCAAATAACACTAACAGTTTTATTGAAATATTAAAGAGAGGAGGCAGTATGTATCGATTGCTGGGACCAGAGAGACTGGTATCCATGACAGGACACTCAGAGGAGAAATAAATAATTCCCTGTTATACGTCATTCATTTGAATGTGCCATCACTTATGTATGAACACGAAACCAGTGATAGAGAATATATTGTTCACGACTCTAATATCTTGTTATTTTTTTGAGAAATTCACTTAGTTTGGAGATATTGTGAAACATACAAGTCTTGGTTACATAACGGTGTCCTGTTTCATAAACTGCTCCAAAGTGAGTGAATTTGTTACAAAAAACTAACAAAACCAATGCTTTGTTCCTTCAACCCTGAACTATTATCAACATTCCGATTGAATCTGACTACAAGACAATACTTATTAACTGCCTTATGAGGAGTTCTGTTAATAGTGGTTATTGATTTTTCTTGAAATATATAAGGTGACTGGAAAAGTTAACTATAGTGGAGAGTTTAGCTTAATGAATGATGACAGTTTAATCCTCAAAGGCTTCTTTGCACTTTTTTATAGCAGTTTAAAAATACTCCATCTCATTTTTACTGGCCGCCATAAATCTCCTGACATTTGTCGTTTCAGGTTACTTGGACACATGCACCAAATAATTGAATTTACGTCCACGTATATTAAATTAACCGCATGGTGGAAACACA
Organism: Oasisia sp. SBJ-2009; assembly: GCA_964017155.1. Lineage (NCBI taxonomy): Eukaryota > Metazoa > Annelida > Polychaeta > Sabellida > Siboglinidae > Oasisia > Oasisia sp. SBJ-2009. Next base: position 50,818,978 of record OZ024857.1, read on the forward strand.
ATTTTGTTTTGTTATTCATGAACAATAATTTTGTTCTATTCTTGTGAGACCTTTTTCCATTGCATCAATCAATAATAGTTCATTCAATGTTTCACGTTTTTTCATTAAAAAAGCAGATGCATATCTGTACTAAAAATGACATTTTGCTGTCACAAATGCTTTTTTCATTTACATGCATAACGTTTTTTTATTAATCATGTAAGAGGAAACCTTATTTCATTAATTATATCTTAATGCTTGAGTAAGAATTGAGTCTGTTCCAGTAGACTGATACCAAATCTATGATTTATTTATTAAAATTATAGTTATACGTTTACTTGATATAGTTCCAAAAGGGCGGCTTGTTTGAAATACATAGAAACATATCTTATTTTATAAATTATATTTTATTTAAGACATATTTTCCTTCTCTAATAAAATACTGTAACACAGTCATGTCTGGAATATGTTTCAACTTGAAAAAGGCAATCATTGTGCATGTTGAAGAACTGATTTTGAATTTTTCTTATGCATCTTAGACCTAATATTCATTTGAATGTTATACACATTCATGTCTCGTGAACAAAATGATGCACCAAGTGTGATTGCCCTTATACAATGGCGCAATTATTCCATCATAAATCTACTTCTAATAGTCCACATGTTTCTGCTTCCATGCAGGTGGTTCAAATATTATTTTCAGACCAATGTCCTGTGCTGACTGCATTCTTAGATTAGCAGGGTGGAGTAAATATTGTGTTTCGCACATGCTCAATACAGCATTTCCTGTACATGCTGAGCAAACCGTTATTTACTGAATGCTTCCCAGCTGCAATCACATTGGGTAAAGAAGGGTGGCCCAATTGTTAAAACTGGTGCCATTTAGAAATATTCTGTGGAGATTGTGGTTATATGTTTTTCTAAAACATTTTATAAATATATGTGACGATTGCTCTGTACACCCATTAGCTCATATAATTAAAAAAAATATGTAAGGCTTATGAGTAAAACATACTAGTTGACATGTCTGTTACACACCAATATGGCCTGTTTGCACCGACCGAGTGACTCTCTTCCGGAATTAGGAGGACACTATAATTTATTAGTAGGCTGATATATTGTACAGAACAGTAGATATAATTAGGCATGCCCGTGGTGCCCATTAATAGAGATTCATGTGTCACAAGAGTGACTTTGACCTATCGGCCTACGCACAGTGAGCTACGCTGATGACGATTAAAGGACTTTGTGATGTTGTTACATTGGTAATATGTTAACACAGAAAGCTGTTCTGTGGCTACAGTTGGCTTGGACAGATCCAATAGAGCAGTGTCATATGTCATGTACCCAGGTGATGCTCCCAAAGCATTAGGTAGCACCTGCCTGTTGTCAAAGACCATCTGTAGAATTGTCACTGAAGATACCCCTTGACGACAATAAATGTGTTCAATCTAGCTCTACCTGGTATGTGTAACTCAGCTCCAAGTATTCCTGCAGTGACTGAGTGTCCCACACAGCAGGCTCCAATAAGTCAAGACTGAAGAAGAGGTCTTGAGACAGAGTGTCTCCTTGTCTCCATCCCTGCATGGTTGCGGAATGGTTCAATAGCACCATTGAGTGAGATCTCTGTCTCAGAAGAGTTGTAATGACAGAGTGTACCATGGACATGTCTCAGGGTGAAATGCTTCAGCAGTGTTTCTGTAATGCAATAGCAAGTGTACCTCATAGTGCCTCAGCATCTGGTCAAGCTCTGGAGAAGTCTGTACAAAAATGGTTGTCAAAAATAGTTGACTGGTTTCTCTGAGGGTTTGTTGATATGGTAGTAAAGCTAACACTTTATAGCAGCTAAATATAAAAGCAGTACTCAACATTGTAATTATGTAATCATATTGAAGTACAACTGAGTGATTTCACTGGTAACAAATCAGTGCGTTGGTCTAGTTGAAGACACATTGGAAATACGCACGCACACATCAGTGCTTAAATGTGAATCTTAATCATTGTTACATGCAATAGTTTCCATCTAAATGGATTGCGTTAGCAAGGGTAATGTAATAAAGGAACTATGACATCCCTGTAGCGATACAATGAAAACTGAAGAATCTGTATTACTGTGAAATCTGCACAGATTCTGTGAATCTGACTTTTAATTGTTGATGTAAAGTGATCTTGTGGACCAAAGTTTAGGAGTTCAGTATAATAGCCTTTTGGCGAAGCACCCCTTTTGGCAGAGTGTCTTTGAATTGCGTGATAGACAGCTGGCCTGCTGGTCATATGTAGCAAATCAAATGAGTGTGGTGATCTTCCCGAAATCCATTGGAATCAGGTCTGGTTATCCTGATCATGTGACCCAGTTCCTAGGAAATAAGTGACTGTATTAGTGGGAGTGATATACTCTACAGTCATCAGTAGAGATCATTAGTGCCAGTGGCTGCTGGTGACCATAAAATGGTGAGGTTCACAGTAACCACAATGGCGACTTTAATCTACCAGCCTAGACTCAGCTACACTGATGAAGATTAAAGGATCTTGTGAGGTTGTTACATTGGAGAGGTGTGTTTAAAACTGAAAGCCTTTTTGTGGTTCCACATATGGTGTGGTCAAACCCAGTAGAGCACTGTCATCTCATTCACACAGGTGGTCCTTCCAAAGCACCTGAGTAACACCTTCTGGTTGACAAAGACCTTCTGTGGACTTGCCACTTGGAGACATGTCTGATTGGCCAGTTCTTAATAGCAGTCTCTGGCCAGTAATTCACCATTGGTGAAAGGGCCGAGGACAGAATAAATCCCTGCACCATCTATGCATGAATGGGGAATCGTTCAGTTGCACTTTGATTAGGAGGCTGATAGCTCTATTACAGAAGGGTTGTTGTAGATGATTTTGTCAGTTCTGCCATAGAGAGAAGAGTGATCTGGTCCACCAGCCTGTGTCTAGGGACCCATACAACATGGCTCCAGAGACTCTACTCAAGCTCAGGACATGTCTATAAAAAGCAAGTGCCATAAATGGTTGACTCGGTTCTCTGTAGTCTTATTAATGAAACGGAAAAGCAATCAGACAGTAGAAAAACAACACTCAACATTGTTTAATCTGGTAATCACATTGCAGTACATTGTGTTGAGCGATTTCACTGATAACGAATCACTGCACTGGCGTAGTTGAAGACACCTCGGAAGTACAAACACACACACATTATTAAGATATGTGACTTACAGAAGTGCATTGTAGGAATACAGTGCTGAGTTATAATGATTTTCAAAATACAAATATCCATTGCCATATTACAGAGAACACTAATTCCATAACACACCAGTGACAGTGTTGCACTGGTGTAGTGTCCCACAGTTTTCATGTATTTATGATCAGTGTTAAGGATCAAAAATCAGGTTTAAGGGCTCTTAACAACTTTAGTGAAATGGTCGTCTGGTGTTTATGTTGTCATCTGTGTTAACACATGTGTTGTCTTGCTACAAAATGTACACATTATTGTGCATTTATTTATTTTCTTGTTAAAAGTGTTCAAAATGTAGTCGAATTGTGCCAAAAAAAAACTGTTGTGTACAACATTATATGGTTGGATTTCAGTGCAAATGGTCATAGGTTAGGCTGCATTCCAGTCTATATGTTTTTAGAAACATTCCATAGGATTGATTTTGTAGTGTATGTCATTGGCAAAACGACATAGATGCAGTTTTATCTGGAAACATTTCCCCCACACAGTGCAGAGCAACATAACTAATTATGTGTTGTATACATAAATATATGTACATTTATGAATATATACATACCAATATCATTATTATTTATTGATAAATATCACTATACATTAACACACATGATGTTGTTACATTACATTAGGACAATTTCTAATTTGTATTGCACTGGTCGCCTGTAACCTGTGTTCATAACATCGTTTTCTGATGAGAAGAGTTTATATCATTGAATCGTTCATGATATACACACATGACTATGCAAGACACCAAAAACAGAACAAAAAACACATATGTACAACTTCAAAAGATATGGTCATCTGGAGTAAATACAAACAACTTTACATCATATATCATTTGGTTATTGCCAAACAACACTCAACATTGTTTAATCAGACTTACACACTCTCACACACACACACACACACACACACACACACACACACACACACACACACACACACACACACACACACACACACACACACACACACACACACACACACACACACACAAACACACACAAACATATATATATATATATATATATACACACACACATGTACACACACGCACGCACGCACGCACGCACGCACGCACGCACACACACACACACACACACACACATATGCACCATCTCACATGACACTCTTTCACTCCAGCCAACACTCTTAGGAATCAAAGTTTGCATATAACTAACTCAACTTTTTTATTATTATATTACTATGATATTTACTAGGAGATAATGCAATAAATGGGTGGGTAATATTTCAGTCAAATACAGTACATAAATCCAGTTGAGTCTTTTCCTGATGTCTTTAATGTATGCAAGAATAATACTGAAATTTAATTGACTGGAATGTAAGTGTACATGTCTCACTGTGTGACCTTATTGTTGGAGACTCATTCCTGTCAACCAGAGTCAGAAGTGTAATCCTCTCGCTAATCTAGCACATTAACTTCATTGGACACATTGAGCCATAATCCATCAACAATCGCAGTCTCCCAAGTAGGAAGTGGTAGCCAAAGGGTGCATGTAACCACAGTCCTACTCTGTCAATCATGCGCCATTTAGTAATCCACGTTCTGATCTGTGGCCATTTTCATCCAATGTTCTGAACTTTGGTCTAGACAGATATTTTAGTTCACCAACGTGTCATTCTCTCTACAGCACTTTCACTTCCACGAGCCGAAGCTCCTTGTTCATTGTAATAACTCTAGCGACAAATGCAGTCTTGTCACGTCGGGTAGAGCAGTATGCTGGTCAATATGACCGTCACACACGAGGCCAGAGAGATGGCTTTGGTGGCGTGGTCAGTCCCAGACGATGACCGTGCAGTGGTCTGTTTCTTCTCCAGCTTGTACATTGCCTTCGAGATGGTTGGAACGCTGCAGTTGTACGGCTGGGAGGAATACGTGAACTTGTTCACCCAGTATCGCTTCATGAGTAGGGAGCGACAGCCCAGAGTGTGCGGCTCCACGCACATGACGTACTGGCGGAAGACCCTGAAACATACAACTCAGGTTTAACACCAACATTTAACGTAGAGCGCAATGGCTCATGTGTAGAGCTTCAGACTCTCAACTACAAGAACCCGGGTTCGAATCTTGTGCTGCAGTGTTAAAATCTTGGGCAAGTTTGTTCACTCTACATTGCTCCAGTTCATTCAGCTGTGTAAATGACTATCTGACTATAGACAGTGGTGGATATGTGTACAAGCAGCCTTCGCACATTAATTGTAACACATGGCTGGATGCTTCCCAGAGAAGCCGAGATGGTGTCTGAGTGAACAGGTCTGTCAGGGAAGTAAAGTGTAAAGCGCTTTGAACGGTCCTGAGGACTGGATACTGCGCTTAGTATAAGAACTTGCCTCTACTTTTTGGAACGTGATATCTTACTTACCACAGCAAAGTCATTGCTTATTGTTGCTACATTGTTTACCCCAGCGGAGTGCAATTATTAAGTTGCAAAATGAGAAGTGGACGTGTTGTTAATGCATAGATCATTAGCTTTAAACTGATATGTAAATTGATGAAATATCTCCACTTTATGGAAATATCTCCACTGATGCTGTCATTTTTATTCATATTGTATTATTGTTATGTTTCATTTGTCCAGTTATAAATGCAGGCATTTTGATTAGTTTTGAAAAAACAAACAAATAAAATGCATTGGTCATTGAAAGATGATATCACTAGGTATGCAAGTCAGCTAAAATCATTAAATTGAAGGACCCCAGGATAGTTATATGTGTCACATGTGCAGAATAGGTCTGTAAGACTTTAATACTATGTTTACTTGTGCTAGGTTATGTGTACTGTTAGCTTACTGACCTCATCATCAAGATAATCACCATGAACCAGTTACAAACTACCATATTATCACGGCTGGAATTGTAGGCATTCTGAATACTTAAGTATAATAGGTCAATAATATTAATAATAAATAACTTTTTATGGCGCCAAACTGTTTGAGTTTGACAACAGAGACTATGTGAGTGGGACATCATCTTGTATTATCTGATTCACTGGCCCATAGACAGTCAATGAGCTGGCTAGACAATACTAACTGTTGACACCAGCTGTTGACATTAATAAATGTCTAGTTATATGTTGAAATATGTAGAATGCATTGTTTGATCTGCATCGGTAAGGCAAAGGTATCCTATTGAGCAAGGGACATGGAGTCAGACCACATTTGCATTTTTCATAGGCGACCATTATAAAGTTTCCCTCATTTCCTACTAATCTTGAGGAGATCTGGTATTGACAATTTCACAGCATATTTACCCTCCATAGACAGAGGTGCAGTGAAAAAAAATTGAACTTTTAATACCTCTGGCTCCCACAAACTTCTTTCAAACGTTACACCCCTCCATTTCTGCTTGAACCACCCACGGATTGTCCCTGATTACATCACCAAGCAAAATGACAACTGTATTAAAACGCAGAAATGCACCGACTGTCAGCTGTCATAATTTGACAGCTCTGATGCCACGCTGCACAAAAACATCATTTCTACTCACTCCACACTACATATGTGCTCACAGAAATTCAGACAACCTGCATAGTGCTGTTTTTGTAGGGTACTCTTTGGTCGGGTAATTTCAGATGAACACCTTATTGTGGTCTTACATCACATGCTGGGTTAGGCATCATATTTCACGTGTTACAAAAGGCAGCACTTGGAGCTGTCAGATTATGAGGTATCACTGACAGCTCCTTCAGTGGCTCCAGGCACCATGGGAAAAAAAGACAAAATTAATGTGTGATAGTATTTTGGCTGCACATTCATGCTGTTGTAGTAATTACATGAATGTCACAACACAGACCACCTGGGCCCTGTCACGTCATGTCACGTCATGTCACGTCATGTCACGTCACAGCCCACAGGCGACATGTACAATAACAGCATGTGCGTGCAGTCAGGATAGAATTACACCTCAACAGTTTGTCTTATTTGCATACCTTGTCGAAGCCTGTAACTGTATGACTAATCACAATGCTGACTATAAATTCATTGATTAAATCAACTGAACACATTTCTTCCAAGTGCCTAGAGCTATGTGATAGTACTTGTGAGTGTTTAAGGCACTGTGACAGCCCAAGGGACAGTGACACCCAGCATCTTAAAACGGTAGGTGTCTCCATGGGTGATGTCCTGTTTTTTGTCAGATGTGACACATTTATATCACACTCTCCTGTCCAGTTTGACATACACCACACCAAACAACACAACAACATTCCAGTCTTATCATAAGAATTATTACTGGCATTGTAGATACTATTTATAGGAAGTGGGCAACATTATGGTTAACCACCTGTGGATTTGTATCATGAACTGGTGTCATGTGACCCAGCTCAATTCCTGATAAAGATCCACTCCGGTGGTGGCCCGAAACATCCCAAGTTCCAAGAAAATATACTTCAATGTAAGTGATAATTCATACAATATAACCACATCTCAGGGCCAAAATATAACCAAATATCAGGATCTAAATATACCAAATATCAGAGCCAAAATATAGCCAAATATAACCAAATATCAGGGCCAAAATTTAATTAAATATCTGGGCAAAAATATAACCAAATATCAGGGCCAAAATATAACCAAATATCAGGGCCAAAATATAACCAAATATCAGGGCCAAAATATAACCAAATATCAGGGCTATGAACAATATGTTCCATCCCACAACAATGTCTTACAGTTGCAAGAAAATAACACATTCTACAGCTGTATGTAGTAATGGACATCAAGTTGGAACTGGGTGTGTTTCTATCACCCATGGCGGGTGTTTCATGTACAATACCAGGAGCTGATCATAACCAGCTGTGGCCCAAGGCCTTCTCTATGTATATATGGATGTCATTCTTGTTTGAACACATAATCCATTGATATTGATTGTGACATGTGACATATGTCAGTGCTTATTCCGTACTCATTTACATTTTGCCAGGATTTAAGCCTCATACATAGGACAGCATTAGTGCTGTATGTACATGGGATCAATCATCAAAATCAAGTCATAATAAATAGCTGTGATTCACCAGGACAATTTGCTAGGGTTTCCTGTGTATAATCGGTATATGTGGTGTAATATATTAGGTCAATGCATCTTGACAAGTGGTAATTTTCTTTTCCTAGAAGTCAACACATTGGGTTCTCTGCAGTGCTCCTTAAAATGATAACTGACAGCCGGTATACTGACAATGACATGTTGCCGTATTAGCAGTGAGGAGTATTATTGTGGGTGGACCCACTGCAAATTTCCCGGTTAAGTTATGGCATTATTGACTTCATAAGTACAAGTGAAGATCAAGGCCATGCCTACCACATAGAGAGTAGAATCAAAATAGTAAGTTTTGTGCCAGGTGATGTAGCTATGAAGTGGAGCAGCAATAAATAGCTTAAATAGGTGGAACACTGGAGTGTGGCTTAAGCCATCGGTGGCCTTAGGTCATGGCAGTAATGGTATTGCCGTAGAGGCGTACGCAAACATGGCACACACAATTATGTGGTTTCGTAAAGTCGGAGTCAGCTGATATTTCAGAAGGCGATCTGAGCCAACGTTGATGTTTTAATCTGCGATTAGTGTTTTTTAACGTGTGCTTTATTCCTGCAGTTGAACCTACCAGAACATCTTGCCTGTAATAGGCATCTACAGGGGTTTATCTGTCTCCAGGGATAGGAGAGAGCACTTTCTTCTCATTCTGTTTCTTGTAAGCCACATGACTTGAGTGGGATTAGTCACAAGTCTTGATTGATGTTGGATTATAGAGTTCACATATTTTTTATTAATGTGTGAGCATGCCCAAAAAGGCTAACAGTCTTCAAATCCTCGTACTAACTAACCATTACCCATTTGGCCATCATGATCGCACTCAGTCTATATATTGTTGATTACATAAGTATGCTTCATAACGAAGATTGAAAAAAACACGAAATCTAAGATTAATATTTTATGAGAATGGTAATTAGTAAAGAACACATGTCATAATTGTTCATGATATGGTAAGGACAAATGTATAAATAATTTATTTCATTGTCCGTTTGTTTTGTACAGTTCCTAGCACGGCTTTGTGTGTTGTTTTGTTGTACCCTGCCACTGGCACATATTGCGACCTTGTTATGTATTCATTAATTATGTACTAAATATGGTGATCACCAGCACAAGTGGATTGACAGATGCAAACACACATGGTCTCTACACTCAATGTCACACTCTCCTGAGTGTAATTGCAACTCGGAGTTGTGCTGTGTCATCTCTCTAAGCCTGCCAGCCACTCCACCAAGGAATGAAGACCTTAGCTAAACCATCATTTATGTTCTTGAGAAAAGCTATAATTTATTTATTATATATTGCACATGCCCTAATATTCCACTTGTTGTTATTGCCGTATTTAGCACAAAATCTTTCTTGTTCAGTACAGCAATGTCTTTATCTGTGTCTGATGCCCATGATACATATTCTGAACATACTTCTCAAGAATCAGAAAGGTGCAAGAAGATCAGCACAAAGTTGGTGGTTCAAGTGAATCATTTATGTCTGTCACCTAATTACCGTCTTTGTGGTTCTTGTGAAGTATGTCAGATAGTGTATTGTGGGCAGCAGTTAAAGATGAAGACATTCTATGAAGAGCAAATACTCAACAAGATGAATTGAGAGTGCTAAATATGGCAGCAAGCCCTGGTAAATGGCCCTCAACTTCCAACAGTACTAAGTGTTTTTTCAAGACCGACTGTAATACCACTGATGACTTACAGCCTTCCTTAACGTGTATATGCTGGTCCATAACTTGACAGATTGTGTCATAGAAGACAGTCATATCTACTGGTTCTTATCCAGGGAACTCATTGTTCTGAGTACGAGAATCAATGCATTGAGCCTCAGTATGGGAGTCTCCCAAAATGTTTGCACTTATTTTTTGTCTTCTGCCTCTCAGAGTGTAGACGGGTAGTTTTCTGAACATTGTCCTATCTGTAATGAGGTTTTTTCAGAACATCTGCAGATGTGCTGAGTAATGGATTGCGTGATGTTGGTGAATACAGTTTGGCCTTTTTTCAGTTGACTTATCCATTGATCATACTGGCAGTCTTGGGGCAATCTCTTGCTAGATGTAGTCAGCCAATAGAGAGTTATGTGGAAGCAGAAACCAATGCAATCCCCATGTGTCTATACTCAATCAGGCATTGAGGGGATGACATGATTTCTCTGATCACTGGTTCATTGTGTGCATATTTTTTCTTTTTGCATTAAAGGCCTCCTTTAATCATGCTGCCAAATTGTGTCAAGAAGTAAGCACGAGGCCTAGTTTCTTTTCAGTTGTTGGCAACACTTGCCGTTATTAAGTTTTCTTTGAAGACAATGCTTCAATTAGGCGTATTATGATTGGTTTTAAGAATAGCGTGGTAGGTTCTCTGAACTATAAATACGTACGTGGGAATCAGACTAGTTGTGTTATTGTCTGGAAATGGTTAGAGTTCGGGGAATTTTTAGATTTCCGCTTGACAACATGAAATGGACTAATTTTGTTTTTTGTTTTCACTCAGGAATAAAATATGTTCAGTTATTTCTTTTAACTATTTTATTCTGGTGGTTTCTCCTTGTGCGATGTTGTTATTAACTGACAGAGCAAACTGCAGCTGGTGTGTGTTAAATATAGGCTATGTATAGTCCCTGGCCGTGATTGTGCTGTCTGGTACAGTAGACATGTCCCCCAGTCCCTGGAAACATGGTTACCTACTTTAAGCAGGGTGCATGCTTCCAGTTGATGGTGTTGATATCATTTTGGGAATGATGTGCAGTTAGTGCATTGATGCGAGGTTCGTGTGAGTGTGTGAGAAGTGGCTTGAGTAGTTGTGAATGGTCATAATGATGCCATTCAGTGAATGAATTGTGGGTATTTAAAGTGTGTGCGTGCGTGCGTGCGTGCGTGCGTGCGTGCGTGCGTGCGTGCGTGCGTGTTAGTGTGTGTGTGCGTGTGCGTGTGCGTGTGCGTGTGTGCATAGACCTTTACTCATACATGCACGGACATACCACCTCTACCTCATTATTATACACAAACGTTGTGCATGCAGCATACTACACCTACTGCCCACTAGTTCACCAGCAATCAGAGCAGGCAGACTGTTTATCGGTTTATGGCAGTGATCGCTGGACAGGGGCTAGCAATAATGTTCCTCTCACACCTTTACAACTACACCAAATTACATAGTTGTACCTGCAGTAATTAGTGTTTTGACATTCACAGGCTGTTTACTGCCTCCTATGTACCAACCCCGGAGCTAGTTCAATTTGTGCCTATTTCCTAATAGATCTGCAGGGATTATGAGGGTCAGGCAGGGAATGCAATGTACAGGGAAAGATAGAAGGAGGAAGGAAGGGAGGGAGGGAGGGAGGGAGGGGGGAGGGGGGAGGGGGGAGGGGGGACTCCTGGGAGGGAGGGAGGGAGGGAGGGAGGGGGGAGGGGGGAGGGGGGACTCCTGGGAGGGAGGGAGGGAGGGAGGGAGGGAGGGAGGGAGGGGGGAGGGGGGAGGGGGGAGGGGGACTCCTGGGAGGGAGGGAGGGAGGGAGGGGGGAGGGGGAGGGAGGCGGGGAGGGAGGCGGGGAGGGAGGGGGGGAGGGAGGGGGAGGGAGGCGGGGAGGGAGGGAGGGGGAGGGAGGGAGGGAGGGGGGGAGGGAGGGAGGGGGGGAGGGAGGGGGAGGGAGGGGGGAGGGAGGGAGGGAGGGAGGGAGGGGGGAGGGGAGGGAGGGAGGGAGGGAGGGAGGGAGGGAGGGAGGGAGGGAGGGAGGGAGGGAGGGAGGGAGGGAGGGAGGGAGGGAGGGAGGGAGGGAGGGAGGGAGGGAGGAAAACAGGGAGGGAAGAAAACATAACGACCAGAGAGAGGGAGAGAGGTAGGCGCAGGGAGGAAGAGAGAGGGACGGATGGGCGGAGGGACGGAGGGGGAGAGCGAAAGGAAGCGTGATGGAGAGGGAGAGATAGAACAAGAGAAGGATAAAGGGAAGGCTGAGGAGAGAATGAGGGAGCATCGTATTGAGAGGGAGAGAGGCAAGTGAAACTAGAAAGAGCACGGAGACTCAGGTCTGAGGAGAGCAGAAGACACCTGGAGTGAACATTCCACACTGATTGCTGATAGCAGAATGCCATGTCGTGTAGGCACAGTTTATGTGAGGTGAATGTTCTGTTAATGTGAACGATTGTAGGCCATTATCCCACAGTTGTCAGTGCTACAACTATAACAATCCATCGTTCATTTATGCAGAGTAAAAAGTAAAGGTCAGTTCTTATATAGCGCAATATCCGGTCCTCAGGACTGCTCAAAGCGGTTTTACACTTTACTTCCGTTGCAAACCTGTTCAATCAAACACCGTCTCAACTTCTGTGGGAAGCATCTAGCCGTAATTAAGCTACAATTTATGTGCTAAGGCTGATCGTACACATATCCACCACTGTCTATAGCCAGGTACTCATTTATACAGCTGATTGAACTAGAGTGAAAAAAACGTGCCCAAGGTTTTAGCAGCGCAACACAGGGTTCGAACCTGGGTTCTCTTAGTCGAGAATCCGAAGCTCTACCCTTGCATTCTAAAAACCTATGTGACATTGTACCATGTAGACCATCAGTTTCAGGAGTTTTATGACATTACCTAATTATAATGTGCAGATAATCATCATAACTTTTATATGTTCTCTGGATGTCTTTTGTGTTGTCTAGGTAATCTAATTCAGGCCATGTAATTAGACACATAACAGTTTTTCTCAGTAAAGTGATCAGAATATGAGGCAGGCACCATGTAACACCAGTGCTTAACCTTTGAAGGCAATTGACCACAACTACCATCAGCTGAGTGATTTTGAAGAATCAGGTCATTACAAACAATCACAGCTCCTGAGTGCTATTTCATTGTGCCAACGACATATGTGACTTGATTTATAATGACCATCAGTGACCATCAGTGACCATCAATGACCATGCCATGATGTGAGCTGTGGCACCTGGCTAGATCATAAAGGCCAATTTGGCCATGACCTTTGTTTGAGTTCATCTTGCATGTTTAACCTATTTTGCCTCAAATGGTAATAGCAATAAGTATGTCGTTTAGCATGATGCAGTAATCCTTGCTTAAGTTAAAAATGCTTACCTGAAAAGCAAGGAAGAATACACCCATCTCAACTTCTCTGGGAAGCATCCAGCCATAATTAAACTACAATTAATGCGTGAAGGCTGTCCCTACACATATCCACCACTGTCTATAGCCAGCTGATGTATAAACTTTAGGTATAAAAAAAAACATGTTAAACACTGTTTTTATTTAAATAAAAGACAGTGCACACATGAGGATATATTTACCATGATTGTTCCCCTTAGCTTCCCCTTTTAAAACCCCTAGACATGCCCCATCAACAGGTGACCGTGTCCACTCACCAGCACACGTTTGAGTAGTCTCCGTCTGTCGTGGCCAGTATCATCGTGCTGATGGTTGACAGTAGAGGATTACACCTCTCCAACGCATACTTCACGTCTCTGTCAGTACACCCGTGCATCACATGAAGCAACACCGACATCACCAGTGATGCCGTCACGCAGCACCGCTGCAATACCTCCATCACTGCCGCTGCTACGAGCTGTGTTATTGTCTCCCGTCACGATCACACGCGGTCTTGGTATCCGTGTTGTTGTCAGGCGGGTCAGCGGTGTTGTGACGCGTCTCAGTCACAGATGCTCCTGATATCCGTGTAGTTGTCACGGAGGACAGCGATCACGGCGTGCCTCATTATCTGTTAATGAAATACCATACACGTGTGAGACTGTTGCCAGGTGCCACAGCATCCAGCACAGCTAATTAATTATTTAATCATCACGTTAATTATGCATGCTCGGTGTGTGTTAAACTAATAATACTGTTTAGTTATCTGTGCTGTTCGTCTGAAAATAAAAACGGCAATTAAAAGGTCAGTTACAACACAAAAGTACGTTAACAGTATGTGTGGTATAATTCATAAATCGGTGTAATAGAGATAACATCACATGACTATCCTATCACAGTGTTGACATAAAGAACCAGTAAGGACAGAAAGCCCCTGGCAGTGACCACCCTCAGAGCCAGCATAGAAAGGTCGGCTTGGCATAACATGTTATTGCATAATGTTCTGAGAAAGTCTGAATGAGGCCTCATAATACCATTGTAACTACCGGTAGCTATCAAAACAATCGCCAAGCGCTGACAATAATAGAACTATAATCATTGCGTATTTTGTTTAAAGTCACAGTAAACAATCATGAAACATTCACACACTGTGCGCGATTAGCTATTTTAGAGAGAATGAACTGGTTGACAGGTGAAACTAGCAAAGGCATTTGTGCAAATTGGTCATGTTATGCAAAGATGATTGGTCCACCTCCCGTGAGATTGCACATTCAGGAGACATCGACTGACATGTGACGCAACAGTCTTTTTATATTGGCATTATTCATGTCACGTAATTGGGTTGCAGAATCTCGACCATGTGTGTCATTTTAGTTGACTTTGCATAAACCTACTCTGGTGCAGTTGTTTCCCACAGAAGGAAGGAGCTTCCCCAGTACTGTGGATAGGTAAAATTAGGTATTGCTGCCAGTTTGTGTCTTTGGGACATTAATTGTATCGCGGACGTTGTGGTAAATAGAGACCTAAACTGTACCAAGTCAACCATTCCAGACAATGAGAGAGTTCCAAGAAACATGGCATACAATGTGACGTTCTTTCCGTTATTCTGTAAACACATTTGTCTTGTCATGTCTTGTGATGTCACACTACATTATGTGACATCACACTGCCTGTGTGACATCAAACACCCCGGGGGCCGGGGGGGGGGCCTAAATAAAGTCACAGCAAACAATCTGGGAAAAAAACTAGAATATCCCGATACTAAGATCCTGACATTTCACAGCAATTTTCATAACAGTGTTGAAACTGAAACTTATCTTGGGCTCATGACGAGGTTGCACTTTTTTACAACATACATTCTGTCGCCACTTGATTAGCTCGTTTTCCCATGGAAGTTAACATATTAAAGATGTACAATATTTAAGGATCAGATGTGGTTTGGTCCATTACTCACATCCTGCCTGCTGACGCCTGTAGCTTGTTTGATTTCAGTTGGCAGTATGGAGTTTGGCATCAGCAATTAGCCTTGGAGCACAAACAACTGCTAATAGAGTGTTTTTAGCCTTGACGTGCTACACAGGAACCCTTATAAATGCTACACCTATAAGTGCTGATCTTGTTTCATGTGTGAGAAAAAACTACCACTGAGTGTTTTGTTCAGGAACACCACCAAGTATCATGGTGTTTATCCGACATATGGATCTTTCACTCTTGTGGTCTGCCACAAGCATATACTCAGAACACAACCATAACACCTTTCTTAGACCTTGTGACATTTATTGTGATGCTTCAGGAAGGATGCAACTAGGGACTGTTTAGGTGTAAGGGTTGTGTGTATGCTATTGTCTGCATACAATGGCTGTAATATTTCTGGCAACTGTGTCAGCATGATTAGCATTATTAGGATTGAGACAGTTCATGGAGTGTGAAGAGAAGCTCTCAGCAACTGTTCTTTGTAATGACATCCTGGTATGTGTCTAAAGGAGAAGATATAAGACCTGTCGATGCACCATAAAAGGATCAATACTGCTACTGTGATGGTGTAATGTAAAGGCTGATATGACATCTTTATTTGTACACATTTTCCTGTTGTTATTGACTTGGTTTGAGCGCAGTCAAGGGAACTTATGACTGTCAACAAAACCCAGGGTTTAATTCCGTGCTGCCAGATCGGGCCTTAGACAACTTCAGTTCACTCAGCTATATTATGAATGAGTAACATTTGACAACAGCAGATATTTGTTATGAGAAGTATT
>OZ024857.1:50835278-50970278 GCA_964017155.1 Oasisia sp. SBJ-2009
GTTATGAGAAGTATTTGTGCTTTAATTGTGGTATGGCTGGAAACTTTGCAAAGACATTGAAATGTTGTTCGATGGAGATTTGCCAGGATGTGATATGTAAAGTATTTTGAGCACTCAAAAGGGTTGGATACTGCCTCATATAAGAACTTAATATTACTTTCTTCACTTTTACTTATAATTCAGAGTTAAACTATAATTCAGAGTTTAATGAGTTAAATAATTCCAACCAATTTTGTGAAGTTACAAACCATCAATATTTATGATATTTTCTAATACAAGTGAACATTATATTGAAGGTTGACTGATCTAGTAAGTAATGTTACTGGAAAAAATTTATTGAATCAACTTTATTGAACCAATTTATTTCTTCACAAGTTACACCAATTTGCGGTTTATTTCTTCACAGGTTAACAAAAACTTAGTCTTACCTTTCTAAATGTCAGTTATCCTAATCTTCATGATGTAGAATGCGTTGACTGCTCTCATTTACATGGGTCCGTATGTCCAGGCATGTGCAAACAGTGTGCTGTCATATTAGAGCCATTAGTTGACGACTTGCTGTTGTTTTTGCTGTGAGACATCTCACTTCATGAGCACTCGATGAGCTTTGGCAACCCAAATTGGGCCAATATGATGTCCAGAGACTGCAGTAGCATTCAATATTGAGCTGAAGGCACTAACCCAGACATGTTTGTGCTCAAGGTATGAAGCCAAATCACCACAGCGACTTGCAGATAGCCTCTGGAGACAGCTTGTTGGAACACTTCAGGCGTGGGAGCCAGGAAACACAAGTTTGGTACAGCGGGTCTGTGTGTGATAGCATTGGAAACCGCGTTTGTCTGTGTACTTAATACTACTTACGTCATTGAGGGCAACTGTGTTGACCTGACCATAGCAGGCCACCATGAAGTTTGTGGCTTAATCCACTCACTAGCTACATGAAAGAACTCAATTCAGTTCAAATACCTATGGTTATTATGCTCAGACTTTCAGAGCCACTTTGTCAATAGCAAAGTCAAAATGATGCCACCGTATCACAAACTGTTTGGTTCACAAGTGAGCTGGTTATAACTATACCTTGATGGAGCTGTGACCTTTTCTGGCTGTGTTGATGTCTGGGACAATTCTTCCTTGAATAGGCACAGGTGAAGATGGCTTAGCCGCATTCGCTAAGCATTGAAACTATTGCATGATTGTGTAGGAATTCATCATGGCCAGAGCAGCTGCTTGTCTGCTCCATATAAATAAATATATATATAAAGTGAAGTTTGCACAATTCAAGCACTTGGCATCGCACTTTAGTATGTTGTTTCATGTGCAATGTTTAATTGATCGGGTACTATATAAGTATTTTATTGTTATTATTATTATTACTATACTATTATTACTAGCTCAGTTTTGCATTAGATAAGTAATAAGTCAGACACATTGGTGACTTGAAGGTAAACCAAATATATTTACTATTTTCATAGGGAAAACAACAGACTTGTGAAATTATTTTTGTAGCATGCTTCCACAGTGCAAGAGGAATTTGTGTGTTTTCTGTCTATCAAAAGAACTTTACAGCCAGCCTGTGTATGTATAGCACCAGCTGATAACTTTCATGTTTGTGATGTTGTTCCATTCCAAACATAGTACAACTGGCCATCTGTGATGCCAAATTAGCCAGCTCCATGTTAACATACTAACTGCATCACATTGTTGCTTCACACGCAACTTCAATTTGATTATGTAAAAGTTTTTTGTTGTGGCTAATTTAATCTCCAGCTCCAATTGGAAAAGCCATTAGACAGAAATACAGCAGGAGACTTTAGATTGGTATTATCAGCAAGGGCCAGGACAAATTCATCCTTGCCATGTGAAATATGCTGATCATTCAGAGTATCACACAACTCTTGTGTTGTATAGATATCAGGTTTGTTAACATGGCCATTTGTAATCTCTGCTGGAACTAGATCTCTGTCGATGGCAGCTAGCGTATGTTTTTTATGTCAGCCTCACATGAGATCAGATCTGCAAAGATAAGATCAGTCAGTTGTGACATTGCCCTTTGTGTCAGAAATGGATTTACTTTCTGTCTTCTGCCATCCTGCTGGGTCAGATTGCCTCCTTTACACTGCTGTCAATGCAGCTGTCGGGCAGCAGGTAGACTGGTACATTTCACTGAGTGACTGTGACAGAGAATCTAGTGTTTTTTTCTTCAAAGACGTCTGTCTACTGGTGGCTGCCTTATTCACATCCTTTAACTAACGACGTGATCCATACTCCTGTCAGTGTCTTCATTCTGCTTCTGAGGGTGTTTTTCTCAGTATTGTTCCTTGGTTCATTAGCAGCTGTGTTGTGAATCTCTCGTTGGACACTTGTCACACTTCCATTGTCACACACATCATCAGGAACAGGTGTGGGTGGTCATGACAATGAGAGGACGATATACAAGACATTTGGTAGAGAGATCACAGTGTGACAGCTGTAACTCTTGTCATGGCTTGTAGTTGTAGCCGTTGCATTGTAGACATTGCGAAAACATGAGTATGTCATGGATTAAAAAAGTGGTGTTCCTCTTAGACTGTTTCTTCTGACAATTCTGGTTTATTATTACATTTTTATATACACATTCTGGAGAACTCATTGACTAGATTTCAAACACAGAAACTGTAGTATGCCAGTCAGATCGCTAGTGATGTAAGAAACGCCTACTCGAAGAGCTTAGGCCACAAGGCACCTTGAGCTGTCTTTGATTTGTTACTGCTGTGTCGTGTAAGTTACCTTTGTGTCCTGACTTTGTGCTGTTTTTCTTCAATCAATGCGGTTGCTTTCATGGTATTTCATTGCATGTATCCTGTGGTTTAGCTCTCTACAACTCCCCTGTGAGTTCCGTGCATTCGTCTACTTTAGTCCAGGTTTGGCTGTCACCAACCATTATCGCCATGATTGTATGTCTCAACCATGTCTTTATGCACTGTATTGCTAGTATTTTGAGGCCAATTGCAACCTGCTATCTACTCAATCATGATAGTTTTTATTTGTCAATTGCATGGTGTCGTCATCTTGTCGTTTGGGCTACTTCTGACAGCACTTGGTTTATTTAATTCACCTGTACTCTGAAAGCAGCACAGGTGTGCCTGAGTTGTTAATAATAACCAGTGGAACATATGCGTGTGCAAACATTCCCATGCACTCCCCGGACACAATACTAATTATACACCATCACAAACGACATGAAATACAATCCCAATGTATGAATAAGTAATGATGATAGAACAGCACTAATAGTTCACCATTATTCATCGAGTTCTCAGAGTAGCCTAACAATGAGTAATTGCTTAGGGAATGTATGAGTTGTAACAAATATGGATATTAAAAATTCATCAAGGGCAATTCGAGGCCAATTATGACAGAATCACTTCAGACTTGAACAATATGATTGTATTAAGTGACTTTTGGGAAGATCCAAAAATAGTGTTCTTAGAATGATATATAGAAAACGGCAGACAATGAAGGTTTATGTTGTCAGTGACTCAATTACAGCAATAAAACAATAACCGAGCTAAACATTTTTATAAATTTTTATTCTCGTGTGTCACTTTTTAGATAGAAAAACTTGTAACTGAATTACCCGGTTACGGTAAATGTCACGAGAGAGTTTTAATTGCAACAGCCACAGTTAGTTCTATTTCCAGTCATTTTAATGGTAGTATATAGTCAACAACGTATAGATGTAGTCAAAACACAGTTTTTTCCAGATAACTTTATTTTACACCATTATATGTTGTGATATGAGCTTCATGAAAAACATGAATCTAGTCATGTTTAAATATGTAGCATTTGTTAAACCAGCAGGTTAAAATGCCCCAGCAGTGGTTCATGTAATTGTACTCGGGTACTTGTGCAGAAGTTCATTGTACTGTGGTTGTAATTATGAGTTCACTGTATAGTGTTGCATATAAGTTCACCCTTAGCTAGGGCTGCACAGGAGTTCACTGTGTTACGGTTGTACAAGAGTTAGTGTAGTATTACTGTGCAACAGTTCACTGTATACTGGTAATGCATGAGTTCACTGTACTCAATGATTGTATAATAGTTCACTCTTCTATGGTTGTTCACTGTAATAGAGTTGTACAACAGTTCACTGTAATATATTTGATAAGTTGTTTGCTATAGAACATCAACATAATTAACTTAATAAAATCAGCTATTCAGAAGCTGAAAAATGCCATTCATGGCTTCCACCCAAACGGGATCATAAGGTTAATTTCTAACACAAGTTAATTACTGTTGGCTTATCCATAAAAAAGTATACACACATGTAGTTACCAGCGTGAGTGTTAGATTGAAGAAATAAAAATTATGTTTCTGAATGAGAAGATTTCTAATATTTTTCTCGGTCAATGAAGATGAACCATCCCTGTCACAGACAACAGCTAATTCCTCACCAGGTTTATGACTTATGAATGAACCAGAGATGTGGTGTCACAGAGGTTCACCAACAGTTGGAGACACCAGACAATGTCCCTAAGTGGCCCTGCTCAGAGTGATTCCAGGTTGCACTTGTGCACTTATCTCTGTCCACTGTCAACTTCAGTTAGTGCATCAACTAGACAGGATCAGCAGTAAGGACTTGCTGATTTTATTGTCAAGTGTGGCTATTGTCACTCCCTATATCAGCTTAGGGAATGTCTCCAAGATGTGTTCCATTGGATGACAATCAGTAAAGCTTAATGATTATAAGACCAAATTTATCATCATTGGTATCCCAATGCAGTGTAGAAAACTTGATGGCTTTTTCCCCGACACATATTTTGAGTCAGTATCATTATAACTAGCCACCTCAGTGTTAATTCTTGGAGTAACGTTTGATGAAAACTCCAATTTCAAACAACATCATATCGAACACATGTCGCTGCTGTTTTTACCATATCCACAGTCTTTGCCAGTATATCTCAAGCCCTCACATCAACACAATCAGTATATCTTAATTTGATGCTCAACCAGTAGTAACCAGTAATTATTTAAAAAAGGATCAAGAAGCAAGTCAGAGAACAATAGACCAGTGAGTTTAACATCGGTGATTTGTAAACTATTAGAAAGACTAATTAAAGATCACTTGGTTGATTTTCTTGTTAAAAATAAATTGATAAACACATCTCAACATGGGTTTTTAAAAGCGAGGTCATGCTTAACAAATATGTTATGTTTTTTGGAAGATGTCACAAAGTGGGTAGATGAGGGATCACCAGTAGATATAATCTACTTCGATTTTAAAAAAGCCTTTGACAAAGTGCCACACCAAAGATTACTACTTAAACTAAAGGCCCATGGCATAGGAAATAGTATGATTAACTGGATAGAAAAATGGCTTATTGATAGAAGACAAAGAGTAGTAGTTGATGGGGAGGTTTCAAATTGGAAATCTGTTTTGAGTGGAGTACCGCAAGGATCAGTATTGGGACCTATTTTATTCTTAATATATATCAATGATTTGGATGATGACATAACAAGCAAGGTGTTGAAGTTTGCGGACGACACAAAAGTGTTTAGGAAAATAAAAAGTGATGCAGATAGACAGCATTTACAAGATGATCTAAATAAGTTGATAGAATGGTCTGAGAAATGGCAAATGCTGTTTAACTTTGGAAAGTGTAAGTGCCTCCACACAGGACATGGGAATGATAATGCACAATATACAATGGGTGGTACTGTACTAAATACTACTGTAAAGGAAAAGGACTTAGGTTTAACCATTAGTGCTGACATGAAGGTATCAGAGCAGTGTGGAATTGCAGCAGCGAAGGCAAACCAAATTCTTGGATTAATTAGGCGAAATATAGTATACAAAGAAAAAGAACTAATAATACCGCTTTATAAAACAATAGTTAGGCCTCATTTAGAATATTGTATACAAGCATGGAGGCCATATCGCAAAAAGGATATTGATATGCTAGAAAGAGTACAAAGGAGAGCAACAAAAATGATACCAAAACTCAGGAATATTAGTTATGAAATGCGTCTAAAAGAATGTGGTCTAACAACACTAGAAACCAGAAGATTGAGAGGAGATCAGATTGAGGTTTTTAAAATATTGAATGGGTATGAAAATATTGACAGAAATATTTTTTTCACGGTCAAGGAAGAGAGAAGGACTAGAGGACATGGAGTTGCATTAGCAAAGAAGCAGTGTAGACTAGATATTAGAAAATTTTCATTTTCCCAAAGAATAGTAAACGAATGGAACAAATTATCAGCTGATTGTGTAGGTGCTAGAAGTGTTAATATGTTTAAAAATAAAATTGACATATACCTAAGACGGGCAGGGTATACTTAGATAGATAGGTTGGACTCTCGATAAGCCAAACGGCTTCCTTGTCCACCTGCCATCTAGAGTTGATTCTCTAGGTGGCAATCTTGTTAAATCTTGTTAAAACCCTATTTATGATCCTCGATTGAAAACGAAAGCAGGAACCAGAGCTTTTTCTGTTGCTGCGCCAACTCTGTGGAATTTGCTGCCTGCCAGTGTTAAATTACAAGGAAATATAATTTCATTCCACTGGTGTTTAAAAACCTATCTCTTTAAAGCTGCCTATCGTCCTTAGATTCCTAGCATCTTCATCTTCATCAACGACTCATTGAGCATTGATATATGATTACAAGATTTCTTAATCCCTACAAGATTGCTTAATCCCTTGGTTTTGTCGCACCACTGAGCTCAATCATTGAATCGAGGATATTGGCGCATAATAATTATTATTATTATTAAAGACGTCATCTGTGTCAGGGCTGTGCCAGAAATAATGTGACGTCAACTTATGCGGTGACAGGAACAACCAAGTGTCAGGAGATGAGTCCGGTTCATTTGGGTGAGGATCAAACGCGACAAAAAGGCATAATAGAACACTGTCAAGCGTGGTCAGATGCTGATAAAATAACGTGTCACATTGGATCGTGATCTGTGCCATTTTTGTCCAGCGTAAAGTTCCTGGGGATGGGGTGCAATGATCCATGTATGGCGAATCTCTCAGATGTTGTTCAAGCTGGTTACTGACCTATGTTGGACTTATTTTATTTTTATACATGTTTGATGCAGTGTAATAGGTATTTGACACAGGTGTGTTTTGTCATGAGATAGGTTTGTGTCAGTGATTACTGCACCTGTAGAGCACCTAATGAACTGTGTGAGGTCGGCCCAGTGCACTGGTTGTGTCATCTTCATTTGGTGTCTTGTTTTACTGCACATATCAGATTTATTGTAGGTCTGAGGTATGGAAAGATCACATTACCAACCAGGTAGAGCCCAGGGGAACAAACATCTAAATATTAAATGACATAATCAACATCAAACCACGTATTAAAACCGTCACAAAAACGTTGCCATTACATAGCCACCAGGTGCCGCATCAACACTGCAGTGTTCTCTTTCTACCCCCGAGCAATCCGCATCTGGAATAAGATCCCACCACGTATTACTGAAATAGAAAACCCCCTAGCTTTTCAAGCAGCAGTTATGAACTTCCCTTTCACAATACCCAATCACCTAAATTGTTTGAAAAAACAAACAACAGACAGACAAACCTACTACCTAACACAAACAACAGACAAACAAACATACTACCTAACACAAACAACAGACAAACAAACCTACTACCTAACACAAACAACAGACAAACAAACCTACTACCTAACACAAACAACAGACAAACAAACATACTACCTAACACAAACAACAGACAAACAAACCTACTACCTAACACAAACAACAGACAAACAAACCTACTACCTAACACAAACAACAGACAAACAAACCTACTACCTAACACAAACAACAGACAAACAAACCTACTACCTAACACAAACAACAGACAAACAAACCTACTACCTAACACAAACAACAGACAAACAAACCTACTACCTAACACAAACAACAGACAAACAAACATACTACCTAACACAAACAACAGACAAACAAACCTACTACCTAACACAAACAACAGACAAACAAACCTACTACCTAACACAAACAACAGACAAACAAACCTACTACCTAACACAAACAACAGACAAACAAACCTACTACCTAACACAAACAACAGACAAACAAACATACTACCTAACACAAACAACAGACAAACAAACCTACTACCTAACACAAACAACAGACAAACAAACCTACTACCTAACACAAACAACAGACAAACAAACCTACTACCTAACACAAACAACAGACAAACAAACCTACTACCTAACACAAACAACAGACAAACAAACCTACTACCTAACACAAACAACAGACAAACAAACCTACTACCTAACACAAACAACAGACAAACAAACCTACTACCTAACACAAACAACAGACAAACAAACATACTACCTAACACAAACAACAGACAAACAAACATACTACCTAACACAAACAACAGACAAACAAACCTACTACCTAACACAAACAACAGACAAACAAACCTACTACCTAACACAAACAACAGACAAACAAACATACTACCTAACACAAACAACAGACAAACAAACATACTACCTAACACAAACAACAGACAAACAAACATACTACCTAACACATGTGCACAAGAAGCACCACAAACTCGTACGTTAGCCCAAGTTTGGGCTGTTTGGAGGAAACCACCTGAGATGAGAGATGCCAAATACAGAACAGTTTCTATACTAGAAACCATAGATGAGTCAGATATATTGCTTTAATAATAACTGGGTGACTGCAGACTTCCCAAAATATATTCTATTGTTCTCACTGTCTGACGAAGCCAGAAATACATGCCAAAACTTACATATAATAAAATAAGGAAATTAATAAATCATATAAAAATGGGTAGATATATATATGTTCAAGACATTATATAAATCTCACTGGTATACAGAGATTTGGCCGAGCTACTCCACATTGGGCCATTAGCTATATCAATGCAATTGTATATAACTGTTATTGAGTTGTTATTTTTGTTGAAAATACATTTTGTAAAACCATAAATATTTTGAAGTTAGACGTATCGATTGCATCAACATTTAATAATTTGTCAATGATAGCCATGGTCCTGATATAGCTATCAGCTATGACACCAGTATGTCACCTCATTACTCATATCATGCCTATATTTGCTTTGAACATCATTGCAATTAATATGGTAATTAGCAGTGTATGCATTGGTGATGAACTCCATAATATACTGGTGTGGTAATTGTTGTGGTCATTAATTACTGTGGTCATTAATTACTGTGGTCATTAGTCAGTTGATATTGTGCCCTCTCACACAGACCAGAGCTGGGAAAGGGGACTTCACCTAGGTACACACTACACAGGGTGGCTAATGTTTGATGGGAGTAATGTTGACTACTGAGTTTCACACCAGGATTGCTGAAGACAATAAGTTAGCCATTGAAAACGTTTGTTAGTACTGAAAGATTTTTATTTTGATCTTGTCTGTTTTTACTGCTATTCTTTATCATGGTTATTTGTTATCTTATGTCCTTGTAGTGATAACTTGCTGAGAGTAGCATTATGCTGTCTACCATGATGAGTAACGATTATCTCATTTTCTTAATTATTACCCGTTTGTAAGTCAGATGTCCTTAACAGAAACCTGCTGTAGTCTATACATAATGTAAGAGGCTTGGACAAAGGGCGAGAAAGCGTCACTTGAATGACACAAGCAATCCAGGTCCTGTCACCATATGCAGTCCTGTTTGCGCCAGAACAAGACCACCCAGGCACTAACTGAATTGTCCAGAGTGACCTTAACTGGCCGACCAGATCAACAGAACCAATCCTAGATAATATATAAAAATATGGTTGTCTTCCTTGTGAAAGATAAAAGACAATAGGTTTACCATGCACTGTTGCATCTATGCTTTGTTGCTTGTGAATGAACTGCATGAAATCATTATCCTTTAGAATCACTGCCCTTGAAACAAGCTCAATATTGGCTCATCTCCAGGTAATTTGTTCATTTTGTTGGAGGAACTGGCGCATATCTGGCTGGCAGGTGGGCAATGCCTGTCTTCACTCCTGTGCCTTTATTCCATGTGAATGGAGGATTATAACAAGCAGAAGGACTGGGTCATTTATTATTCAAGTTCTCCTTTCACACCATCATTGGCCCATTTGTTCCTCTGACCCGGAGTGGAGTAATCAGTGACTGTCTCCAGCTGGGGACTTTATGAAGAATGCAACAGGACAAGGGTCAGTCAGTGCAACGGAGCACTTTGTACATTCTGAGAATGTGATTGTACATGCATGCATGTGACATGCATGTGCTTGCATGTCTATGCAACATGCTACATCATCAGTGGTAATAGCTTGGCTGGAGTGGGCGTGTGCACACACTGTCAGTGCTCTGTCGTATCAGATGACAGAGGTGAACTGAGTTTGATCCCATGGCAGTTGATGTGTCGTTTTTGCACAGATTCAAGGAAATAACGCCCTGCATCATGCCGCATCTGATGCATTTAGAGGGGTCTACCACTAAGAGGGTTTATATGTGTGCATGCATATGTTGTTATTGCAGCTATAATTACATGGAAAAAGTGACAGGCTGGCTGGGCGGGCGGGCGGGCACGCTGGCGGGCACGCTGGCGGGCACGCTGGCGGGCGGGCGGGCGGGCGGGCGGGCGGGCGGGCGGGCGGGCGGGCGGGCGGACGGACGGACGGACGGACGGACGGACGGACGGACGGACGGACGGACGGACGGACGGACGGACGGACGGACGGACGGACGGACGGACGGACGGACGGACGGACGGACGGACGGACGGACGGACGGACGGACGGACGGACGGACGGACGGACGGACGGACGGACGGACGGACGGACGGACGGACACCATCGCAGACATGTTGGTGAACATGTTGATGGACAAACACACTGCACTGGTCATACAAAGAGACAAACAGATACTGACAGGTACATGGCCCTTGGCATGTCTTCAAGAGGCAGGTGATGACTTGTTGCAGCCAACTACCAGACTTTACAATGACGTTTTACTCTGTGCTGCAGGCAGTGTCTGCCCTCTTCTGCATTTGCGCCAAGCAAATTTCATAAAGTTACAAAAAATTATATATAAACATGCACGCACACACTCAAGCACGAACACACACACATACGCACGCACGCACGCATGCACGCATGCACGCATGCATGCATATCCTACATAGGAGCAATATTTACCAAGCATATTTTATTATTTTGTATGATGTATCACATTTGTCAGTCACAATAATGCAGTTGTCTGTATGGTATGACAATGTCTGCCTACGTTTTAGACATTTCTTGATTGGAGCTCTGTATCGTAGCATCACATATGTCAGTTGGAAGACTTATGTTATTAGGTCTATCTGGATGATGTAACAGCAGTAGGAGGTGGTTACGAGGCTTCTCAAATCTAGGTTGTCTAAAGTGTTGTGAGATAATCTGCTGAGAGCCACTTAGGCTGAGCAGTCACAGGAGACCTTTGTTGATTCACTGACTGTATTGATTAAACACCACGCACAGTGTGTCACAAACACACACACTCGCACGCACACACGCACACATACACATACACATACACACACACACACACACACACACACACACACACACACACATACACACGCACACACACATTTGCACACACACTGGCACACACACGCACATGCATACACACACACATACACACACATACACACACTTGCACACCCACATGCATTCACACACGCACACATACGCACACCCACATGCCTGCATGCACACATGCATCCACCCAGTTATTCACACCACAACACATTTATACACATATCCAAACACACACACACACACACACACACACACACACACACACACACACACACACACACACACAAACATGCATGCATGCATGCACACATGTACACTATACAAGCCACACAAATACACACTCATGCACACAAGCGCGCGCGCACACACACACACACACACACACACACACACACACAACCTACAATGTACATAGATGTCAGAAAGAAAACATAATTTGTGGATTTGAGGAGGAAGTTATTTAAAATAAAAATGATTGAAGTTACAAGTAGAAATAATGTATATCATGTGAAGTCTTCAGTCAAGATTAAGCAGTTTTGGACCTCCCTGGATGTATGTAATTGCCAGTAGACCTACACGTTTAGCTAGAAAACAAATTATACAGTGAACGTTATATGGGTTTTGTTGATGTAAAAACAGAATTTTGAGAACACATTACCAGTTTTGTGAAACAGCAGTGGTAATTGTTTGCACACGACCACATTACAATTGAGATCTTGGGTGATTATTTCTTAGAAATAATGACAGGATCCAGACCAGGAAGTTTCTTGAGAGTCAAGTCAGTTGTCACCTTCCAGCAAACTGAAGCATACATCATTTTATAATGAAATAATTTTATAGTTGCAATTAGTTTATACTTATTATTGCTAATGATTTTGGGTATTATAATTAATAGCAATTCATACTTAAATAGTTAGTATGCATGAATTAAAATTTGTTCTTTGTATTGGTACACAGCAGGACTTGTTTGCATTGGCTAATGCCTGTTCCTCAAAGCAATTGGCAGTGTGCATGAAACTGTCTCCAAACAAGATTCAGGTCCAGTTGTGTCCGATTAAAACCCCTGTTCATTTCCAGCCAGTACCTTGATCACGTGATCTGAAATTGCTGGCTCGGTCGAATTTCCAAAGTATGTTTCTTTGCACTTTCTGCATGTGAATTGCCTACGACATATGCACCTTGTAGAGTGTAAATTGGTCAGTTGTATTGGTTATGTTGGTCCACAGTAGACCCAGGGTAGAGAGTCACACTGGTGGGTCACTGGAGGTTAGAACTGTAGGTTGAGATATTCAAGGTATGAAGCCTCGTCCTATGTGGTTGTCTCAAACCTAACGCAAGTTTGTTTAGCAAATAGCAAAGAAAATCTCATCTGATCCCACTCAATTCCATGATGACCTGAGTCTGATATAATCTTCCCTCAGCAAGGAGGCACAGAATGTCAAATGTATCAATTCAATGTGCCCTGAAATCATTTGTTTCATCTTCCATCCAGCTTCTGAACCAGTCACAGAAACGTCACATCACTGATCAATGTTATCACTGTCTGTCTCTTGGTGTCATGTTGTTGTCAGTGTGTGTCATCATGCAGTGGTTGACAATGTTATCTCATCTGTGTATCATCATTCAGGGATTTAGGGTTCTACAATTATCAATGTATCAAACTCACTATTTCTATATAACAACTGCATGACTAATTTTAATTATGTACATACAATAAACATGTTATAAATATTATGTTTAATTACGCATCCTCCACATGCAAAATGAGTTCCCATTTCTGTGGACAAATTCAGTTATCATTATTAGTGTTCAATTTACATTGTTCCTGTTAGCTCAGCTGTGAATGACTTCCTGGCTATATACAATGGTGGATACTTGTGAGCAATTAGACTGTGTGCAATATTATTGCAGTAAATCTCTCCGGAAGTTAAGTTTGAAAAGCAGGTAAAAATAGGGAGGACTGGATTGCGCCACAGTGTATAAGAACTTACCTTAATTTAAACATAGAATATACTCCATCTGTTATTGCTTGACAGTTGTTTATTACAATGAAATATAGCAGTAGTGTCATTCCCTAAAATGACTGCATTCAACCTTGCTCCATAGGTTGTCTGGGTTTCAGTACCACGCCCACATTGGTTGAGACAACAGGTAACTAAAATGGTGAGATTCCATGGCTGTTTGGGCTGCTTGCTGGTGTGCTTTGTATTAGTTAACAGATTTGAATTCACAAATTCCTCACATTTCTTTGATTTCACTTTACAGACGTGCTGCTAACTCTAAGTGGCATGTGTCAATGAATTCTCGGAAAAGCAATGATGTCAAGGATGTTGCATGGTGTGACGTTTGCCTCAAGAGGCCTAGTTCTCCTTGTGGCTTTCACTTCCCGTAGGCAACAACACCTCAGATAATTTGTTTACACTGCCAGTTGTCAGAGGTCCCATTTATAGCATCAGTCTGTCTCACATGTTAGGTAATCATTGGCTAACTGAAGACGCAGTAATAATGCCTGAAGGTACTGCTTGTGTTTCATGTCCATAGAACCACCAGACTCATGTTATGCAAGCTTTCATACCACAATTCCTTCAGCTCAAAATAGTTACATAATGATTTGGGGGCCATGTATATCAAGACTAACTTAGTAGAATTGAAACCTACTAGAATCCAGTAGCTTTGGCTCAATTATAAATTGTGGCAAAATGCAATATATTTTGTTGACAATGGCCTTGTCTCTTCATCCTGTGCTCATCAGGCATTGGAATAGAGCAAGAACACTGCGACTGATAACGTGTGGCAAGATATGTGTTTGCAAAACAATTTCTCATTCGCCACCAAATATATTTCGGCAATCATAGTAAACCAGCTGTTGAATGCAGGTTGGTTCACTGTGTGAGGAGACCTGGTTAGTAACCACATTCACAGAGCTACAGCGACAGTCAGCTCTGGGGGGCAGTGTTCGCAGGTACCAGTAATTAATAGTGTGTCCAGGTATAGGGTACCAGAAACGTGGGATTATTGCAAAACTGGTGCGAAAACTAAAGTTAAATATAGCCTTGGTACGCTCATGAGAGCGGGTTTGATGTAGGTAGTCCTTAGTTGAACAGCTGCAGGGATATATGTGTAGGGTGATTCATTTGTAGTAGGGTGTGATTCTTGTGTAGATTGCATGTGCTACATCGTGGGAAAGTCAAACTAAATTTAAAGTTTTAGGAAGGTGTTGGTATAGCCATTGAGGTATATGCATTGGTTAATTGTATAACTACTGTCATGTAAATTATTAATAGGCTGATCATCAGGAAATGTAAGAGCAGCTAATAGCCTTCTGATGTATGGTTCAAGCTAAATATGTCCCAATTTAAAAGTAAATCCAACTACTGACTGAAATACAAACTGCATTTTATGCCATCATATAATAGCGAAACCCATCACATACTCAGACCAGTTGCTGCAAGACACACAATTTCTTTTGCAGTTTCTCCAGTGACCAGAGTAAAGGTTTGGTCACAGTTATCGACATATTCATATTTGTACCGAGCGTACCAATTTCCCAGCCCCCTTCTCGGTCCTAATTACTACTCCAATATGTCAATAAATGCCTATATTGGCAATCATGCAAGAATGCATATAATTATGTAACAATGTTAATATGTCGTACGTGCAAAAGGCATGATGATTGTAATAACCATATTGCGTAATGTTTACAGACATTTATTTACGAATCTGTGCACAACATCTGCATTTTGTGCATTATTTACTAATTAGCTAAAACACAACAATTGTAAATGTAATGTAAAATTTGCACCCCGTAAGAAGTAAACATAGAAAGTGTGTGAGAAACGTTTCAGTGCTTAGTGTGGGTCATGACGATTAAATCACTGGCAGTGGTCCAGCGTATTTGTACACAGCAGAAACAACTGTTGAAAGCATCGATGAGGAATGGATTAAGAGGTTTTTTTGCGACAGATTTTTTATCGCGCACTTGGTGTGAACGTTGGTGTACTATGGGCCAGTACAACAGATGTCACCACCAGTGTAATTGGGTAATAGGGATGAGTATCGGGTAGACATCCAAAAAGCCACTTTCACAGTTGTAGAGGTTTTCCAAGTACTCAATGTTGGTTTTTAGTTCTTTTTATTGTATTATAATAACAATTCAATTGTTGTTGGATTTTAGGTACCATTAGTATATTTTTCTTTCCCGATAGTGCATTAAAATGTTACGTAACCGGTAACTAAGATACAGCAGGCAAACAGTGATGTCCTTTTAAAAAGTGAGATGACAACAATGACTCTAGTTTGTACCAGCTCTAGTGTAAGGGCAGGATTTTGTTGTATAAATCAATGTCGTTCCTGTTTTTCATTCACTAACCTGCCAAATACTGATCCATTTGAATGTCACCAAGTCTGCCAAACTAATTAGATATGTCGATATCAAATGAAATCTGCAAAATATTTTTGGAAAATGTCCGAGCAAGTTGCATCCATGTTGTCATTTGAATGTATTAATGTGTCAAAATCAAGATATTATATCAATGCGTTTCTTTATTTTAAGCAAATCTATATAAAACATGTACAACCAGTGTTAAACAAGACTGTATTGTCTACAGGAAATGCATGTAATATGAAGGATTTGACACCTACAAATCGCTTTTACATCTGATGACATGTCAGCAAAGTCCATGGCAGGTCAGCAGATCCAGTGACACAGACATCTCTTCTGTGAAGAGCATCTTGACCACATCAATACCCTTGGGCCAATAGCTGGCCAGTCTCCTGTTACTCATCAACAGGTTTAACAAGATCACTGTCATCTATCACAACTACACTATCAGTTGTCCAGGAGCAATGGCATGCATCATTCTGCTAATAGAACAGATAACACCCACATTGAATTGCCATTAGACCACTTAATATCCAATAGTGTTGGTGGCTTATTAAAGAGCATTCAGTCACTTTGTAATAAGAGCATGTAGTCACTCATTGCTTCAGTCACTTGCGAGAGTGCTTCCTGGATAGCTTGGTCGATTTAACTGTTTTAAATCAGTAACAATATAAGCCTAAGAACACTTTAAAAAATATCCAAGGTTTCAGTCAATGTTATGTTTATTCTATCATCAGTGGGATGTGGTTTAGTATTTCAAAATAGCTTGATCCTCTTTCTTGCTTTTTGGTGGGCAAGCCAGTTAAGACAAATATAAATAAATAAACTTATATATCTGGCTAAAATCTATTCAGGGCGCTTCACCTGTACATGTCCTTAAAAATAATGACCCAAACATATAACTAAAAAATTAACTATACATTACATTAAAGTGCACATAAACTAATAAAAACATTATAAATAAACAAATAAATATAGAAGGCTAAAAAACATAAATACAAAAGCTCATTTAAGGTAGAAGTAATGTTCTCTTTGATGCATTCACGAGTTGTCTCTTCATTTAATTATCACTGCATCAGCCAAAGTATTGTATAAAATATAGCGTCTTTAGGGCATTCTTAAAAGAGATGTATAGTTCTCGTAATGAGAACGGTCGTCTGTTCCACAGGTCCGGAGAAGCTGCGGGGAAACTCACATCTCCAGCTTTGCAATTTGTTTTAGGTCTTTTAAGCTTATTTTAGTATGATTTACTTACTTTGAAGCATTTTTGTCGAAGTGAGTACGACGTTTCAACCTGTCGTCTACGGGCCTTGATCATGTACTGGTGTCATGTGTGTAAAGTAAGTAAATCATACTAAAATAAACCATTCTTGGAGCCATGAACAATATATTTACTATTGTCTTTTAAGCTGTTTGCTTCCCTCTGAGCGAAGTGATCTGGCTGGCTTGTAGATGCAGATAAGGTCACGCAAGTACACTGGTCCACGACAGTTGACCAATCTGTGGACGAGTAACATACTCGTTCTTACATTTCACATACTGGTATAGTGCTAATTAAACGTATAAGGTGGCAAATTGGCCTAATTATTTCTTGTACGGTGCTAAATTATTGTATAAGGTGCGAAATACAAAAGCCAGAAACTGTCATACGCTAGTTGTGACCGGTTTGAACTATGATATTGAGGTACAGAACAGCAGCCACATTCACAGTTACCTTGTAGGAATCTTGGGGGTTTAGCTACAGATATGCCAAACTGAGCCTCAGAGAAGCAGGCACATTCACAGCCAGCATATGCAGCAGTGAATCTTGGGGTTTTAAATAACACTATGGCAAACTGAACTGAAGAGAACTACAGATTCTGCCCAATTCACCTACTCACACAATAGACATCTGACAACATAACACTTCATGATCAAAATTACGATCGCTAGATGAAGCCCGGCTGTTGCTAGGAATGATGCCGACTTTGCCATAAAATGGAACTACATGACATTCAATGTGTGATCAATCACTCGGTAGATAGATGCAGAAATGATTGCTCTCCTAAAATATGATGTTTTGCCAGTGAAAAAATCTAATAAACTTATAGTGCGAAATAAGATGCAGATAGGACGGAATTTTTAATAAATAAATAACCATGCCAGGACATTTATTAGGTACAGACGAATATGGACACCTGTTGATCAGTAGCAAAAATCAAACTGTGACCTTGATATTGAATAGCTTTCATAAGCAGATCCTTCTTGAGGTGCATTCCTTCCTTCATAGTTCCATTCCTCTCTTTCCCCCTCACATATCATTTAATCACATATAATTTAATTTAATTACGTATCATTTAATAGAAACGTGTACATGTAGTTGGGACATACTACTCATAATAAAAAATACTGGGTGCAGGTGTGATATGTCTACTGCGGTTTTGTGAAACAAGATATTATGTAATTTACCCATTTGTCAAAACGTTACACTTTGCCAAACTATTCGTTCACAGAGTGACCACAACATCACTGAGTGCAAAGACTTGCAGGCCATCCTGGTTGACTTAAATTAGGATATGCCACATTTTGATAGAAAATTACACAAAGTGTTTTCTCATTTTAGTGTTTAAAAAATTGATAGAAAAATTACACAAAGTTTTTTCTCATTTGATTGTTTAAAAGGCATTCATTGCGGTTCGATATTGTGCTCTCTCAACAGGTGGCTGAGCAAACATTCACACCTGGTTCGGGTCAGATTTCAGAAATGCCTTTTATCACATTTAGCCCTGAGGCCAGTCATATGTTTAGGTGTGTGGTCTTGAGACGTTGGCCAACCTCGCAAACACAGAATCTCCACGTTTCGGAGAAGGACTGAGGATTAGAGGGGAAGAGAGGAAATGTTAAAGGAGATGGCCCGAGGGAAGAGATTGGGATGCATCCCAGGTGAGAGGAGTGGGAAGCCAGATGTTAGGTTCCACAGTGCAGATGGTGGTGGGACACAGGTAAAAATAAACACTTGATTAATGAGATGCCAGGAACATGTGGGAGGGTGAAAAGTGGAGGATAGAAGATGGATTTACTTTGTCCAAGCTGTATAAATACTCATAAATATTAATACATATTCAGGTGCTTATACAGTAAGGATCATAGACACCCCTACTAAGACTTGTAGGAAGTGACCCTACTGTAAGAACCATGAGAGGGATCATGACTCTTTATCAGAAGAAAGCTGGTGTTAAGGAGGATTATGTTGATAGGGAGGACATTGTTGATAGGAAGACAGTTGTTGATAGGGAGGATAGTTTGTTGATGAATGTGGTTGTTGATAGACAAGAGACAGTTGATAAAAAGGTGTTTTTTGATAGGGAGAAAGCAGGTGATAGGGAGGATGTTGTTGATAGGAAGGTGGTTGTTGATAGGGAGAAGACAATTGAAAGGGAGGAGACACTTGATAGGGAGGAGACACTTGATAGGGAGAAGACAATTGAAAGGGAGGAGACACTTGATTAGGGAGGAGACACTTGATAGGGAGGAGACACTTGATAGGGAGGAGACACTTGATAGGGAGGAGACACTTGATAGGGAGGAGACACTTGATAGGGAGGAGACACTTGATAGGGAGGAGACACTTGATAGGGAGGAGACACTTGATAGGGAGAAGACAATTGAAAGGGAGGACATTGTTGATAGGAAGACAGTTGTTGATAGGGAGGAGACACTTGATAGGGAGGAGACACTTGATAGGGAGGAGACACTTGAAAGGGAGGAGACACTTGATAGGGAGGAGACACTTGATAGGGAGGAGACACTTGATAGGGAGGAGACACTTGATAGGGAGGAGACACTTGATAGGGAGGAGACACTTGATAGGGAGGAGACACTTGATAGGGAGGAGACAATTGATAGGGAGGAGACACTTGATAGGGAGGAGACACTTGATAGGGAGGAGACAATTGATAGGGAGGAGACACTTGATAGGGAGGAGACACTTGATAGGGAGGAGACAATTGATAGGGAGGAGACACTTGATAGGGAGGAGACACTTGATAGGGAGGAGACACTTGATAGGGAGGAGACACTTGATAGGGAGGAGACAATTGATAGGGAGGAGACACTTGATAGGGAGGAGACACTTGATAGGGAGGAGACACTTGATAGGGAGGAGACACTTGATAGGGAGGAGACACTTGATAGGGAGGAGACACTTGATAGGGAGAAGACAATTGAAAGGGAGGACATTGTTGATAGGAAGACAGTTGTTGATAGGGAGGAGAGATTTGATAGCGAGGAGGCTTTCAGTCACCATGACACTGTTGCTATTGATAGAAAAATTATGTCATTGGGAAGTAATGATAGGGAGGAGGATGTAGAAAAGGAGGAGGCTATTGATAGGGAGGAGGTTTCAGTAGGGAGGAGACAGTCGATAGGGAGGAGCCACGTATACGCCTAAGTCTGAAAGGTCATTGTGTGACGACCCACCATCAGCCCAGTGATAAAGTCACACATTGATAGGTGGATACTGAGGTAATTGAGTGTGTTGCATGTGAGCATAGATTCTGAGTGCACTTGCTGGCCCAGCAGACGTCTGGCTCTGGGATTACCATGCTGCAAGACTGAGTGTACCCAAAGATTAATCATCTTCACATCCGCTGGTTAGTAGGGTAAGAGGTAGTGAAGTTCGTCGAATGTGTTTGCACCTTTTTTCACTGTTATGGACTTGATTCCCTCTCTTTCTCTGTCTGCATTGATGTCTTGACGTGATTCCTTGTTCAAGATGCCATCTACTTTAAACACCCACACTACTACTGTAAGAATATCTATTCAGCTTCACTCATCTTGTTTTGATTTTCTGTTGCTAAGAATAATGTTAAGTTAATATGACATGTGAATTATGGCATTCTGTGTTATGATGTCCAACTCTTGGGAATTTGCACCCTTGTCATGTTAAAAATATTCCTGCCATATCTGTACAGATCTGCTTACAAATCAACATTCTGACACTGACGTGTCCTCCCATGTGTTAATAACTGTTATGCTGCTAAGATGTCAGTTTTGAGAAACACGTCCAGTTCCCTTGATACACAAGTGTGAGCTTAATTTCCGAGAATGTACACAGACCAGAAATTATTATTAGTATTATTTCTGGCAGTTCTATTTATTATTGGTTTGCAGAGGATAAAGCTAAGATTTCATGTACACATATGACATGTGAATAGATTCCATGTGCACATACCACATGTGAATAGATTCCATGCACATATGGGTGCATACAGTGCACAGTGGAAATTCATATAAGTAGTTCCGTGTCATGTGGAAAACTGAATTGCTGTAGCGATTTGAAATGTATCCACACAAGAATCTGATAAGAAATTACAAAACGTGATATCACTCAGAGGTGGCCTGTATGCCGCATCCATATGCATTTCAGGACGTTTGGAATCATAGCTGGAATCTGCCCCAACATTCCAGATCCTATCAGTTGCTGTTGGAATCATACAGGATCCATGTCATTCTATCAGTTGCTGGAATAGTTGTTGGAATTGTACTGGATCCAGATCATTGTATCAGTTGCTGTTGGAATCATTACTGGATCCAGGTGATTATATCAGTTGTTGGAATCGTATTGGATCCAGGTCATTCTATCAGTTGCCGTTTGAATCATACTGGATCCAGATCATTCTATCAGTTGCTGTTGGAATCCTAGTCTGGATCCAGGTGATTCCAGGTCTCAGAAGCCACTGTGTAGGGACAGATGCTGTGTACCAGTTGACATGAACGCAGGAGACAAAGTGATGCCAAATTAATGACTTCTAATTGTTGGATGCATTAGTTGTAGACAGGTCCACTGTCCCAGTTCTGCATCATCATTCATGCAGGACCTCAAGGGACATTAAATAGTTATATAACAGATGTCTGTCACAACTGACTTGGCCAGGATACCTGACACGGTCTGTTGACGTTTTAAGATAGCAATGATGTTTACGTCAACAACTGGTAAGTACCAGTAAGCAAACGTGTTAATAATATATAATGAGATGAGGTAATAAGTGCATTATGTGTATGTTGTAATAAATTAACTTACTTTAGAGCAAAATTTGAAGAAAGGTAAATTTCTTACAACATAACCATATCATGGAGCCATGAACAATATATTCAATATTGCCTGGTGTATATTTGTCATTCTGTCATCTAGAAGGAACTGTAACTAACAGACACATGTATGATACAAGCTAGTGTGTGGTTGGTATGCTTCAGTTTTGATTATCTGTGTACGCTATAAATAAAAATAATACAAAGGTTTATTTTCCTTACACAACCAGCTGCACAGTTCTGAACTCAGTTAATAATTTATGAAAAAATGCAAATTCATGTAACAACCTAATGAGTTCTCAATTACTACTCGTTTGGTATATTGCCATCAATGTATAATTAATCTACTGTCATTTACTATTTTTTTAAGTTGGCATGGTATACTATATATGAGCCACACAACTCGGCTCATTTCCTGTCCTTGATGTTTGTGTGAAGACTTTAGTTTATCTAAGTATTTGAACCCACTCTTGATGCATACTTTCCAAATTTTCAACACATTTCAAGCTGGTTGATGTCTGCAGATATACAGTTTACTGGTGCGAGAAGTGGAGATTATTAACTGTTACTAAACTACCACATGTGTGGATGCAAATACACGCTCATCCACTGTTTCTTGTCAGGCGTCAGGACTGTTAAGAATTAATCTAACTGCCACTCTGTGGGGGATAGTAGTACTTTAATTATTTTTAAATTCCCAATTGGATAGCAATTTGTTTCTGCTCCGTGGTTCATCCAAAAGTGACACAATATTGAATGTGGAGTCTGTAATTATACGTAGTCACGTAAATATCCATATGGTGGGCTTTTTTGTTGTTGTTCTTTTTTTGAATGTGCTATTCCGGTCACAGCCAGCCTGTCCCCAGGCTATCAATACTCTGTTGCGGCGTTGCATCACAGCCACCAGGAAGTAGTTAGTGCCATGATTCCTAATATATCCAGAGTCTTAGATAATGCCAATGCACAGACTAGCAAAAACACTGTGGTAGCGTTTTATTTGGCACTTCCTATTCATAGGGAATGGATTTTGTTGTTGCTGCCCTAACTACTTGTAGTTGCGTGTCTAAATGGTAACTGGACCCTCGCCACTCTACATTAAATATTGATGAAGTGAAAGTGTTAGCCGTGTAAACAAGGGGCCACACCATTGTAGGAAATCAATTCTTTCATCAGAGAGTACTGAATTATTTGTAGTAATTAAACGTGGTGTCGCAAATGCCTTTTCCTGTCAAATATTTAAATGTTGCATTTTAGAAATGTAAAACAAATTGCTTTGGTTGCTACAATTGTTGTTGACGCCAGTAAATTGATGCATGGCTTCTGTTGACATCCTGAATCATTGTTTCTACTGGCTGTGGATGATGGAGTCTGTGTTGTATCAACACACAACCAGACCATGGTTTGCATGTATAGATAGCCGGGACAATGGTTTCTTTTGTGTGTCTGCCCTTCCCACTGGGAGATGTGCCCCCAACAAACACTAGTTAACTGCCGCTGGGCCTGGCTCTGTTTACAGTAAATAAAGATGACACAAATTGCCATGTAATATAATGTAAAATATGGCAATCCAGACCATTTGTTTGAAACTGGATTGCCTGACTCTCACCTGTGGTGCAAGCACAGCTGATTGTACAGTGAATGACATACAGTAGTATGGTATAAGATAAGCATGTAAGCAGAGTGTACAATCAGCTGCTTGAATGTTTACTAATACAATTGTGTCCCAAAATATTATACCGATAGAAAATATATCCGTTATGCAAAGTATACATTAACGCAAACAGTAAAGAGGGGAAACAACCCCAGTTACCCCACCCTCCACTGCCACAATGGAGCCTACCCCCACGCACCAGATTGTTATCAAAATGGCAGCATCTATTCCCATCTTAAATTTCAGGTAAAATCAGGACTGCACCCCAGATGCAAAACCAGTAACATGCACTTGTGTAGTGCCCTGCTTATTCTCACAGAATTTTTTTTTGCACTGGAAAACCTGAACATCAGATTTTTATCAGTCAAGTTGAGGCGCTGGGGAGACAACCTGTAGTCTGCAATTGGTTTTTAAGCAGCACTCTTCAGTGCTTGCATAATCAGTACCACATTGTGCTACTCTGTTAATTGTTGTGCCAAACTAATCCATTATCTGTGTTATAGTTAGTGCTGTCAGTTGTAATGGAGTCTATTGTAATGGAGTAGCCTTTAAAGGTTAAATTCAAGATATATTTACATTAGTGTGTATGAAATCTACCAATTTTTCAGAGTATTATAATGTAAATTGCATTTGGTGGCATTACAGACATTTCCATTTATATCAGTCAAATTAATATCATAGTAGCAATATATATTATTATTTAAGTACACCTTATCTGCACATGTATGGATGTAATGATCGACATCATAATGACCTCTGCCAGGCCTTATATTCAGTGCTCATTACTCTATATTATAATACTTAATTACTGTTATTTTTTATGCTATGCTATCCTACGACAGTTACTATGTGTTTTAGTTTGAAAAGGGCATAGCGCCTTAGACGTCACGTGACTTCTGCTATGTCCCTTCAACAGCAGTAGGAACTTCAATCATGAAATTGAGCAGTGTGTTATATTTCCCAAAACATATGGTCCTAAGCAATGTCATTATTATTATGTTGTTTTTGTTGAAGAAACCTTCATGCATTCATACTTTTCAATGTTTATTATGCCTTCATAAAAGAACGTCACTAGGTGGGTTGGGTACTGTGCTATTTTGTTAGCAATATATTTCCACAATAATTCATGTATTTACACAAAACTCCTTTCTGGTATATAATGACTTATCCCCCCATCCGTAACAAAAATGTGTAATCAATCCATAATCCAAATAACAAACTTGGCATGGCATTACAATTTCTGTAAATTATTAACTTGTATAGACCATTTAAAAATTGATCACCACTAATTGTTTGTTACGTGTAGACCTATGTTTTGGTTCTCCCCTTGTGCAGCTCTCACTACAGAATGAGTACGACTTACCTGTAAATGTCCCCTGAAAAAAGCAGCCTATCTTCCTATGCTGAGCATGTAGTGGGTCAGATGTTTCCACGTGTGTGTGCAT
Source organism: Oasisia sp. SBJ-2009 (assembly GCA_964017155.1). Lineage (NCBI taxonomy): Eukaryota > Metazoa > Annelida > Polychaeta > Sabellida > Siboglinidae > Oasisia > Oasisia sp. SBJ-2009. The sequence goes on from OZ024857.1 coordinate 50,860,400, forward strand.
GTGCATGTGTGTGTGTGGACCAAAACTGCTCGTGTGTTTCCGGAATCAATAGACATACATTGAACAGAGCCACGGACCAATGGCAGAGCAGTCATGAGTATGGTACAGAGACTGGGACCTGAGGCCTAATTACCTGGCATATCTGTCCTACTAACTTAGTGGACCCCACTGGGAAAATGGACGGAGGGAATAAAAGGTTCCCTGCTGGTTGTTAAGCAGTAGTGTACAACATCACACTGTGAAGTCTTTTTCCAGGGGTCTGTGCAGACCTCCAGTTGTCTGAGCCTTCTTAGCAAAATCAATTGGATGAAGGGAAAATATGCTCCACACTCCAGTTGGCTATTTGATAGACATAAGTTTATCGAGTTAGTCTTGTCACAGTAGTTCATTTTTAATATGTTGGCAGTTTTAATAGGGGGGTCATAGTGTAAAAGAAGAGTCGCATGAGATTGGTGTAAGATTTAATCTTAAATAACCTTTATGTGTTGCTTGGCATCATGCCTTAGGAATTGAATGTGATTAAGATGCAATCAAAATTAGTTTTAAATACTGGATAGATGAAAAGAGACCAGATGGTAAATATTATGTTTTCCACATACTTGGTGAAAACAGGAAGGATTGGCATCTTTGTTTATTATTGTAACACTTGCAGAAGGAGAGTGAATTGGTTTTAAAAAAGGATTGTTTCTCAAGCGGACATGTCAAATATTGGCAATACTCAAGTAATGGCTGGTAATGTGGCTGTATTTAGAAACTGTATCGAGATATCTGATTTGGATGGTAATACAAGACAACTGTGTCCATGTTCACACAGAGTCTGGTGAATCTTCATCTCGTTAATAAAAAAAAAATCGACTAAAGAGGTCGCATTGAGATGATCACTTTGTGCAGTGACCCGGTTGTAACTGAACGACTGATGTAATTTACAACATCGACTCACATGCAGTGTTATGATGAGCTTGACAATGCTAGCCTGGCTGCTTTTCTTACAGTTGTCTAATTTGCACTCACAAATCTCATGTTGTTAGTTGAAATTATGCTTAGATACACAGCAGCTTCTGTTGCTGGTGCATGGTCACGCGTGGCCGACCACGAGTAGCCAGAGGCAATACTGTCATCTGACTGACAGGTGACACCTTCTTTATATGAAATCGTTATAGATTCATTTAGAAAGCCAGTTCATGTTGCCAAGTGCATAAAATATCTGATGACTTTGCGCCTCGTTAATTGTACATTTACTGGCGCAGTGGAGCGAAGTGGGGCATGGAGCATGGTTGAATGCTACACAGAGAAGTGTCACTAATGTTGTTTGATATTAAAAATGTCAGCCAGAAAGTCAAGTGTGAAGCACTTTGGACAGTCTTTTGAATATGCAACATTGTAGCCAGAGTTCTTTCAGATGGGTGAATGGGTGGGTGGGTGTGAGTGTGTGTGAGTGGATATCAATCGATGGACGGACGGACGGACGGACGGACGGACGGACGGACGGACGGACGGACGGACGGACGGACGGACGGACGGACGGACGGACGGACGGACGGTTCAATGGATTGATGGTTGATAATTTTAAGATCACTATAATAATTAGTCAGCCTTCGTAAAGTTACAAAAAATCTTCATTAGTATCTTTGTGATGAAAAATAATTTCCCTATCCTTCCACCCTGCTCTGATTATTGCATCAAATAGTACTTCACCAATAACTCACAACAAGATGCTATTGATTTGATTCATAGTTATTTTAGTAAGAAAATATCAAATTGCATTGGTTGAAAAGTGGATATTTGTTTGAAATTTCCCATTTGAATAGTGACAATCATTTTTTCCTTGACAAAATAATATTAATCTAACAAGGACATTTGCTAGAAGTACATCAAGCAGATAACATACATTTATGCCCCTTGTACTGGTGATATGATGACTGAGTGATGCATATCCAAGCAGTAATTTTGTCTTGATGTCTGGCTAGCTTGTCTTGCCTGGAGAGAGCAGATATGACGAACCATATGAAAACAGACAACGAAGCCATCAGATATGGCAACAGTAAAGAGGCCAAAGAATCAGAATGAAGAACTACTGACTAGACATCGCCCTTGCACTGGCGATGTCTTCTCATTCATGCTGTGATTTCATCTTTAAACCAGGACATCCAATTAGCTCCCCATCAGAAATAAAAACAACAGTGTTTGATGTGATGCCGGGCACGTGTTGTGCAGATGCATCCTGTCTGGCTTGCATGATGGAACGACACGTAATTGCATAGAGTCTGTGGTTTATTTGAAACTTGTGAGGTCTTTACCAGCTTGTGTGACTGGTTCCGTTTGATCAAGTCTTTCTACTAGTTACTTGTGTCGATGTAATATTGTCTCTACGTTTGGGCATTTCAGGTGAAATGTTTATTGTTCTTGTAGCAGCCGTTACCCTTTGCATCACAGGCAGATGTCTTCATCTCTGACATGCATTATTAAGAAATATCTAGTAGAAAACAAAGTAATGGCATATCAGATCCAGAATCATCCACACATTAAAATTATTGATTGCGACTGATGCAAAGTTAGTGCAGACATTTTGAAAATGGAGTAACACAACTGCACATTTCCTTGCCTAAATTAAATATATTCAAAGAACAGTACAGTTTTTGTTTCAGGCATATCGTTTCTGTCAAAATCCAACTGATGAATGTGACGTACTAGATATCAAAATAGACTGATCAAAACTGCCATGATTGATAGCCGGTTGAATCATACTTGTCATTGAATTCAGACTGGATTAGTCACGGTTGGCTGCACTCACTGTAGTGACTGTCCCAGAAGATAGAATTTCACTCTCTGCAAATGATCAGAACAATTATGATCTGCCGATTGGGTATTAGACATGGATGAGATCAACGTTATCATGAAATGTTTGTTGTTTTATAATTAATTAGGTTGCTTATTTGCCAGCTGGAAAAAAAATATGTTTGGGTGGCAGACACACTGGGGGGGGGGTGTCTGAGTCAGGCTGTGGTAAGGGGAAGATGGGGCTTGGGATGTGAGCAAGAGGTGAGAAATGCAGACTTTATACACACCCAGGACCAAGGTGTGAAAATTCATACTGCAATTTCAAAGTTTGTGCTGCATTTTGCCTGTGTTTGCTCAGCTGTTGAAATGGTAGATTTAGTGAACAAACAGTGTTAGTGCATTGTTCACACTAATTCTACAGAAGAACAATTCCTGTATTAGCCCAAATTTCGGCTGTTTGGAGGTATAACCACCTGAGACAGGAATACTACAGAGTGGTGGTATTTATCGCAGACACGTAGTCGAGAGAGTGTTCAGTTGAACAGGACTGCCACAGTGTGAAGAGTAATACATTGTTAACAGACTGGAATGCCGCACTATATATTTAGAACAGTGAACTGTCTTTTGTGGCCCAGAAACCCTGTACAGCCGGTATTGAGAAGATGAAGTTGGTGGAGTTCTTACTGCCTCTATGTGTCCCTAGCTCCATCTATGGAGCATTATGAATGGTACTATCTTAGGTTATGGGTTATGCACAGGAGATTGGAGTGCTCTAGGCAATATAATTATGACACAGATTAATGAGACTTGGTATTACTTGAAAGGTAGAGAAAAGTGAAGGAAACAACTGGCTTAGAAAAGCAAAAACATATATTTACATTAATACTACCCGGGGTAGATTTGTCAAATAAGTGCCGACTCCCAAATTGTCTTGCGGACTCCCAAATGGGAGCAGTATAGGGGACTAGGAGTGCACTGGGCTCACCCCGCACCAGATTTACAGAAAAAGGTTGGAGCCCGGTTGGATCTTCCCCTTGTTACTTCACAGCAGCTAGCAGTAGGAAACAGGCCACGTGGACATGACAGCCCAGAGACGTGTTCAGCATGTTAGCTGAAAGAGAATTCACAACAGGGGCCGGAGTAAGAATGGGATTTAGCTCAGAGGAATACATGCCTTTCTGGTCCACGTCATTCACCAAGAGATTGCTTCCATCCTCACGGCTACTGAGGGTGACAGTTCGCATGCACCGTCCGTAGCCTCCTGTTGTGTCTAATTATCCTCACACACCTTTGTGTAAGCGTGCCAGAAGCACACTGGCAGGTCGCTGGATTCGTGCTTATGACAGATTACTACCATGAAAACATTCGTCAGATTGGTGGCTTTATTTAATTCGCCTCTTGCTGTCCAATTGACCTGTTTTTCTCCAGTTATGTAACAGTTGCTTTGAACTGTCTATCTTAGTCTGACTAGTGTTTAATGGTGATGTAGTAGTGTCTCCAATGGTGATGTAGTAGTGTCTCCAATGGTGATGTAGTAGTGTCTCCAATGGTGATGTAGTAGTGTCTCCAATGGTGATGTAGTAGTGTCTCCAATGGTGATGTAGTAGTGTCTCCAATGGTGATGTAGTAGTGTCTCCAATGGTGATGTAGTAGTGTCTCCAATGGTGATGTAGTAGTGTCTCCAATGGTGATGTAGTAGTGTCTCCAATGGTGATGTAGTAGTGTCTCCAATGGTGATGTAGTAGTGTCTCCAATGGTGATGTAGTAGTGTCTCCGTGTGTTGCCGCTGGTTGATTACAGGGCGTGGTACAGTTCCGTAGACAAGCAGTGGAACCAGGGAACACATGTACAGAGATGTGTTCTAGTTAAGGGATGTCTAACTAACATGATCTGCAATTAGTCCTAAGGATTCAGGCTTGTGCCAGTACTGTAATAGTAACAGTGGGTGGGTTGTCTCAGGTTGTGTTTGTTACTTTACAATCTATGGTCATGGGGTGGTCAAATAACTATGTTGGGTCGACTCATGTGGTAATACAATGTACAAGAAGACAGACCCTGGATGACCTGCACTGACTTTCTATTGTAGCACTAAGGTCACTTTGAGGTCACTGCGCCACCTTTCAGCAGAATTAAAAATTCACATCAATTGACAAATAGCACAATGATTTACCTTTCTTGCAATTCAGAGTTGTGTTTATACACACAACATTGTTATGCAAAAATGATTTTAGACTGTTTAATAACTGTTATTTTGTTATATAAAATTAATTGTTGTGTACAACGTAAATGAAGATAATAATGTGTGCTTTGTCTTTTCACTGATCTACATGTATCTAAGTAAATGTAAGATTGATTAAAAGTCAGTTATTTGTTATCATGTCATCTTGTAATACGGACACAGATCTTATTGTGTCAGTGAAGAAAAAGTCCCTGTCTGTTCTTGCAGGCGGGGCTACAGAGCATGTTGTTGTTTTCTAGTGACCATGTTATTAAGTCTATGCCTCAGTGTCCTTGCAGATGGTGCTACATGTACAGACAGAGTTGTAATTACCCCCTAGTGACCATGTTCTCCAGTCCATGTATCTGTCCTTGTAGATGGTGCTACATACAGAGTTGTTATTATCTAGTGACCATGTTCTCAAGTCCATGTCTGTGTAGACGGTGCTACAGACAGAGTTGTTATTACCTAGTGACCATGTTCTCTAGTCCATGTATCTGTACTTGTAGACGGTGCTACAGACAGAGTTGTTATTACCTAGTGACCATGTTCTCTAGTCCATGTATCTGTACTTGTAGACGGTGCTACAGACAGAGTTGTTATCTAGTGACCATGTTCTCAAGTCCATGTCTCTGTCCTTGTAGACGGTGCTACAGACAGAGTTGTTATTACCTAGTGGCCATGTTCTCTAGTCCATGTATCTGTACTTGTAGACGGTGCTACAGACAGAGTTGTTATCTAGTGACCATGTTCTCAAGTCCATGTCTGTGTCCTTGTAGACGGTGCTACAGACAGAGTTGTTATCTAGTGGCCATGTTCTCAAGTCCGTGTCTCTGTCCTTGTAGACGGTGCTACAGACAGAGTTGTTATCTAGTGACCATGTTCTCAAGTCCATGTCTCTGTCCTTGTAGACGGTGCTACAGACAGAGTTGTTATCTAGTGACCATGTTCTCAAGTCCATGTCTCTGTCCTTGTAGACGGTGCTACAGACAGAGTTGTTATCTAGTGACCATGTTCTCAAGTCCATGTCTCTGTCCTTGTAGACGGTGCTACAGACAGAGTTGTTATCTAGTGACCATGTTCTCAAGTCCATCTCTCTGTCCTTGTAGACGGTGCTACAGACAGAGTTGTTATCTAGTGACCATGTTCTCAAGTCCATGTCTCTGTCCTTGTAGACGGTGCTACAGACAGAGTTGTTATTACCTAGTGACCATGTTCTCTAGTCCATGTATCTGTACTTGTAGACGGTGCTACAGACAGAGTTGTTATCTAGTGGCCATGTTCTCAAGTCCATGTATGTGTCCTTGTAGACGGTGCTACAGACAGAGTTGTTATCTAGTGACCATGTTCTCAAGTCCATGTCTCTGTCCTTGTAGACGGTGCTACAGACAGAGTTGTTATTACCTAGTGGCCATGTTCTCTAGTCCATGTATCTGTACTTGTGGACGGTGCTACAGACAGAGTTGTTATCTAGTGGCCATGTTCTCAAGTCCATGTCTGTGTCCTTGTAGACGGTGCTACAGACAGAGTTGTTATCTAGTGACCATGTTCTCAAGTCCATGTCTGTGTCCTTGTAGACGGTGCTACAGACAGAGTTGTTATCTAGTGACCATGTTCTCAAGTCCATGTCTCTGTCCTTGTAGACGGTGCTCCAGCACGAGTTGTGCATCATTGGAGACTTCCTGCAGCAACAGGCTACAGTGAGACTCCCCCTCAACCCGGCCATGGAGGTGCTGCGCTTTGACGTACAGGTGAGTCATTCCTCTCTTCTCTGTTGATGCCTGTAATTCCTGGGACATGGTTCTAATAATATAAAGGTCGTAATCTACTCACTCTTGGCTTTGTTCCTCGAGTTCTAAGTTCAACTGAGGATCAGATGACCCTATTCCTGCCCACAATCAACTCTTAGTGCCTGGAGAGAGATCATTTATTTTGCGGATTTACTATGGTGGGTCACATTTGCTAGTCAAATGAGTGGGCTTATTCAAATTAACCAGCCACTCTTTCAAGCACACGTGAGCTGAGGAACATGCAGTGTTTCCATCAAATGTGGTATAGGATAAGAGCACGGGTTTATTTTTATTACAAAATGTCATCGTTGTCAATATAACTTTGTAATTAATGGTTTGAATGTTGTAATGTTAGGCACAAGATCAACCACGTAGAATAACTCATTAGAAGAACACTTTTTTAAATGTCCATGTTTCGGAAATAAGGAAATATGTTTTGATTTTAGTTTCTCCAATCACCTTAAATCAGGGGAGAAATTTCAGGGGGAAAAATTCTTGAAAGGTAAATTTTCCCAGAAATGCAGCTTACTGCCTACGTATGATTAAAATCATCTGACAAATCTGACATGAAGCCACGAGGCATGTCAAAATGTAACAGCTGTGCAACTGTTGCTAGTATGTGCTCTGTGGCAAATTCATCTTTAATCTGGACAAATGCTTATCATTGATCTGTCTGGCCATTATTCTTATTAAATATGTATAAACTTTAGCATGACTGAATTCAACCACCAGACAATATTTAAGTGCCATGAAGCCAGTCAGCTGTCAAATTTGATGAAATGTCAGTTCTGTTAATAATAGCAACAAATATACTAAAATGTGATTATCGTAATTCCAGTGGAGGTTTAATTTATTGCATAGGTATACATAATCTTTAATTGTTTGTACACACACAATTCTGTCCCAGTTAACATGTTTATCATACATTGCTTTTGGTATATATCACCACAGGTGTGATTATATTTTAGTTACGTGAATCCATGTTTAAATGAGTTATTTCAACAATTGCCATGTAATTAATAGCAGACAATGAAAAAAACATGTAATTATTATTATCATGTTGCCTGTGCAAATGATTAGTTGGTCACGGTTGGATTAATATTCAGTCAACATGCAAATTGAATGCATTCCAGCAGAATCAAATTAAAAGTCCATCCACATCTACTGTTTAAAAAGAATCTGACCTTACATTTCACTGTTATCCACACTTAAACTTGTCAGTCACCGCTGGATATTGAAAACTGATCTTGACAGTTCAACTCATTATAAACTTTTTAATAACCAATATCGAAATTACCAGTGATCATTTACTTATCATATGTGAAAAACTACTATGAGCTACACAATCAATGTTATTCTATTGGCTACGCAATAAATTCTTGATCAATGCTTTTACATATTTATTTCACAAATATGTTGCCAGTTTGATTTTTATGGAAATCAACTAGCCATTTTAACCGTATTGTTGTTGAGAGTCGTTGACAGTAGGACGCTGTGACTTCACTTAGCCTGTAGATGGGCTCCAGATGACCCTGTCAGATGTGACACTGACACTCCACCAATCACCTTCAGTCTCACGCAGCAGTCAACACATGAACTATATATGCAAGTCTTGTAGAAACTAGGGTTGGTTGAGATCAGGGTATTTTTATAATATTTAACCAAGGCACCCAGCGATGTATGGGAGGACGAGACTTCAGGTGATCGCAATTTTCAAGTTTTGACGTAGATAAAGATAACTGCTGTTTCTCCCAAATATCACTGGGTATTTCAAGAAAATACTCTTCTACAGTCTTGTTTATGGAAAAAGGCAAAAACGTTTGAAAATTGTGCTGATTTGGGTGCACCAACAAACAGAAAAACACTGTTTTATAATATTACATAATACATATACCAGGTAAGTTTATTGGCAAGGCAGACGTATTTCTGTACTGCTTGTGGTGGAGTATTATTTATTGATGCTGAATTAGCCTTTGGTAGGGGTGGTTTGTTGCGTACAGTGTGAAACAATAAAGGAAACTATTGCGTGGAAGAACATATAGCCTTTAATTTGTAAAGCAAATTAAGTTCAACCACGTGTATATATTATATATTTTTTAAGTTTTCAAATGATTATAATTTTGGTGGGCATGTTTTTTGGTGAATTTGTCAGTTTATGTGAACAACGTAACAGTAACATGTGTGGCTACATGTACTTCCATTACATTTAAGGCTTCAGATTCACCTCACCACATGGCCTTGAACGTAGAGACATTGAGAGTTCATTATGAGTGTGGCTGAGATGTGCGTTGGACTGTCTGGGACACCTTGTCTCGTCTCATTTCATCCAGAGATGTGACGCTGCATTTGAAGTCAAAACCTGCCATCCAAAGTAGCCTCCATTTAGCAGATTTACCTCAGCGTGTGTGTGCCATTGCATGCAAATATCTATGTCCATCCAGATGACCTTGGTCAGTGATGTTGATATGTTGTACATGTACAGTGAACTGGGTAGTAACTGACAATTTTGTTATCAATCAGCTGAACGATTGATTGATTGTCTGGTGAGCTGATTACTCAGTACTGTATTGCCCTGTCTCCAGTGAACTGACCATTGTAATGTCAAGGTCATAGTAACCCATCACGGGTCACTGTGAAGTATTGTCCAGTGAACTGACCACTGTAATGTCCAGTGAACTGACCACTGTAATATCCAGTGAACTGGTCAAAGCGACCCATCACGGGTCACTGTGAAGTATTGTCCAGTGAACTGACCACTGTAATGTCCAGTGAACTGGTCATAGCGACCCATCATGGGTCACTGTGATGTATTGTCCAGTGAACTGGTTGTATTGACCCATCATAGGTCATTGTGATGTATTGTCCAGTGAATTGACTACTGTATCGTCCAGTGAACTGGTCATAGCAACCAATCATCGGTCACTGTTAATGTACTGTCCAGTGAACTGACCACTGTAATGTCCAGTGAACTGACCACTGTAATGTCCAGTGAACTGACCACTGTAATGTCCAGTGAACTAGTCATAGCGACCCATCATGTGTCACTGTGATGTAGTGTCCAGTGAACTGACCACTGTAATGTCCAGTGAACTAGTTATAGCGACCCATCATGGGTCACTGTGATGTATTGTTCAGTGAACTGACCACTGTAAAGTCCAGTTAACTGGTTACAGAGACCCATCATGGGTCACTGTGATGTAATGTCCAGTGAACTGGGCATAGCGACCCATCATGGGTCACTGTGATGTATTGTCCGGTGAAATGACCACTGTGATGTATTGTCCAGTGAAATGACCACTGTAATGTAATGTCCAGTGAAGTGGTCAAAGTGCCCAAGTTTTGTCCAGTGAGCTGACCAGCATGATGTCCAGTGAACTGGTCATCATAAAATGACCCCTGTATTGTCTAGTGAGCTGATCATAGTAACCAATATACTGTCTAATGAACTGACCACCTGAACTGACCACTGTATTGTCCAGTGTGTTAACCACGGTATTGTTGTGTGTCTGTTTCAGTCATGTTCCTACTTCTCTTCGAATACATTCCCGCTGCGTCTAGTGATGCGGAACGTTGACGAGCAAGCGGAGTCTGTGTACACCATGTTCAAGGTAGGACCAGGACGAACCAGGTAAAACAGGGAGGAATGGAGAGAACTTATGGCAAATTTCAATTTCACTTTCAGTTTACAATTAAATTTCATTTATCCATAGCCTCAATATCTTCCTATCAGGGCATCGTTTCACGACAACAAATTCTAATCACAACTACAGTGTAGTTCCCTTTACCTATAAAGCTATTCAGAATTCACAGTAGTGAAACTACGCATGAAACAGATTTTTATTAGTGAAGTTATGCTTTAAAATCACAATAGATGGTGCCACGTTGCAGAAGGTTAATAGAGAATGGTTCGTTTAACTGTTATCTGCAAGAAGACGCCACATTTTTTTTTTTTTTTCTGTATTGCTTCCTGCACACTCCAGTCGCACTTTTACAACATTTAGAGCAAAGCTTGGAGGCAAATGTGAATGACCAGTGGCAAATGAGCACAGATGAAAGACATTCTGTGAAATCCAATCATGTCTTCTTGATATTGATAGCGCAATGCCTGTCTATTTTTCAAGTAACAAGGTTACCACATGTCTGGAGTTACATATCTGCAAACATATGCACTGCCATCATGTTTTTGTTTGATTTTGTTTGTTATCAAATTCTGCCTCCTTATCATGTGCCATGTTCATTCAAACAATGTCTTGCTAGATACCTTTGTGTTTTGTAGCCGCGTTGGTCTTGTTTGACCTGTGGGCCTTTTATGTGACCATCCACTCTCACAGCACATGTACTTACATCTTATAAAACATTAACAGAACTATGTCAACCCAAGCCTCAGCTGTCATGCCTGCCTGTCTGTTGACAACTGTACAGAGACATCGATGATGTGTAGCACTTACCTTTCAAGAAAACGTGTCAATCAAGACACACATACTGCGGGACTGTGTGTGGAAAAACACAAATTCCACTGTGGTTGTTTGTTTTTGCACAGTCCAATCATAGTCTGTTTGTTACACAAACATACACAGAATTCCGTTACAGGAGACACAGGCAAATTCTACAAACGGTGACACTTGTCACTTATACTGCCCTGGATTCTATCAATGGTACCTAACATAACCGGCCACTTCCACTGTCACTCATCTTGACAACGTTGTACTGAAGAACAAAGGGAACATGAATATTTCATCGCAAGTCTGTCATGAGGCAGTGGCAGAACATTTGTCAAAGCAGCATGAATCAACACAACGGTGTGTCTTGATTAAGTTGGATCTCTCGTGCAGGATGCTTGTTTTGCATGACCGACTTGTTCAGAGCCTGCGTGGGTTTGTCGGAAGCACAAACAGATGTCGCAGGTGAAAGTGTTGGGAGGACCATCGTTCATACTGTCAACACAGATCAGGCGAAACCCCTGCATAAGTGCGGCATCTGACACAGCCACCACTGAATGGTGGAGCTGTGTACCGTATACCGATGTATCGGTGGACTTGTATTTTGAAAAACCAGTATTCCATACGGTGTGTTAATCGCCAATAGACAATGCCCCAAAAAGGTCTTCTGAATATTCCATGACCATGTAAGCTTCATAAATATTGAACGAAGAGACAATATATCATAATAACTTGGCGTTCTCTCCATTCGAAACGTGCATGTCCAGAAGCGCACATGGTATAAGTCAGTCAATGGCATTGTCCCAGCAGGCCACAGAGTAATGCCACTGTTACATAACCATATGTTTCCTGCACTTAGCATGTGGAATACCTCTAGATATATAGCACATGTATAGCATACCGTATACAGTATGAAATATGTGGTATGTACTGCATACCACACAGAGGCAAATGGTACACTGCTCTACTGAATAGTGACACGACCAGCCATGAAATACCATTGAAATACCACCATTATTATAAAACACCACTATATTCATAATATGTGCTTAATGCATAAGTTCCAAAGTACAAGTAAAGCCACTGGTAACTGCATTGCAACTGGAAGAGGTTTAAGTGATCAGATGATAGAAACCTTCAAACAGGCAATGAAATAAGTGAGCTGGACCGTGTGCAGCATGAGAACTTTACATGTGACCTCAGTGTAATTGAGTCAACCTATCAACCTGACAACATTTCAAATATCGATGTCATCGCACCAGATTTGTTGAGGACATATTCATATTTCCTTTGCGCTTTGATAAATGTTAACCAAAAATACTACAAGCACAGAATGTCAGCTGTGAGAAATCAACCAAAATCAGTAGATTGCAATCAGTGGAAATAGGGAATACTGCAGCATCTAGTGTCTTGCCATTACCGCTACTGTGTTGCCAATCTGCTGGAGGATGACCATACCCTTGACCCCATTCTACTGGTCACTTGCAGGTAGGAGATGACCTACGCCAGGACATGCTGACCATGCAACTGATCAGTATCATGGACCGTCTGTGGCTACAGCATGGCCTTGACCTCAAGATCATCACCTTCAAGTGCCAGTCAACGGCAGCCAAGAAAGGTCAGTTTTACCTCTTCTCTCTGTCGCTGTCTCACTGGGCACCTAGGACCACTTCACTAAGATCAAGAGCTCTTAAGGAAATTCATCCTTAAACAAAATCCTTTGTTAAATAAAAAAATTAAACACAAATATACATTACCATTTTACTGTGGACAACATTTCGATGACACACCAGTGAGAATGTCCTGTTGAAATGCAAAATTGGTTTAAGAGCTCTTAACAATGTTTGTGAAATGGTCCCCTGGCCCAACAATCTTGCCAAAATGATTGTGACTTATGTGTAGTCATCACACGTAATATTTGTATTTCTCGTTGAAGTTCTGGCTACAATTTTACAATAAAAAAGACAGAGTTTATTAAATGACTATGCAAGAGAGAAATACTTCCAACCTATTTGCGTTTTCATTTCTCGCCCATCCTTGGGTAGGACCAATGCCCCTCGCCCATCCTTGGGTAGGACCAATGCCCCTCGCCCATCCTTGGGTAGGACCAATGCCCCTCGCCCATCCTTGGGTAGGACCAATGCCACTCGCCCATCCTTGGGTAGGACCAATGCCCCTCGCCCATCCAATATCTATGTATAACTGTATTTCAGCCAATAAAAACATTATTAATTAATAAGTTTGTGTCTGTACTCATCTCTGTTCTGTTGTCCCAGGGCTGGTGGAGCTGATCACAGACTCAGAAACCTTGCGTAAGATCCAGGTCAAACACGGCCATGGACTGGCAGGATCATTCCGGGATCGTTCCATCGCAGAGTGGCTTCAAACCCAGAATCCAACGGAGCTGGACTACCAGAAAGTGAGCATAGTTGTTGAAGATCTGCAGACACTCGATTACGAAATTAATGATAATCTCCAGATACACAAATACCGTACTTATCTATTTAAATGTTTGTATGACAGTCCATCTGCAGTCAAGTTAGCTGGACCATAATTTAAGAAAAGAAAAAGAAATATTCTGTTCATTTGGTTCTTTTTGTAATCATTGCTTATTTAAATGTTGGCAGTTGTTTGAAATGCTTGAGTATTTCCTTAATCACAAAGATTTTACCAATTCACAACATAAGCCATAGAAACAACCGACATTTACAGCAGCCCATCCATAGTATCCATTGAAAAACTGTTACAAAACAGTTACATGGAGAAATCATTTGATATTTGTAGACCCTAAACAGCACCATAATACAACGCCAGGCTGTCTGATCTGTAATATGTCATGTGCCAGTTATGTGGTCTTCCGATATATTTTCTGGGAAAGTGAATCACTGTGGGCTTTTCTCTGAAACGTCTTCAGTCATTTGCAAAGCTTTTTGTTTATCTGCGAGACTATATGTTGTACTTGCGACAGATTGATTCCACAAAGACCACAGTAATGGAATGTTCACCTCCTCTTTGCAATGGAATAATTAGTTTTCTTCAGCATCTCTCAAGCTGTGTCAAACCGTAAACGCGGGTACATCTAAAGTGGGCCTGCCGGGTAGGAACTTTTCAGCTGCTTTCGTAAAACGCTTACATTAATTTTTAAGTGTCCTCATAGGTCAGGCTGAACCGGTATCCTTTCAGAGCTGATGTCACGTTGGACTTTGTTTGTGGCACTTAAGGTCAAAACTTCATCTGCTGCTTTTTGTTATCGTAAAAGTGTTCAGCAGAGTTCCTGTTTGAGTCTAGCTTGACAAACTGATTATGAACCTTTTCTGCACACAAATGTATCTACAGAATTGTACCTTTGAGAGGACATTTACTTACATTAGTGCTTATTTGTAACAGCAAAAAGCATCCAAAAAATTGTGTCCCATCATGCATCTGTGCAGGAAGGAGGGTGGGAGACAAAATAACTACTCAATAACAATAACCAATGACTAAATATGGACTATAAACAAGTTTAAATCATTTGTTAAACTAAGATCACATGTACAACACCTAACGAACTCGGTGAATGATGAATGGGATGATCCAGTCCTTTGTTTTAATTTATATATGGTGACGGCTGATTACCACTATGTAACCTTTCACTTAAACCTTATACATTGTACTCCTGGTCAGTGTAGGCCTACTCCACAAGGGGACGCCACCGTCAGTCTTGTTGCTACTTCATGTGGGATATTTATATTTTTACAAGAACTTTGTGTATTTTCAGGCCGTCGACAACTTCACGTCTTCATGTGCAGGCTACTGTGTCGCCACCTATCTGCTCGGCATCTGCGATCGCCACAACGACAACATCATGATCAAACACACAGGGCACATGTTTCACATTGACTTCGGCAAGTTCCTCGGGGATTCACAGATGTTTGGCAACTTCAAGCGGTAAGCATCGTTCTTGTGTCTTTCCCTCACAAGCCGAGGGTGTAGGTTGTCTACCTTTCCCTGGCAGACACCCCCACAAGTCAGGGGTGGTAGTTGACTACACTACCCCTGGCAGACATCCCTACAAGTTTTGAAATGGCCGTAGGTGGGATTGAACCACCGTCCCCTCAATTGACAGTCTGGCGCTCTACCGCGCGACCACTGCTCCACAAACTAGCAACAGACTCACATTAGGCAGTAGTTTCCTAGTTTGTTACAAACACCTTTCTGCAACTCGGACTGATCAGGCATTGATCATCACGGGAAATTGGTGGACATCTGCCCGGCTCCCACTCTGCCCAGTTGGGTGGGTGGGTGGGCGGGTGGGCGGGTGGGCGGGCGGGCGGGCGGGCGGACGGACGGACGGACGGACGGACGGACGGACGGATGCCTGTTTATATTAGAACTAATGTTCCTCTTAAGCCCATGTATGCATATGTGCAGTAGTATCAACAGGCGATCACCAAACAGGTCTAGTATATGTGTACAGACACAGCATTGTAAGATGAGAGCATTAGTGTGAGCCCACACATGCCATGTCCACAGACATTGTTAAGCAAACAGACATGAGTACAACTGCTCAGCGTAGACCTGTGCTGATTCAAGATGGCTGCATATAAACACGTTGGCTAAACATCACTGCACACAAGTTCTCACACATCAGACACCAACAATAATTGCTTTGCAAGTCAAACTGATAAGAAAGATGTCTGATCATCTTATTGCCTTTTTAAGTTTCACAGATTCCATGTTGGACCCGCTGCGGGGCATATCGTACGTGATTTGTGGTAATTAGAGCTAATGGGTCTTACTGCGAAATACACTACAATGAACTGGAAGACTTCCGGGAATTACGAACATTTGATGAAGATTTCCAGGAATTACCGTTTGATATTGCACACAGATGTTCAATTCACACATCTACATCACAACAGGAAAGACATAGCAACTGTGATAATGTCCACACAGCTAAAGTACAAAGTACAAAGAGCTGGGCCTGGGGCTGGGTTGAGAGTAGAGAGTGCAACAAGTTACAAGTAGTCGCAAATCCTCTCACTGGTGAGATTATGCCAATTAATTCATGTTTGCAGGAAGGTGAGAAACTTTGTAAATAAACCATGTTGCAGGCTGGAAAGTAGCATGTGTCTACTGGTTCTGGGTGTGTAGGTTCAGAGGTCAGTGTGGCCTGTGCTTGGAAGGGCAGTCCTGTCAGACTAGCAGAAAACAATGTATGGAACTATGCTGTGTGTGTGTATGTTAGTGAATTGTTGCGATGGAATAAAACGATAGCGAATGTTACCTTGAGATAGTATTGTCGTAAATAGCTATGTTTTCCATCCGACCATCCAGTGGGAAATATGAAACAGCCGCTGTTCGTATCTGGTCAGCATAAGTGGTTCCACCTGGTGAGCAGCAAGGACAACCTGCATATGTGGTTGCGGACATCATCATGTGCCAAAAGCAGTTATCATTTGCTTGTGTGCTTGCTTTACACACAGATTGGTGGATTCTTGGGCAAGTTTCCACACAATGGCTACCTTAATGATAGCTTACTTAGCTCCAAAAAGACATGGTAAAACATGAAAAACTAAAACATTCGATGCAGTATTACAGTCCTTTAACTTCTGCTGGCTTTGCCTTGTCTGGCATTCCACTGAATCACAGACCAGTGTCACCAGTCTCACTTAACTGACTCTTGCTCTGCTGCGTAGCTTTGATAAGACAGTCTGGGGAAACATAGGCTTTGCTTCTGTTGTGTCACTGCCCAAGGCCACTAGATGGGTGGGATAACTGTTTTGGATTAGTTCTCAGGTTTATGTGTAGTAAAATAATAATAATAATTAATGTCTCTATGTATGTTTTTCATGACGAAAATAATTATAAAATAGCAGTAAAAGATAAGAAGTAGAAAATGAATAAAATATATGAAAAACGGAGTCACAATTGTCATTGTAAATCACTGTTTCAGTATAAGTTTAATTTTGAGATAGAGATTCAAAGATTCAAAAAACGTTATTGTCCGTTTAAAAACATATTAAAAAAGGAAATTTTTCTTCAGTCACACATAAAATGACAGTAATAAAAGCCACTAGTGTAGTTTTATCTGATGAAAGGTTATTATTACTAATTTTTATTTATTTCAAATTAGACCTGATTGTCAGTCATTGTCTGTGCCCTAATCCGGCAGTCACAAGCGCAGAGCAGTATTTTGTTTCATGCGATTGTGAAGGGTTCGAATGTGCTGCCACTTCACAGCACCTGGGTAATCAAGGCTATTCAGAACAGACTCCATTAGCGTAGTATCTGATGACTCTTCAAATCACTGCGTTTATTATTTTTTTACTCCTGGTTATGACCTATGTTGAGCAATTTATTTTCTTTCTGAAAGAAACCCACTCTAAATATGTACCATATTAGGGCAAGTGTAATTGTAATAATGGATGTGGCGTGACCACAGTTCATTTATTTTAAGGACTAGTAAAAACAGCAGTTGGTGGTTAGCCAGTCACCTGACGCTGTCACCAGACACAGACACCAACAGAACGTGACTAACTGTCCGTCCACGGTCTGACAACACTTGGAAAGTCTAAGTTCTGGACTTAGATGTGTCTGCACGTGTGACTCCCTGGAAGCATTGTTAAGCAGTGCTTCTGGTGCAGGGATTTCAGATATAATTGCTACATCAACAAGTCTGTCTTGATGTGGCGAGGCAGCACCAGCTTGTCTTCTCTCCAGAGTCCAGGGTACTTGATCCTGACTAGTGCAACTGGTTACATTTGTTACTATCCTCAGTCTGACTGGTCTCCACGAGTGCACAGAAGGTGGTGGTGCCAGGGTGCATGTCATCCTCAGTGCATGTCATCCTCAGTGCATGTGTTCCTCAGTGCATGTCATCCTCAGTGCATGTCATCCTCAGTGCATGTCATCCTCACATGTTGTTATGTTATTAATTAATCAGACAGGACTGTGTTAATGTTATCTTCTGAATCGCCAGAGATACCCAGACCCTACAGATATTTGCACCAAACGTTTGGTGTCTGGGCCAGGTTTTGATTTCAGTACACCAACACTTAATGTGGGTGTATGAGTCCATGCAATACTGTCTTTGATCAAAGTGTAATATTAATCTTTACTTGGGATTAAGATGCCAGTTTATTTACTATCAAAGTTTAATGGCTTCCATGAAATCTATGTAGGTAACATGAGATGAAGACTGAGCATGTCAGGTCTCTTAAAGAGAGACTGTGTAGGTAACATAAGATGAAGACTGACCATGTCATGTCTCTTAAAGAGAGACTGTGTAGGTAACATGAGATGAAGACTGAGCTTGTCAGGTCTCTTTAAGAGAGACTGTGTATGTAACATGAGATGAAGACTGAGCATGTCAGATATCTTTAATAGAGACTGTGTATGTAACATGAGATGAAGACTGAGCATGACAGATCTCTTTAAGAGAGACTGTGTAGGTAACAGTAGATGAAGACTGAGCATGTCAGATCTCTTTAAGAGAGACTGTGTAGGTAACATGAGATGAAGACTGAGCATAACAGATCTCTTTAAGAGAGACTGTGTAGGCAACATGACATGAAGACTGAGCATGTCAGATCTCTTTAAGAGAGACTGTAGGTAACATGATATGAAGACTGAGCATGTCAGATGTCTTTAAGAGAGACTGTAGGTAACATGAGATGAAGACTGACCATGTCAGATGTCTTTAAGAGAGACGTTAGGTAACATGAGATGAAGACTGGGCATGTCAGATGTCTTTAAGAGAGACTGTAGGTAACATGAGATGAAGACTGACCATGTCAGATGTCTTTAAGAGAGACAGTAGGTAACATGAGATGAAGACTGACCATGTCAGATGTCTTTAAGAGAGACTGTAGGTAACATGAGATGAAGACTGACCATGTCAGATGTCTTTAAGAGAGCCTGTAGGTAACATGAGATGAAGACTGACCATGTCAGATCTCTTTAAGAGAGACTGTAGGTAACATGAGATGAAGACTGACCATGTCAGATGTCTTTAAGAGAGACTGTAGGTAACATGAGATGAAGACTGACCATGTCAGATGTCTTTAAGAGAGACTAGGTAACATGAGATGAAGACTGACCATGTCAGAGGTCTTTAAGAGAGACTGTAGGTAACATGAGATGAAGACTGACCATGTCAGATGTCTTTAAGAGAGACTGTAGGTAACATGAGATGAAGACTGACCATGTCAGAGGTCTTTAAGAGAGACTGTAGGTAACATGAGATGAAGACTGACCATGTCAGATCTCTTTAAGAGAGACTGTAGGTAACATGAGATGAAGACTGACCATGTCAGATCTCTTTAAGAGAGACTAGGAAACATGAGATGAAGACTGACCATGTCAGATGTCTTTAAGAGAGACTGTAGGTAACATGAGATGAAGACTGACCATGTCAGATGTCTTTAAGAGAGACTGTGTCGGTAACATGAGATGAAGACTGAGCATGTCAGATCAGAGACTGTGCTGTGTAGTGTAGTGATTACACTCACTCCCTCAACCAGTGTATCTCATTGCAAATGTTGTTGTTTTATAATTATATAATTGTGTGAGTATCCCTATGGTAGTTTAAGTGTCATCCCTCAGTGAGTGTTTATGAGTGAATATTGCACAGTATCATGTTTTACTTCTCTGCCTTTTTGTGTCACTGTGAACAAGAAAGACAATCCAGGCTGGACACCTCAGAGTCCTTATTTATCAACAGCCCATCATTACACAATGGCACACTCAAACAAAGACAACAAGTACCAGACCTACAAACAATCGCAGTAACGGACTCGTGAAACACATCTCCCTGTTAACTACATATCAAACTCCTTGTCACACTGACGGTTTAAACCTGCAGTAGGTTCTTCTTCGTGGAACAACGAGGACATGGTTGAAATGATCACTTCCTGTTCCAGTGACCGTGTGCCGTTTGTCCTGACGGCAGACATGGCCTATGTGATCAACGGAGGTGACAAGTCGAGCTGCAAGTTCCAGGAGTTTGTCGACCTCTGCTGCTCAGCCCTGAATGTGCTTCGTCAGCACGGCAACCTCTTTCTGAATCTCTTCTCACTCGTACGTCTTCTTGTCTGCGTTTGTTATTTCTTTAATGAGATTTGTAAATACAGGTTTATGTGTAAATCTTGATCTAACATGTTTTTTCTTTTGTTGCATTATAACTTTATTACTTGATTGGTTTTATACTTTTGTGACCTGTTTTAAGTACCTCTTCAATTCAGTAATTTTGTTATAAGCAAAACGTTTTATCAATGAGTTGTATCTTTGAAAAGCACACATTATTAAGGCAATTAAGATAATTTCTTTATTTTATTGCTTTGTAGTTAGTGTTACTTGTAATATATTATGTAATAAAATGTCCAGACACACTTGTGAAGTAGGCTACTTATTTATTCGTGGTTTCACAGATGGTGAACTCTCACATTCCGGGCGTCAACGAGAATGCTCTCAAGTACGTGCAGAAAGCGCTGCTCCCTGAGAACACAGATGCCGAAGTTACCGCCATCTTTACAAGGTAAACTGTTGCTTTTGTGCAATATCCTCTCATTCCGTCTTGCTACAAAATCAAGCGACAACCACAGCATTATGGCGAATGGTTAACACATTAGATGTGATGTCAGGTGTTCATTTTAATTAACCAGACAGCCTCATTAGACCAACTTTTTACCCAGAGGGTGTCAGTGAATTTATACACCTAAACCTCTAGACAGGCGTACTAGTTCAATCAACCTTATCCAGCCTTATTTACAAGCCAAGGTCTGAGGTCATCACTCCAGTACATTTCTTATAATGACCACAACATCCTGGACTGTGTCCTTGGAGTATGCAAAATCACAATACTGTTGACTTCCCTGGTTAATTTGGGACGGAAAAGCGTCACTGAGGACACGCTGGGAGTGAAAGGTCAGCTTCTTTGAAAGAATTCTCTGAAAACGGGTCACTTAATGAATGAGGTCTCGAAAGACCAGCAGATTATGGTTGCCACAACAGGCAATGTATGCTCTTTATGTTAGTAAAGTTGTGGTCTGACCCCGGTGTCTGTAGGATGATTGACGAGAGTCTGAGGTCGACCTTCACACAGATCAACTTCTTCCTGCACAACCTAGCACAGATGAAGTTCTCCGGCCACACAGAGGGCGCTCTGCTCTCATTCATTCCAAAGACGTACAGGTTCATGCTCAACATTTGTTTATTTATTATTAGAAATTATTAAATGCATATTACAGTTATCTGCAACAATTTTTTTCTCGCACCTGTATATATATATATATATATATATATATATATATATATATATATATATATAATTATATACTGTGTATGTAGATATAATATAATTATATACCGTGTATATATATATATAATATAATTATATACTGTGTATATATATATATAATATAATTATATACAGTATATATATATATATATATTGATTTAAGTGTATATATATACAGCCCTGCATACTATATATCTGGTGAATCCTTCAACCACTAGTAATGCTTTATTTGATGTGAATGGTTTTTTATTAGCTTATGATATTCATTCATCCTACTACTGCTTACTTTTAGCAATGTACACATTGTTCAGAGATATAATTCTGCAAAAGCTCTTTAAAATAGCCTCTCCAGTTCCCATTACAAGTCTGCCATGACTGTCTTGTGAATTGTTAACAGTTTTGTTGTTGTTGTGTATGCCAGCATTAACACGGATGGGAAGATCTCCAATGTTGAGATACACGGGTATCAGAAGAGATACAACCCAGAGAAGTATTACGTACGTTTCTCACAAGTGGCCCCAACTATTACAGTCAGTGGCCTCAACTATTACAGTCAATGGCCTCAACTATTATAGTCAGTGACCTCAAATATTACAGTCAGTGACCTCAAATATTACAGTCAGTGACCTCAACTATTACAGTCAGTGACCTCAACTATTACAGTCAGTGACCTCAAATATTACAGTCAGTGACCTCAACTATTATAGTTAGTGACCTCAATTATTACAGTGTTTGGTCAGTCACGTAAAGAACGTGATCATCATGATCAGGCTTTAGAGTTGGCAGTCAATCAAAATGCTGCAAATCCTCTGTGTTCCTTGTTAAATAATTCACAACATTCATACTAAGATGGTGTACCACCACGATGACATCACACCATATATGGGCAATGAGGCTACAGTGCCAGTGTCTGACCTTGTCGTCTGCCTTGTTCCAGATCTACATCCTCAAGGTGAGTCGTGTCAAACAAACCCTGCCTTCCTTCGTCTTCCGGCGCTACTCAGAGTTCCAGGAGCTCCACCACAAACTCACGGTCACCTTCTCTCTCGCCAGACTGCCCAGTCTCTCCAGCAGGTCAGTCGAACTGGTCACAGTACATCGCCACGGATATAATCAAATAAAATGTGTTTTCTTTGCTTTATGGGTGTTTTTCGTGTCGTGTTCCGCGGTCACCCTTAGTGGCTGTTCTGACCCTTAAAACTACTGGTGTCACTGAGTCCATGGATTGTAGTGTGAAATATATATATATATTATATATATATATATATATATATATATATATATAATGTGTGTTTGTATGTATTATGTATTATATATAATATTATGTATGTGTGTATGTATTTATATATATATATATATATATATATATATATATATAATGTTTTTAATGTTCATCTTATCACAGCCAGTCTTTTTGTTTTTATAGCAGTTTATTTTATTTAGAGTGAAGTGTTTATGTGATCTGTCGAGTGATCAATGAAGTGTTCATGTGCCATGTGTTTCATTGAAGTGTTCATGTGCCGTGTGTTTCTGACATCAGAATGTTCATTGAAGTGTTCGTGTGATCAATGAAGTGTTCATGTGCCATCTGTTTCTGCCGTCAGAGTGTCAATGAAGTGTTCATGTGCCATGTGTTTCTGACGTCAGAGTGTCAATGAAGTGTTCATGTGCCATGTGTTTCTGACGTCAGTGTGTCAATGAAGTGTTCATGTGCCATGTGTTTCTGCCGTCAGAGTGTCAATGAAGTGTTCATGTGCCATGTGTTTCTGACGTCAGAGTGTCAATGAAGTGTTCATGTGCCATGTGTTTCTGACGTCAGAGTGTCAATGAAGTGTTCATGTGCCATGTGTTTCTGACGTCAGAGTGATCCTGGGTCGGACACATGTGAGGTCGGTGGCGGCTGCCAGGAAGGAAGCCGTCGAGACGTTCATCAAACATCTCTTCAGCCTCGAACCAGAGATCTCCGAGGTAAAGTGCGCATGGACAGAGTACGGCTGTTTGTAATAACAGCGGTCACAAGTTTGGTTATTTGTAGCACACACCTCATATATTCAGTATTATTATTATAATGTTTACTCTGGTTTCCTAGTTGTTTCCAGCACCATGACAATGATCTGTTAACTGACTTGACTGTGTATTGTGGCTACACTCATCACTACAATGCTCCATTGAAAGAAACACAGTTTAGAGATAAGTTGAAGATATACAGTCAGAGCATTACATTCATAATGAGTTAATATATCTTTCACGGCCTCCTAGGGTCCAAAAATGATACATTATCACAGCTTGCCAGTTGTTTTCAAAAAACTTCACTGATTTTGCATAGATCACAGGGTAGTGTATGTACCATAGTCCAAATGACTTCAGGGCCTCTTGACCATGTGTTTTACTGCTCTGTGTAAAAGGCTTCTGATGAACATTTCTTGGTCAGTCAGTTGTTTGTTCTCGCCACTGCAGAATGACATCGTCTACACATTCTTTCATCCGATGCTACGAGACGAGCAAGACAACTTGACGAAGATGAAGGGTTAGTGTCCCCACTCACTCAACCACTCACTCACATAGTCACTCACTCATCTACTCACTCATCCATGGCACCACTCACTGATTCAACTGACTCATTCACTCATCTACTCACTCATGCATCTATGCACTTACCCGGTAGTCAGTCACCCACTAATCTAGTCACCAACTCAAACACTCATTCACTCTGTCACCAATCCATCCATCCATCCATCCACAAACTCACACACACTCACTCAGTCACTAACTCACTAATCTACTCACTCTTTCACCCATCCTTCCAAACACACACTCAAATATTCTCACTCATTCTACTCACTCAATCACTCACTCACTCACTCACTCACTCACTCAATCAATCAATCAATCATTCTTTCAATCACTCATCCACCCATCCCCACACACTCTCACCCACTCACCCACTCACTCACCCAGTCACGCAATCACTCACCCCACAAGTGATCCAGATGACCGTTATGATGCCCATGTGGCTAACTCAGTGACCTCACCTCTTCACTGGCCTATGTCTTGCATTGCTGCAATATATCTGAATGTCTTCATTTAATATTTCTCTCCATTGTTTGATGCTACAGTCTGTTCTTTAAAGTTGTTCTCCATTCTTTTTGAAAATTGCTTTAAACACGATTATGATTGATAAAATAATAAAATTTATTTTATGAAGTGCAATTTCCAGTAAAATGCTCAAATCGCAGTACAACACTAATAGCCTTAACATGCAACATAGCAGATATATAAGCACAATAAATATAAAACAAACGTCTGGTATAATATAATAGTTATAAAAACAGTCAGCTCAGTTAAACCATTTCATTAGAATAAATTAAATTAATAAAACTCTATTTAAACATTATACTATTTACGTATATGCAATAATGTGTATGTAAATAAAGTATAAATTGAACAGTAAAAGCTTAAAGAAAGCAAAGAGTAAGCAGTGTTCTGCTGTGTGTGTCTTTAGTGTCTGTTTGAACATTGATAGGGTTCCACTTCACTTTAAATAAATTGGCAACAAATTATATTATCGAGGTCCAATGACGTTGAAGCAACGATCACGAAAACTAACAAGCTTTGTTCGCGGAACTTCGGGCAGATATTGTTGGAACGAACGTGTACGCCCTGCAGAGCATTGTCTCTTCAGCGTGTTCTCCAGATAGAGCCCACAGTTGCTGTGATGGTGACCTGTGTATGTGTGTGTTTCAGAGAAGCCGTGTATGCCAGTGCGAGACCGGGTCATCCAGAGTCAGATTAAGTTGTCTCTCTTCTACAAGAACGGTGACTTCACAGTCATGGTGATGCATGTCAAGGATTTGGTGAGAATCGCCACTGTATACACAAGTGTGAATCATGTGTTAGCGAATGTTATCAAATTTACGTGTTTTGGGGTGGTAAATTACTGAAAAGTATTTTATCTTATGTTTAGTTGTTGTTATTATGTAAACCAATAGAATTACAGCATGCTCTTTGAATGCATTTTATCATACCCCATATGCGTGTGGAGTGTAGGTGTACCTGTTCTCAAATAACGGATCGATAATGCTGAACAACAAATTTTCTTTTATTGTGAAATCTTAGCTTAGCATAATAATTTTAAATATAATTTTTAATATAATTTAATATCATGTTTAATATAACTGTTTAATGTAATTTGGATGCTTTCACTTTTAAGTGTAATTTTAAATGACATCATTATTTATATATTTATTTATGTAATTATTAGCGTAGAATAAATATGTGTAAAGAGATAAAGTATCATTTTAAAGGACATCTTATATATATTATTTATTTATTAGATCAAAATAAAAAAAATTATTTATCATTATAAAGAACATTTTATATATATTATGTATTTATTTGTCATATTTAATTTATTATATATAGGCACTACGTGGCTAAATGGCAGAACACATTCATATTTAAGTTTTAACATGAAATTTATTTGCATGTTGAAAATGGCAAATAAAGCTTTATCATTATATATGATAAAGAAGTAATCTCCCATATATTCACACGACCATTTAATTTATTGATAACTAACACAGCTATGTTTATGGGGAAAAATGCAGTCATCACCTAAAATGTTTGAAAATGGAGATCCCTGATGTCACATCTCACTGCCCTGAGTAAATATAGTAGCAGAGTTATATCGCACTTCCGGAGAAAACCAGTCTCCAGCACGAACGTGTTTTATAAATTATTGCACTACATTGTCTCAGTGTGTCTCATTATGGAGTGCAGACTTGTTACAATGCAAACAAAATGTTAACATGCGGGCGAAACCACAAGAGACATGCAAAATTTCAGCTCAGTACAGGCAAAACTGCTGGAGATGTGAGATGTAGGTCCACAGACAGAGAAACACTGTGTTATATATATATAATATATATATATATATATTTATATATATATATATATATATAATATATATATATATATATATATATATATATCATCATTGTTAAGTTGCTACACGTATAGGTAATGATTTTACAAACTGTACTGATATGTGTAGGTTATGCAGGTTGCATTGTTAGCAATGAGATGTGTTGGTGATGACTGGCTGTGTTGTTGTCATCACTGAGGTGTGTTGGTGATGACTGGCTGTGTTGTTGTCATCACCGAGGTGTGTTGGTGAAGACAGGCTGTGTTGTTGACATCACTGAGTTGTGTTGGTGAAGACAGGCTGTGTTGTTGTCATCACTGAGGTGTGTTGGTGAAGACAGGCTGTGTTGTTGTCCTCACTGAGGTGTGTTGGTGAAGACAGGCTGTGTTGTTGTCATCACTGAGGTGTGTTGATGAAGACAGGCTGTGTTGTTGTCATCACTGAGGTGTGTTGGTGAAGACAGGCTGTGTTGTTGTCATCACTGAGGTGTGTGTAGGTTGCACAGGGTGATGAGGCTCCAGACCCCTATGTGAAGCTCTACCTACTGCCTGATCCAATGAAGCTAACCAAGAGAAAGACGAAGATCGCGAAAGGCACATTCCATCCCACGTACAACGAGATGGTGAGTGTATGGAAACTGTTGACTAGAATCTACACAGTTCCCAACTAGGAACTACACAAGTCCCCAACTACGATCTACACATTCCCCAACTAGAATCTACAGTCCCCAACTAGGATCTATGTCATCCCCAACTAGGATATACACTGTTCCCAACTAGGATCTATGCAGTCCCCAACTAGGATATATGCAGTCCCCAACTAGGATCTCCACTGTCACCAACTAGGATCTATGCAGTTCCAACTAGTATCTATGCAGTTCCAAACTAGGATCTACACTGTCCCCAACTAGGATCTATGCAGTCCCCAACTAGGATCTATGCAGTCCCCAACTAGGATCTACACAGTTCCCAACTAGGATCTATGCAGTCCCCAACTAGGTTACTAGGATATATGCAATCCCCAACTAGGATCTCCACTGTCACCAACTAGGATCTATGCAGTCCCCAACTAGGATCTATGCAGTCCCCAACTAGGATCTACACAGTTCCCAACTAGGATCTATGCAGTCCCCAACTAGGTTACTAGGATATATGCAGTCCCCAACTAGGATCTCCACTGTCACCAACTAGGATCTATGCAGTCCCCAACTAGGATCTATGCAGTCCCCAACTAGGATCTACACAGTTCCCAACTAGGATCTATGCAGTCCCCAACTAGGTTACTAGGATATATGCAGTCCCCAACTAGGATCTCCACTGTCACCAACTAGGATCTATGCAGTCCCCAACTAGGAACTATGCAGCCCCAACTAGGATCTACACTGTCCCCAACTAGGGTCTACACTGTCCCCAACTAAGATCTACACAGTCCCCAACTAGGATCTACACTGTCCCCAACTAGGATCTACACAGTCCCCAACTAGGATCTACACTGTCCCCAACTAGGATCTACACTGTCACCTTTAAAGTATTTTCATCCATGCAACCAGCATAATTTTGTTTTAAAAGTGTGGTTCTAATCAATATTCTGCATATGGAATTCAGTCAGATGTTGGAACTCGAGCTTTCGTTGTTGTTGCACCAACAATGTCAGCATTAAGTCAGCAGGAAATATCATTTCACCAGCATGAAGTGATTTAGTAATCTCCATAGTACATATATCCATCCGTTGCGATGGGCAGATGTCTATATAATCAGAAGAATAGGTCAATTTTATTAATAAAATAGACCCATTTCCTGCGGATTCAGAAATTACTCAAATGCATTCAATAACACACATGTCCGTCTGGCCCATGTTTTTTTTTAGTTGATTGGCATGGCACTTATGTGATGCGATGTGTTGTGGTTGATCTACCGTGTGTGACGTGGTGTGTTCTAGTTGATCTGCCTGATATGACGCAGTGTGTTGTAGGTGATCTACCATATGTGTCACAGTGCTTTTTAGTTGATCCTTGTATGTGACATGGTGTGCTCAACCATGTTGTAGTTGATCTACCCTATGTGACGCAGTGTGTTGTAGTTGATCTGCCCTATGTGATGCGGTGTGTTGTAGTTGATCTGCCCTATGTGACACGGTGTGTTGTAGTTGATCTGCCCTATGTGACACGGTGTGTTGTAGTTGATCTACCCTATGTGATGCAGTGTGTTGTAGTTGATCTACCCTATGTGATGCGGTGTGTTGTAGTTGATCTGTCCTGTGTGACGCAGTGTGTTGTAGTTGATCTGCCCTATGTGATGCGGTGTGTTGTAGTTGATCTGTCCTGTGTGACGCAGTGTGTTGTAGTTGATCTGCCCTATGTGATGCAGTGTGTTGTAGTTGATCTGTCCTGTGTGACGCAGTGTGTTGTAGTTGATCTGCCCTATGTGATGCGGTGTGTTGTAGTTGATCTACCCTATGTGACGCGGTGTGTTGTAGTTGATCTGCCCTATGTGACACGGTGTGTTGTAGTTGATCTACCCTATGTGACGCAGTGTGTTGTAGTTGATCTGCCCTATGTGATGCGGTGTGTTGTAGTTGATCTGTCATATGTGACATGGTGTGATGCAGTGTGTTGTAGTTGATCTACCCTATTTGACGCAGTGTGTTGTAGTTGATCTGCCCTATGTGATGCGGTGTGTTGTAGTTGATCTGCCCTATGTGACACGGTGTGTTGTAGTTGATCTACCCTATGTGATGCGGTGTGTTGTAGTTGATCTACCCTATGTGACGCAGTGTGTTGTAGTTGATCTGCCCTATGTGACACGGTGTGTTGTAGTTGATCTACCCTATGTGACGCAGTGTGTTGTAGTTGATCTGCCCTATGTGATGCGGTGTGTTGTAGTTGATCTGTCCTGTGTGACGCAGTGTGTTGTAGTTGATCTGCCCTATGTGATGCGGTGTGTTGTAGTTGATATGTCCTGTGTGACGCAGTGTGTTGTAGTTGATCTGCCCTATGTGACGCAGTGTGTTGTAGTTGATCTGTCCTGTGTGACGCAGTGTGTTGTAGTTGATCTGCCCTATGTGATGCAGTGTGTTGTAGTTGATCTACCCTATGTGACGCGGTGTGTTGTAGTTGATCTGCCCTATGTGACACGGTGTGTTGTAGTTGATCTACCCTATGTGACGCAATGTGTTGTAGTTGATCTGCCCTATGTGATGCGGTGTGTTGTAGTTGATCTGTCCTATGTGACATGGTGTGATGCAGTGTGTTGTAGTTGATCTACCCTATTTGACGCTGTGTGTTGTAGTTGATCTGGCCTATGTGACACAGTGTGTTGTAGTTGATCTGCCTATGTGATGCGGTGTGTTGTAGTTGATCTGTCCTATGTGACACGGTGTGTTGTAGTTGATCTGCCCTATGTGACACAGTGTGTTGTAGTTGATCTGCCTATGTGATGCGGTGTGTTGTAGTTGATCTGTCCTATGTGACACAGTGTGTTGTAGTTGATCTGTCCTATGTGACACGGTGTGTTGTAATTGATCTGGCCTATGTGACGCAGTGTGTTGTAGTTGATCTACCCTATGTGACACAGTGTGTTGTAGTTTATCTGTCCTATGTGACGCGGTGTGTTGTTGTTGTTGATCTGCCCTATGTGACGTGGTGTGTTGTAGTTGATCTGGCCTATGTGACGCAGTGTGTTGTAGTTGATCTACCCTATGTGACACAGTGTGTTGTAGTTTATCTGTCCTATGTGACGCGGTGTGTTGTTGTTGTTGATCTGCCCTATGTGACGTGGTGTGTTGTAGTTGATCTGGCCTATGTGACACAGTGTGTTGTAGTTTATCTGTCCTATGTGATGCGGTGTGTTGTAGTTGATCTGCTCTATGTGACGCTGTGTGTTGTAGTTGATCTGTCCTATGTGACACAGTGTGTTGTAGTTGATCTGCCCTATGTGACGTGGTGTGTTGTAATTGATCTGTCCTGTGTGACGCGGTGTGTTGTAATTGATCTGTCCTGTGTGATGCGGTGTGTTGTAATTGATCTGTCCTGTGTGATGCGGTGTGTTGTAGTTGATCTGTTCTGTGTGATGCGGCGTGTTGTAGTTTATCTGTCCTGTGTGACACGGTGTGTTGTAGTTGATCTGCCCTATGTGATGCGGTGTGTTGTAGTTGATCTGCCCTATGTGATGCGGTGTGTTGTAGTTGATCTGTCCTATGTGATGCGGTGTGTTGTAATTGATCTGCCCTATTTGACGCGGTGTGTTGTAGTTGATCTCTCCTATGTGACGCGATGTGTTGTAGTTGATATGCCCTATGTGACACGGTGTGTTGTTGTTGATCTGCCCTATGTGACACGGTGTGTTGTAGTTGATCTGTCCTGTGTGACGCGGTGTGTTGTAGTTGATCTGTCCTGTGTGATGCGGTGTGTTGTAGTTGATCTGTCCTGTGTGATGCGGTGTGTTGTAGTTGATCTGCCCTATGTGACACGGTGTGTTGTAGTTGATCTGTCCTGTGTGACGCGGTGTGTTGTAGTTGATATGTCCTGTGTGACGCGGTGTGTTGTAGTTGATATGTCCTGTGTGACACGGTGTGTTGTAGTTGATCTGTCCTATGTGACACGGTGTGTTGTAGTTAATCTGTCCTGTGTGACACGGTGTGTTGTAGTTGATCTGTCCTGTGTGACGCGGTGTGTTGTAGTTGATCTGTCCTGTGTGACACGGTGTGTTGTAGTTGATCTGTCCTGTGTGACGCGGTGTGTTGTAGTTGATATGTCCTGTGTGACGCGGTGTGTTGTAGTTGATATGTCCTGTGTGACGTGGTGTGTTGTAGTTGATCTGTCCTGTGTGACGCGGTGTGTTGTAGTTGATATGTCCTATGTGACACGGTGTGTTGTAGTTGATCTGTCCTGTGTGACACAGTGTGTTGTAGTTGATCTGTCCTGTGTGACGCGGTGTGTTGTAGTTGATCTGTCCTGTGTGACACGGTGTGTTGTAGTTGATCTGTCCTATGTGACGCGGTGTGTTGTAGTTGATCTACCGTATGCCGGTGGAGGAGGTGAGTCAGAGACAGCTCCAGGTGACCGTGTGGAGCTACGACGCACTCAAGGAGAACGAGTTCCTCGGAGCGGTTGTTATCAACCTCGCTGAGGTCAACTTCTCTCGTACGACCACGCAGTGGTACTGCCTTCACATGCACTGCTGATGTTGACAGGACATCAGCCTCTCTCGTATGACCACAGTTGTACTGCCTACATATGCAGTGCTGTTATTGACACATCAGCCACTCTCATACGACCATAGTTGTACTACCTACATGTGCACTGCTGATACTGACAGGACATCAGTCTCTCTCGTATGACCATCGTTGTACTACCTACATATGCACTGCTGATATTGACACAACATCAGTCTCTCTCATACGACCATAGTTATACTACCTACATGTGCACTGCTGATATTGATACGATCACATATTGGTGTCGACGATACAGCTAGAGTGTCAACCTCCCTCTCATGACCATACAGTGATGCCACCTAGGAATACACTGCTGGTACAAGCAGGACTCAGCATCAACCTCTCTCGTAGAATCACACAAGCGTGTGGTCCAAACAAGCACCACAGATGCAACCAAAACATCGGCCCCTCGCTGGTACGACCATTCATTGGTTTCATCTACACATACACTGGTGATACAGCCAGGACGTCGCATGAACCTGTCTCACACGACCACACTGTGATACACATACACATGCACTGGTGGTACAATGAGAGCATGGCTTAGACACATCTACGAACAGCCAACTTCATCCCAACCAGGACCTGTCCATGACCTCCACCAGCAGTCTACTCCTGTCCTGTGTTCTTGCACATCGTGGATCAATATGCAATGTTCTCTCAGAAAGAATAGGACTAATATGTATTGGATATTTGAGCGGCGCTTGCATAGTAAAACCCATAACATTGTAGACATTTTCTACTCACAATAATGGGCTATTTAATACAATGAACACTGGGCTATGCAATATATAGTTAGATGCAATGCACGTCAATCGACACTGTAATTAATTATTAACTTATGAAATGAATCAAGAATGTGATACTCTAGATGATATGATGCATGGGAAGGGCGTGATGATTTTGTTATTTATAAATCGTAAACAGAATATGTAGCATTTACGTGAACTTTTGTTTGCATGGACGATAATCTGACATCTATGTAAATTTGTTTCCGATCATGAATGATTGAAAACAAAATAACTGTTGATGGTTGGATCCTTCGTATTGCTAGGAAAATGGTTTTTAATTATTTTTATTGGTCAGATCAGGAATGATGAATTTCAGCCGTTCGTCATTAGTGTTAATATTAGTTAGTTTATCCAACATAATTATTCATCAGTGTTGTGTGTTTAGAGGTTTCAAAAGTTCCAACCCCAAATTTGTGAAATCTTGCAAATTTGTGGTTTGAATAGTAGTGAAATTCACAATTGCACGTATTTTCCATTTGCATTGCTGATTAGGATACAAGTGTGTATTTATTGTCTTTATAGTGTTTAACATGTTTTAGAAATTAAATATCTTACCAACAATTTGGATATGTGCTGTGAGATTTTTAATTTGTTCCAAAAATCACGAAACCTCCCA
The DNA here is from genome assembly GCA_964017155.1 of Oasisia sp. SBJ-2009. NCBI lineage: Eukaryota > Metazoa > Annelida > Polychaeta > Sabellida > Siboglinidae > Oasisia > Oasisia sp. SBJ-2009. The sequence continues at coordinate 50,893,449 of OZ024857.1, forward strand.
AAACATGTAATTTGTATCTTCTGTTAGTGTTTGATTATCTTTCAACTTTCAGTACAGTTTTTGTTTTAATCACCAGAAGAATGTACATGTCTTGCCACTGGGGGAAGGATAGGGAAAGTGTAACACTGATGAAGACTTTTTAACGTAATTACAGAATTTGTGAATTATTTGTAGAAGGTGTTTGCATATTGAGTGGGAATGTCTGTCTTCAGTGCAGGAGGTTATGAATGTAACTTTTAATTCCACAATTGTTGTGGGATTTTATGTAACATCTCACATGCATTATTACTGAGGTCTTACGTGTAGAAGTTAACGTCCAGCTGTGCGATGTACAGACATATTTCATATGTCCCTTGCCAAATTTTGTACGTGTATATAAGTTTTTATTTCCACCAATATGATGTCATTAATGATTATATTGATTATGATTGTAGAGTTTCACTGGGCATCACAAACAGGAATGGGAAATTACTCGTATTTTGTGTTCTATGTAATTTATAATAAAATGCTTGTTACACTTTTCATGTGTGTTTTTGTAGTATGACCAATAGTTGTAATTTATGTAAAATAACAACAAGGGCAATTTTTGTGGTTCATCTTTGGAGCCTGGAGGCCCAAATAATTGTATTCCCAGTGAGATAATCTAGCTATGTTAATGTATGTATGGATTATTTATTTATGACACACTTGAATACAATAGAAATGTTCTAGTAGTAATGGTAACAATTTATGGCCAATTTGCACCAGTTTACCAAAGTATATATGATAATAGTTGCCAACACGAAAACATCGAAATATAAGTACACGCATGCATGCACAAATACACTCTATATACTATACATATATATATATATACAACAAATTTAGTTATATATACATACAGCCCTGTATGTGTGTCTATACATAGTATATATGTATAATTGTTTTTTTAATAATGAATATTTCATGGTTGCATACATAAAATAATGAAAATTTAATAACTATAATATGCTCATATAAAATTATGTTCTATTAATCAGCTATTTGAATATAGTTGCAGATAGCAATGTACGTGTTTTTGCTCATATTTAAGTATATTAAGCTGTTGTTAGGTAAAATATAAAATGCGTATTTCATGTAATCTCTGACGATATTACAGAAAATATTGTGGTCTGACCCCACGATTCAGTGACAACATTCTGGTGGCGCCACCTGACGGAATTCACTGTGGCAGTAATGACTCAAGAGGAAAACGCATTATTTACTTACACATTGTGATTAATTTCACTTTTAGGCATTCATTATTATTTTGTGATCACGTGACAATTGCATACGCGTAGTACAGGTGTAGTAGATACACCATGCGAAGTTTGGTCACCGTAGATGATCATTTTGATGTTTTTTCGAGGTATGGGCCTGGCCCTAGTCTTAGAGGCTAGACTGTGTAGTGTTAGCGTCGCGCGACTACGGACTATGACGTGGTAAAAACCAAGTTCGATGCACACTTTGTAGTTCGCCGCAATGCTATATTTGAACGGGCTAAGTTTAATAGAAGTTCGCAGGAAGAAGGGGAAAGTGTGGACAGCTTTATCACCTCGCTGTACTGCTTAGCAGAGCATTGTGAATATGGCATTCTGAAAGAAGAAATGATTCGAGATCGCATTGTCGTAGGGATTACCGACACATCTTTGTCATTGAAGTTGCAAATGGATGGTGCTTTAACAGTAAAAAAAGCAATCGACATGGCTCGACAAAACGAGGCCGTAAAAAGGGAACAAACCTTTTTGAGAAGCAACCTTGCTACAGGGGGTAGCAACAATGTAGATGTCGTGCAAGGCCAAGGCCAAGGTCAAGGTCAAGGCGCAAGAAAGCCCAACAAGCACAGGAAGATGAAAACATGGACGAAAGTTCAAAACAGTAAACAAGTCGCATCGAGGAAGTGCGATCGTTGCGGGAAATCACCAGATCACCCGAAAGCAATGTGCCCAGCACGTGACGCAGCCTGTTTTAAGTGTAAAAAGGTTGGACACTTTAGTGCAATGTGTCGATCAGCGAGAACGGTTGACACAGTTGTCAAAAATGCCCAATCTGATGTCGCTTTCCTTGGAGAGATGGACCAAGGGGACCAACCATGGTTAGCTAAAGTTGACCTTGAGACAGTAGAAACTAGAACTTTGACAGAGGTCAAGTTCAAGTTAGACACAGGGGCGGACGTGACAGTAATCTCGGAAGAAGACTACAAAAATGTAGGAAGACCGAAACTTTGTGAATCAACAAAAACATTGGTGGGCGCAAACCAGACAGTTTTGACACCCTCAGGCAAATTTTGTGCCAGATTGTCGCGAGGAGCCGCCATGTTGGAGGAGGACATCTATGTCCTTGGAAGTCAGAAGAGGTCATTACTAGGTAGGCGAGCGTGGGAAACTCTCGGCCTTATCAGACGAGTGTCCGTAGACTCGGTGGAGTCGGCGGAGATCTACAAGAGAGACCATCCGAAACTATTTGACGGCTTGGGAAAAATCCCTGGGCAGTATGAAATAAAACTACGCAGTGACGCCCAACCGTTCGCAATCACCACACCACGGCGTGTTTCAATTCCATTGTTGGAGATAGTGAGAAGTGAACTCCAACAAATGGAAGACCTCGGCGTGATTCGAAAGGTAGAAAAACCTACAGATTGGTGCGGCGGCATGGTTGTGGTGGCGAAGAGAAAAGAGGTTCCTGAGGAGAAACAGAAAGTGCGCATCTGCGTAGATTTGACGAAGCTCAACGAGAGCGTTCAAAGAGAAAAACACGATCTGCCCTCAGTCGACCAAACACTGGGGAGACTGGCAGGGGCAAAGGTGTTCACGAAGCTAGATGCCACTTCCGGGTTTTGGCAAATACCTCTCTCGCCCAGTTCAGAAGAACTTACCACGTTCATCACTCCATTCGGGAGGTACTGCTTTCGAAGGCTACCTTTTGGGATCACCTCAGCACCTGAGTACTTCCAGAAGCGGATGAATAAGATGCTCGACGGTCTCCCACGCGTTCTGTATATGATGGATGACATCATCATCTTTGGAGACTCCCGCGAAGAGCACGATGAAAGGGTAACAGCTGTGCTCAAACGTCTGGAAGAAAATGGCGTGACATTGAACTTTGGAAAGTGTGACTTCGCGAAATCCAGCGTTTCATACTTGGGTCACGTGGTTTCAGCCCAAGGGATCGAGGCTGACCCAGCAAAAGTGCAAGCGATCATGGAAATGGAAGAGCCTACCAACGTGGGTGACATTCGGCGCTTCCTGGGCATGGCAAATCCGCTAGGAAAGTTTTCGCCGAAGCTAGCAACCATCACCAAGCCACTGAGAGATTTGCTGAGCAAACAAAATCAGTGGACATGGGGACAGAGTCAAGCTCACGCGTTTGAAGAGGTGAAGAGAGAACTCAGTCATACACCTGTTCTAGCTCTGTAAGACCCCAGTCGAGAAACAACAGTGTCTGCAGACGCGTCATCGTTTGGGCTAGGAGCAGTTCTCCTACAACGACACGAAGAAGCCATGCGCCCAGTAGCGTATGCCTCAAGGGCGATGACAACAACTGAGCAACGATATTCTCAGATAGAGAAGGAAGCTTTAGCGACGACATGGTCGCTGGAGAGATTCTCAGACTACTTGTATGGGATGAAATTCCATGTTGAAACAGACCATAAGCCGTTGGTGTCTTTGCTAAGCTCAAAGAAAAACCTAGATGAGCTGTCTCCAAGAATCCAACGATTCCGCATGCGATTGATGCGGTACGCATACACTATCAGTCATGTACCTGGCAAGAATCTGGTTGCAGCCGATGCTCTATCCCGCTCTCCGTTAGTACGACCACTGACAGCAGACGAATCGCAGTTCGCGGAGGAAGTTTCAGAGCAAGCAAACCTAGTCATGGGACAGATCCCAGCAACGGAGACCAGATTGGCGGAGATTAGAGCATGCCAGCGAGAAGACGAAGTATGTCGCCAAGTAATGACATACTGCTTAGAGGGATGGCCGACCTTTCCTTCTCTGCCAGGGACTCTGAAGCCGTACTGGCAAGTCCAGAATGAACTGACTATCCAACAAGGACTTTTGTTGAAAGGAGTGAGACTTGTAATTCCCAGCTGCACGAGACTGGAGATGTTAGACAAGTTACACGAAGGCCACCAGGGCGTGGTTAAGTGTCGGTTGCGAGCCAAGTCATCGGTTTGGTGGCCAGGGCTGAGCAAGCAGCTAGAAGAGCGTGTGACGAACTGCACAGCGTGTGCTAGAGAACGGCACATTCATGCAGAGCCTATGATCCCTTCAGAGTCAAGACTGCGACCGTGGCAAAAGGTTGCCACTGACATGTTCTTCTACAAGGGGCATACTTACCTACTCGTTGTAGATTACTACTCGAGCTACGTGGAAATCGCCAAACTGGAGATGTCATAATCCATTTGAAGTCTATCTTCGCGAGGCATGGCATCCCGGAGACAGTTGTCTCAGACAATGGCCCACAATACGCAGCTCAGGAGTTCGTGAAATTCGCGGAAGACCAGGGATTCACACACATTACCAGCAGCCCTCGGTACCCGCAAAGTAACGGGAAAGCGGAACGAGCGGTGCAGACGGTGAAGAATTTACTGAAGAAATCAGCGGATCCGTACAATGCCTTGCTATCTTACCGTGCTACTCCTCTCGAATGCGGATATTCGCCATCACAACTGCTAATGGGGAGGCAGTTGCGTACCAAGATTCCTGTGGTGCCATCAACACTTGAACCTCGTTGGGTTGAATCGAAATAGCTGCAGGATAAACAAGAGGACATCAAGCGAAAGCAGAAGAAAACGTACGACCACTACCATCGCGCACGACCACTGGATATTCTTCAGCCAGGTGATTCCGTGTGGGTACAAAACGCCAAGACTAGTGGCACAGTGATCAAGCAGACTGATTCACCTCGCTCATACTTAGTGCGAACGCCAACAAGTTGTCTTCGCAGAAATCGACGACATCTTGTGCCTACGCCGAATGCGCACACTAGTGTCACCGACAGTCCGAGCACGAGCTGCCAAGACCGACGTTCGCTGTCGCCAGAGGAACAGCCTAAAGAGAAGTCACCAACTGTGATGCGCCTTCCAGTTGCGCAACCTGTGACTACCATCACTAGATCCGGACGGTTGTCGGCGCCTCCAAAGAGATTGGATCTGTGAATTGGGACTTTCTAAACTGTTACAGTTTAGCCAGGGACACGTTCCGAAAAAGGGCAGAATAATCCCTGGAACGTGATCGTGACAGATGGTAGTCTGCCAGCTGTCACTAGAATCGGACTTTAACGGGAGATGTAGTGTTAGCGTCGCGCGACTACCTCCACTGGTATGACGTAGCGCGACGACCTCGATAGAGGGGGGAACCGGAAAATGGCTGACACGAGCAGTTTGCAATAAACCGTGTAAAGCTACTTACAGTATTCTTGTCTGTTGTCAATAGTGGCCGGTACACGACAGACTGCAGTCGTGCATCTATGACTGTGTATGTTAATGTAACGTGGGTCGATAGTTTGGTGATGACATTTCTAAAATGCACGTGGCGTGTGTATTGTTTGTATAAGTGTGTGAATTGTTGCACACAGTATGTCTGTACTAATAACGATAAACTTACAACAAAATGTTCAGGTACGGCAACTTGTGGTAGGTGTATATGTTACGCCCTCTAGCGCATATTATATAACAAAACATATTTTTGATACGTAAGATCTCATCTCTGAAAACAGTTAGCCTAAACGTAACGACGTACGAACTGTCAAGTAATCTCATTGGGATATTTAGGTAAGAGGGTAAGTAATTAATATCAACAATTAAAGGGAAACAAAAATCAAGGTTTTCGTGATATGGGCCTAACAGGGTTAAAAAGTAACAACTTCCAACAACATTAATCATATGGTTAACGTCAGCGGTTTACCAAACAAATTAGAACAGGTAGCCATAGAAAATCTACGGACTACGCCATTTTATAACAGAATGACGTAGTGGGGTCGACTTGGTCGGCGTGAACTGTGCATATTATCTTTTACTTTCTGACCTAAACATGAATACGACCACCAACAGCCGCCAAATTTCTCCTCACATATCTTGCATACACATACAGAGTATTACAGACACTACGTTACAAAAACGTATCTTGCATACTTCTAATGAAGAAAATCCACAAAGGAAACCCGCAAGTCTCGATACTACCGTAAACTCGCTATTATAAGTTAGCTTTACACAACATGCCGTTAGACGGCGCGTTTGTGCGCGCGAATACCTGTAATGATAAATTCGCATGCGCGAAATAGTTTAATTAATTACAAATAATACAATAATAATTAATTATGATCACTATGATATGCAGGATTTTTTTTTTTTATAAGATAAGATAAGACCAGCTTTATTGCCATGTGTTTTCATTGCAGTTACCAAAAATATTGGAATGCATTGTAATGTTGTTACAACAAACGTTTGAGCACTGGAAAGATCGGGTGATTCAGTATTGTCCAACGTATGCGTTCCGGGATAAAATCTTGCAGATTTGTCCGATCACACAGAGAACGGAACTTTTCTCTCTACATCGTTGTTCTGGAGGCACTGGTAACCTGGATTTTGCTCTTGGCCACACGAACTACACCCGCGCTGGCTACCTGTTCACGAAAGGGACACGAAAGCCCTTCTACGTTAACTCAGAGATGAGTTCCAAAACCACAAAGACGAAGCGGCAGGGACAGCAACCAGAGTCCTTGGTTTCCTGCGACGTAACATCAATGACTGCTCAACCAAGGTCAAGGCCATTTCTTACACCACCATGGTACGGCCCATTGTGGAACATGCTTCTGCTGCTTGGGATCCCCATCTTCAGAAAGACATCGGCCAACTAGAGAGAGTACAGCGACGAGCAGCAAGATTCTACTGCGGCGACTACACAAACAGAACACCAGGATGTGTTGATGCCATGCTGAAGGCGCTACATTGGGAAAGCCTGGAAACGAGGAGGAAGAACAACCGCCTAAGTCTTCTTCACAACATCAACACCGGTCATGTTGACATCTCCTTAGACCAATACCTCCAACGGAGTGACCCCAGAACGCGGGGAACCCAGCGTTTTCGACATGCAAGGGCAGACCACCCAGCCCTGTACCATTCATTCTTGCATGCAACACTTAGAAAGTGGAATAGGCTCCCGACAACCCTATCAGCCACCACATGCCCAAAGGCTTTCAGAACTGACCTTCGGGCCGTAACATCCGCCTCAATTTCTTCATAAGTCTATGCACATCATAATAATCATTTAATTATTTTTTAAATCACCAGAGGTTCGTAGAATAACATTATACAGTGGCAGGTCCTGAGCAAGCCAAGATCCTCAGTGAGTTTGAAGACATTTATTGCACGCCCGACCAACACACTCTGAATCGATCTTGGAACGAGGAGATGCAAGCCAGGAAACCTTTAAGAAACAGGTTACCAACATGTTCCCTCCACCTCCCCCCCCCCTCTCTCCTTCCCTCCCAATCCCTCCCCTTCCCTCTCTCGGTCCACATTTAAACGCTTTGTTTATGTAAATGTGTTCAGTATAGTCAAATAAAGCTGAAGTATTGTAAGCCACGGATGTGGGCGCTAATGTGGTCGCCAGAGGACAGCACTGATTCAAACATTGTAGGCTTAGTGTACTGACAATTACTTTCCTATAAATAATTATCACGAAGAGGCGTTATGGAGTTTTCCACTGTGAATTTTGTGATGTTTATGGGTACTATTTATATTGTAAATGTGTGTTCGTGTTATGGCTACGTCGATGATTTGGTGTCCGCAGCCAGTACTGGTGTATTGTCTGACCGTGGCAAGGTATACAAACATGCATGCACGGACGCACGCACGCACGGACGCACGCACGCACGCACGCACGCACGCACACACACGCACGCTCGCACTTACATACATACACACATAAGTGTCATTAGGGATAAGGAAATGGGAGGGGTAGAGGGGAAGAGTGGGCTGGGGTGGTGACCCTACAGGTCGCTACGTCAACCAGAGTAAATAAGACTGTGTGAAGGAGTCACCGACACAGCTCACATAGCCGAGTGGTGACGTGTCGTGCTGGAGACACAGACAGAATCACAGAACCGAGGAGCCGCCAGATCTGATATGAGACGTCGCTAGCGGTGTAGACGGCGCTGAGTCATACAGCCGAGCAGTCAGCCTTGAGCCGAGTACTCACAACTGGAACACGACCTATATCTCATGGCTGACTGATTCAGAAAAGATGTTTTCCAGAGTGTTCTGTTGAATTATAAACGGTTATAGATTAAATACGTCAGAGTAGCGGGTGTTCTTAAAATAACGGCGTTTGCTCTCACGTGTTGTATGTTGTGAACTTGTGATTGGCTGAAAGTCGTCAGTCCATGCACTGCCAACCTCTCCTGCGTATATGAGTTGGATTTGGACGTGTTGTTTGTCGGTCGCCTTAGACTCCTCGGATCAACAGTTGCTACCGTCGGAATTCTCGTTCGTCTCTTCGACACATTCGTCTACACAAACAACGGTAGGTAATGTGAGTTTTTAAGAACGCATACGTCAACAAAACGTATATAAATAAAGTAAGTATGCAAGCTCAACGACACAATGTTTTGTCCCATGTAGTTTAAATATGTCGGCAAATGTGTTGCTTATAAAGCATACATGTGTGGTCAGTAGGAGGGGTTACGTCGGTTTGACAGGTTTGAGCGTCGTCAAAAGAATCCTCGTTTCGCAGGTTAACAATCGTTGTAGATATGCTAGTGCTGGAGACTGACATTGTTACTCAGGGAACTTAATTTTGTTACCCGGCGTACTCCAACTAACCGCAGAGCATTTCAAATGGTTTTATTAATTTGACACGTCGCAAAACTAGGGTCATAAGTTGCAATAAATGCCATTTTTATAACAATCCATTTCTTTACGGCCACGACTTGGTTGAGTGAAGCGAGTCGATAGAGTGAAGTGAAACGTAGCGAGCTAGAAGGCGACCACAGCGCTGTCTCGCAGTGCCCGGTACAGTGAAGTGAAGCGTAGCGAGCAAGGTGGCGACAACAGCGCTGTCTCGCAGTGCCCGGTAGAGTGAAGTGAAGCGTAGCGAAGAAGACGGCGGTTGGCAAACAGCGACCACAGTGCCGTCATGCGGCGACACTTCATTGTTGACAAACACGCCCCTAAATATCGCCCGTTCATACACGCCACTGGCTGTGGACAACACAATAACACAGATCTTTTGGAGTCGTTATTCGTATCGGCTCTTTTCACATGCGCCTTACGTGGTACTTTTGCAGTTTAGGCCCGCACCTCGAAAAAACCATCAAAATGTTCACCTACGATGACCAAACTTCGTATGGTTTATCTACTACACCTGTACTACGCGTATGCATTTGTCACGTCATCAAAAAATAATAATTAATGCCTGAAATCGATCAAAATGTTTAAGTAAATAACGCGCTTTCCTCGTCGAGTCCCTACTGCCACAATGAATTCTGTTAGGTGGCGCCTGGAAAGCGCGTTATTTACTTACACATTTTGATCGATTTCAGGCATTAATTATTACTTTTTGATCACATGACAAGTGCATACGCGTAGTACAGGTGTAGTAGATACGTCCTGCGAAGTTTGGTCATCGTAGGTGATCATTTTGTTGGTTTTTTCGAGGTGCGGGCCTAAACTGCAAAAGTACCCCTTACGTTTGGTACATTATAAATGAATATACCGTTGACACGATATTTGGTTTATACTTGTAAGCAATCGACACAACAGCCACGACCGGCCAGTAGCAGTTACCAGAGCGATTGTATCCTACTTGAAGGTGCCACTGTTGGGGAAAAAAATAAAACATGAAGATTTTTAAAAGTTGACAAATGCTGTTATTGTTTTCTGGTCCGTGGGCAAATTGGAGTACGCGAATTGGCAATTACATGTCTACACCATTGGTAGTCATCATTTAAACGTTAATATACTGTGAAAGTCTTACTTACAGAGTAGAAATGGCTCACTCACGACCAACAATTGGCGCTACCGCTCGCTCTGGTGTTGGAAGAACCACAAGAGGTAAGAACCGCGCTAATACAAAGCAACTGTTATAACTGTTATTTACACCAGGTCCATGTGTCTCTTTATTTATAGGGGTACACCATAACGCGCTTTCTCGAAAGTCGATAACTATACACCGTTCAAAATGTCGGATAGAAAGTAGTATCATAGCAACCATTGGTTATAGACGTGATAATGCAGAATTGTCAAGTAAATATACGTATGACTGTAAACGTAATTCTGTTCGGTCAGTGTCTATATCATATTCCATGCGATATTTCCTGCAATGTAATCATTAGCTACGTTTTATGTTCCGAAAAACACTGATTTATGCTTAATGCTATGCGATTGTTTTTTCTTTTCAGAGATGTTAGACAACACCTTCCTACTGGACTTTGCAAAACACAACTTGAGCTCTACGGAACAATTTCAGCTGGGAGTGTCGTTGAACTTGAAAAGTTCAACAGTCCGAGAGATCATTCGAGACTCCGACGACGCTGTCAGTAACACATTCGCCATCTTAGAGTCGTGGTTCGACTCTAGAACAAACGACGGGAATTCGGCGGCGTTGTTCGACGACCTCAGTGCTGCCTGTGTGTATATCAAACGGGCAGATCTGGTCGAGTTTGTGCGGTGCGGTGAGTGAGCAACAGGGACTGTTGACAGTGTCATGTCATGGTAAACTGTCGTAGCTTATTGTGAACATTTGCTGTGACGGCAGTAGCATAGAAACTTGAATATGAATGAATATCATTACAACGATTTTACCTATGGAACTCCAACGGAAGGATAAATTGGTGTGCAGTTTGTGGATGCAACGCTTTTACGTGTAATTCTAAAACAAATATAATAGTAACAATACATTGAGTATGTAAACATTTGGTGACGATTGGCGATATCAATATATGCTGGTGAAAGGTACAACATACAGAAACACTGACGTAGAATAAAGGTCAATATTTAAATCATATGGAAAGTGATACTGCCACATATATCAGATCACAGAGGAGCAATATCCAAAGACCAAGAGAAATAGCAAAGAATATCGTTAATCAACACTAACAATGTTTCCTTACGACCGTATTTGGTGCCTGCTAAGATTACTATACGTTAAATATATCGTTCGTCATCGGAAATCAGTTCCCATCCATCCATGCTGCTCAAAACTCTTCGTATATTTACAATCACTGCATCTGCGATGTTCGCCTGCACGTATGTTCTTACATGTGCATAAATATGCCGACTGTTTCAGAACAAGTGCGACAGCTGAGAGAGAGTCAGAAAAAGAAGAACGAAAAAGCACAATCGCAGAAAAACCAATTCAATGGTATACGTTTTATGACTATCTTACCAGTTATGTCTAACATATTTACGTATACGGTGCAGTTGTGTATCGTGTGTCCGATGCGATGTCTTGACTTAATACTTAATAATAACTGTAATTAACCACACTCGAAACAGCGTGCGCTGATTACTAATACTTCATGTGTGATTTAATAATAATAATAATAATCACTTCTTTTGCGCCAATATCCTCGAAGATCGAGCTCAGTGGCGCGATAAAACCAAGGGATTAAGCAGACTCGTAATCGAAAACAATGCGTGAGTCGTCAATGGTTGGATGAAGAAGCTAGGAGGCTAAGGAGGATAGGCAGCATTAAAGAGATAGGTTTTTAGGCGTCGGCGGAATGAAACTATATTACCTTCTGATTTGACACTGGCAGGAAGCGAATTCCACACCGTTGGTGCGGCAACCGAGAAAGCTCGGGTCCCGGTATTCGTTTTCACCCGAGGGATGTAAAGAGGGTTACAACTGGTAACTTTTGTGTTACATCTCCAGCTACAGATAACTAGAACATTCCGAAAAACGACAGAACTTCCATTATTCTCACATTGTGCGTTGATAAAATGACTATTTATTACCAATCGTTCTCTGTAAATGTACCTATGAAATATATAGATTGTAAAGAAATACGAATTAAATATAAGCAATGCCAATTTTATTGTGTTCAGAACAAATGCTGGTGGCTAAACGAGAACTACAGAAGACACAAGCCTCGCTACAACAGGAAACAACAGATCATCGGGCAACAAAAGCCTCTCTGCAACAGGAAACAACAAATCATGGGGCCACACAAGCCTCTCTACAACAGGAAGTAACAGATCATCGGGCCACAAAAGCCTCGCTGCAACAGGAAACAACAGATCATCGGGCCACAACAGCATCGCTGCAACAGGAAAGCAGAGAACATACGAAGACTAAAGCCTCTCTGCAACAGACATCAGCCGAGTTACAGAAGACAAAAGGTGAGTTGCAGACGTCCAGTGTTGTGGACTAGCAGTTGCAATTATAATGAAACAGACAATGTGTTTACAAATAAATAAGAAAAAAACAAGTATTTCGGTGGGCAATGACAAATGTGAACAATAGATCTATATCAGTCTTTGGAGAATGGATAATAAAAAGTTGGGCGATGGATAATCTGGATGATGTATAATCTGCTTTATGTTGTTGCGAAATTTAAATCGCTTTCATATTACTTCCATCAATGCCTCGCATTTACACAAGCAATCCTCATTAGCACGTTATTTACTCACTCTTTCTCTGATTTTTATTTTATTTATTATGACTTATACAAAAAACCCGTGACTTGGCAGTTGCTCCCATTCAGTCGTTCGCCGAGAGATAGTTAATAAACTTTATCATTAAATCACTCATCCAGTCACCCACTCTTCTCACTCATCCATCATTCCATTTGTCCACTCCTAATTCGTCACTCACCGAGTTCCTCTTTCATTCACCAACACACTGACTCTCTCGTCTAATCACTTGCTTGCAGAATCACAGAGACGATCAGCTGTATCTAGCTCACTCACTCACTCACTCACTCACTCACTCACTCACTCACTCACTCACTCACTTTCTGACATACACTCTCTAATGCCTATAAACTTACACATAATACATTAAAATTTGTTTGTTGCTGTTTCACAAATCGTTGAATTATTAGTAAACATATGTAATAATATATAACTTTTTACATTAGATAATAATGTAACAACATTATTCAACAAACTTTGAAGACAAAATCGCATTAATGCATTTCGATGCTAACGTTTCTGCATATTTATGGAAATACGCGTTATTTGTGGTCTTTTTAGACGAAGTACGACGCCTTAACGCATTGCTCAATCAACGACGATCTCAACCAAACCTTGCGTCAGGTATTATTTGACCGTTATGTTAATCTACAGTCTAATGGATATTTAATGTTTTAAAATTACTTGTAACATAAAAACACTTATAAATAATAATAATGTCTTGTAAAAATTAAGTGTCTTTGGTCTGCTCAAACAGCTGAGTGTGTGTGTGTGTGTGTGTGTGTGTGTGTGTGTGTGGTGTGGGCGTGCGTGTGTATGTGTGCGAGCGTGCGTGCGTGCGTGTGTGTGTGTGGTGTGTGTGTGTCTGTGTGTGTGTGTGTGTGTGTGTGTGTGTGTGTGTGTGTGTGTGTGTGTGTGTGTGTGCGTGGTGTGTGTGTGTGTGTGAGTGTGTGTGTGTGCGTGCGCGCGCGCGCGCGTGCGTGCGTGCGTGCCAGCGAGCGAGTGAGTGAGACTATTCGACAAGAAGCACCAATTTATATAGCGGTGCAAGTCCGAAAGTATTCAAGAAAACTGTAAACATTATACCTTCTTGGATTGGTGACCAATGCAGATATGTCAGTACTGGTTCTATATGTTCATGCTTCCTCGTTCGCGTCATCGAGCAGGCGTGTTCTGCTGTCTGCGTAACTGACGCTTGATAATCCCAATCTGAAGCGAGTTACATCCATCCAGTCTTTACGTTATCTATGAATGGACGAACTATTCGGCAGCTCGTGGCGTGAGATAGTTTATGATTTTACCGACATTTCGGATAGGAAGACCGGACGATTTACACATGCTTCTAACTTGTTGTTCCTTTGTGAGTCCGGTATCACAAATATACCCCGATTTCTGACACGTGTACTCGGAATCATTTGGGCATCTCCAATGTCGATCTTTGTTGTTCCATGTAACTTGCTACGCAGTGCCTCTAGTCCGATTTAATTGAAGTTTGTTTGTTTTCATCCAACGGTTGATGTCGGCAGGGCATGTTTGTAGATGCGATATAACGGTGGACGTGACAGGGTCATTGAATGTTGTATAGACGTGGATATCGGCAGCGGATCTTGCCACCCAGTTCACCAGCCGTGTATATGGTGAACACTACTCTTTGGGGGACACCACATATCAGCAGGGTAATATTCGAGACGGATTCTCTAAACTTGATAGCTTTTTGTGTTTTTGAGATAAGAATTAAACCATTTCGGAGGTTTGCCCGAAAGAGCATTTTCAGGATAGACGTGACACAAGCAACTGTTGATCAATCGTGTCAATGACCGAACGCAAGTCCAATAGGGCTAGACACGACCACACACCGAATATCTGCAGATAACAGTAAAATGTTCGGGATATCAGCAGTGCAGCCTCTGTATTGTGACCCATTTCGCATGCTGACTGACTCACTTAAAATAAATTGTGTCGTTTCATGTGACATGACAAATGTGACGGCGCCACCTTCTCAACTGTTTTGTACAAGACACTCTGGTTAGGCGTTGGTCGAGAAATTCGATATCCAGGGATGGCTTCTTAAGAAGAGTCACCAGTCCCGCTTTCAAGTTAGGTGACATGTCTCCTGTTGTAAATGAGTTGTTTGCAATTCTGGTAATGACACGGGCAAGTTCGTCAAGACAATTCGTCAGCATGACAGCATATATATCTCCAAACGATCGAGAGCACAGGCTCGAGGCGCACGTGATAAGAATGTGTTGCTGACCTCACCTTCAGAAGCTAGGTGACCTACATCGTGTTCACTAGAAGCGGTCTGTCCACCACGTTGTGTTTAAGCTCGACGATCCAATACAGCCATATTTACGGTGTATTCAAAATCTACTTGCGTAGCTCTAGGGGAGGTCTGAGCTTGTAGTTTACTAAGTTGTTATTAAGTGATCATATTCCACGGTATTGTGTATCACGTTACGGATGTTTGCCATGAGGCGTGGCTCAACAGCTGCCTACAAGACGCAGCTAAAATACTATGCAACGTCAAAATATACGTAATTTGAACAGGAAAAGGCGTTGTCATGTCAACGATTTCACATGCAACATTTTATTCTTCAGCCGTGTCTGGGAAAAGGAGCGACACCACTGGTGCCTCGGCCGTCGCTGGGAAGTCACCAGGTACGTTTAGTACGTGGACCTCGTCTTCTTGTGTGTGAATAAAAACAATGTCTGCCTTGTCGAATGTACCAAATACTGTATATGCAGATATACATCCTTTTCGGGAATGTAATTCCTAAATTGGACCGCACAGTGGGGAGCAATATCAGAACTTAGCACATCAGTATCATCTTACAAAACAGCGCTCTGCCTAATACTATTATCCTTTGAACCTTTCTGCCAACGATAGCCGTGTTGTTTTTGAAGGTAAATTAGTGTCAACGTGTCCTCCATATACTTCTCCATTCTACTCGATGTCCGCCCTATACAGCAGGGGAAATATGAAAATGGGCCACAATCGTATACAATATATATATATATATATATATATATATATATATATGAGCCATGCAAATATATGTTACGGGAAGATGGTAACTTTGAACAAAGTGAGAACAATCGATACGGTCTGTTTCAGTTCCTGCCCAGGAGTTTCTCCAACAACTTCAGGCTGCGGCAAAGCCAGGTACGTGTCCTTGTGACTGTTTTACATAAAAAATAAGCAGTATTCTCAGGTGTGTAGGCGAGTCTATGTAATAATTGAATTTATTTGTTGTGGGGTACATTTCCCGGTGACTAGCGTCACTTAACAAATATAAGCAGATTTCTCAGTTGTGTAGTTGTGCCAGTGTAAAAGGTGTGATTTTAAGGTTGTGACGAATATTCACGGATTTATGAATAAATATTAAATCTTTGTATTTGCACAACATTTGACTGCCAGCACTGCGGCGAAAATTAAGCTGTCAGTTATAATTTGTATAATGAACTGAAGAAACAATTGTGTCCGGGTTAAATTCAAAAAGTGCGAACATTCACAATGTGGGAATTCTAATAAACATACTTATTGTATCAGTAAGGTTAGGTACCCGTCAACTAGAAATGTGACATATAATGTATTTTAAATTTACAGCCCAAAATGCAATATATCTGGGCAGGATGGGTGTGTCGTAGTTGTGTAACAGGAACACCTGACAGGTTTATTCCTATAGCGTGTATCTTGCCTGCAGTGCCTGGGGAGAGTTATGAGAACAAGCAGCAGCGGGCCCTGCGAGTTATGAAGATGCTGAGGGAGGATGGCAGGGCCGAGCTGTGGCAGAACGTGACACACGACATCGTGAAGGACGGAGTGCTGGACATGAGGGACGTGATCAGAACAAGAAACCTGGGTGATCTGATCTTCTTTCTGTCGTGTCCATCTTCAGCAGGCCAGATTACCAAACTATTGTAAGCACACATTTGATTTCTACTTGGTGTATGTTTCAATATGCATACATACTGATGTACAAAATGAAAACTGCAGCCTAATGTAAGCCTAAACAATCAGACGGCCCCCATTGTGGTCATGTGTATACCTACCCACTCACACAACTACCATAGTAACCTTCAGTATACCTATCCACTCACACAGCCATCTATGTAGTCTAGTGTATATCTACCCACTCAAACTGCCATCATTGTAGTCTAGTGTATACCTACCCACTCACACAACTACCATAGTAACATTCAGTATACCTACCCACTCACACAGCCATCTCTGTAGTCTAATGTATACCTACCCACTCAAACTGCCATCATTGTAGTCTAGTGTCCACCTACCCACTCACACAACTACCATAGAAACCTTCAGCATACCTACCCACTCACACAGCCATCACTGTAGTCTAGTGTATACCTACCCACTCACACAACCATCACTGTAGTCTAGTGTATACCTACCCACTCACACAACCATCCCTGTAGTCTAGTGTATACCTACCCACTCACACAACGATCATTGTAGTCTAGTGTATACCTACCCACTCACACAGCCATCACTGTAGTCTAGTGTATACCTACCCACTCACACAGCCATCACTGTAGTCTAGTGTATACCTACCCACTCACACAACCATCCCTGTAGTCTAGTGTATACCTACCCACTCACACAACGATCATTGTAGTCTAGTGTATACCTACCCACTCACACAGCCATCACTGTAGTCTAGTGTATACCTACCCACTCACACAGCCATCACTGTAGTCTAGTGTATACCTACACACTCACACAACCATCACTGTAGTCTAGTGTATACCTACACACTCACACAACCATCACTGTGGTCTAGTGTATACCTACACACTCACACAACCATCACTGTAGTCTAGTGTATACCTACACACTCACACAGCCATCGATGTAGTCTAGTGTATACCTACACACTCACACAACCATCACTGTAGTCTAGTGTATACCTACACACTCACACAACCATCATTGTAGTCTAGTATATACCTACCCACTCATGCAACCATCACTGTAGTCTAGTGTATACCTACCCACTCACACAGCCATCACTGTAGTGTAATGTATACCTACCCACTCACACAGCCATCACTGTAGTGTAATGTATACCTACCCACTCACACAACCATCATTGTAGTCTAGTGTATACCTACCTACCCACTCACACAACCATCAATGTAGTATAATGTATATCTACCCAGTCATACAGCCAATACTGTAGCCTAGTGAATACCTACCCACTCACACAGTCACTATTTTAGCCTAGTTTATACCTACCCACTTAGGCATTAACTCTATGCAGTTTACATCTTATGGATTTGATTAACCTATGTATTAAATTAACTCAGTTGTTAATTGACATTATATTGTACTGATTAAGAATAATATAGAAAGGAACAAAGGTAACTCTAGTGAATCCTAATATTTAAAAAATATCTGATTTTGTCTTTATTGTTACTGTGTTTTGCAATCCAGGCTGGTCTGGATCCCTTTAATGTGCAATCAATGTTCAGTTATATTTAGAAAATTACTAATTTTGACAACGTGCTGTAATCATAGATCATTAATGTGATATCGAAACCACCTATACCGTTGTATTGTCGTACTAACTTAATTTTATATGCAACATCATAAATTAATTTATATATCATCACACCTAAATGAAAACTTAGTGTTACATGTCTAGTATCTATAAACATTGCCTGTGCGACGGATGTCACAGCGGCGGATGCCACTCCGGCGTTTGCCACTGCGGCGGGTGCCACTGGGTGGGTGTCACAGCGCGGCTGATGCCACTGCGGCCGATGCCACTGCGGCCGATGCACGGAGAATCATTTTCATTGCACACGTTTCCCTAGGCGGCAGCACTGTTGCGACGGCGTCATATCTTAGATGTGTCGTCTGCTTGAAAAGGTCGCACTCATGCACAGCATGTTTTCACAGGTCTATGGTATGTTCTGGGTAATATGTATAAATATGTATAACCCAACAACTGTCTAAGTGATATCAAGTAAAGTAAGTATAATGCAGTACATTGTGTACATATATGTCAAAAATACAACCAAGAAACAATGTTTAATCATGCCTGGGACGGGTGGTTTATTTCCCGCGGAAATTATAGTTGAGGTTAAAACAGCTGCAATCTCGACTTATGGGCCAGTGGGAGCGACAGGAAAGGTAAGGTTAACTACAATTAATGTCCGTGTGACCGTAAGTATTAACTAATACAAACAAGATTAGTATTACCAAATTCAATAGTAGACAAGTCAATACTGTTGCATGAGAAACAATAGTCACTGACTGTGAAACACACACAAAAATAGTCATAGCCAACACACTTGTGGCTGTGCCTGTGTTACAACTTGTATGCATGAATATTAATTAGCCTTACAATATACATATCCTATAACATTCGTTATCGCGCCAATTAAAAGCACAACACAACTGTAGACGTAGTAAGACTTAAAAACAAACGTCAACATTTGACCCCGTCATGTGTCAAATAATATCTGAAGACGGAACGATGTTTATATTTGTTAAGATTTAATGGTAATTTAATATTGAAATATTTTCAGATGTGTTAAATTTAAAATGTATATTTGTCAGAGCGTTGTGCACTAATATGACCGTTATTTGTAAAAGTTTCCCGCTTCAGGTCGTCGAGTGCTCGATGTGTTACATTGTAACTTAATGGTCAGCCGCGGTCAAAAAGAAACAAATAAAACACAAAGTGTCAACCACATCTGTTGTTTGTCGCATAAAGAGACACATTCATGAGCAGGAAACACGAACCGTTTCATATTCAACGGATTAAATGGCAGGTTTGAGCAGAAAGTGTTGTGCACTCTGGTTATAGTGGTCAGTGGTCAGTGAATGTAGTGGACATTGAAACAGGACATCTCAACGTGCGTCAGTTTATCGTCCGTTGACATGTTTTGTGTCGTTTAATCGGCCGCAGCGAGTGTCGATGTCGTGTGTTTGCGGTGTTTTAATCCAATATAATTCACCCACAGCTTGAGCCTCAACCCCGTCCTGGGAGAGGTGGAGGGAGCACGGACGCTGGGAGCCGTCCTCGCCAGCGGGGCCCTGGGGCGACTTGGAGGACTAAGGTAAGTCTAATTAATGATTACAAGATGTGTCACCAGCAGTTGTCGTGATAATGTAGACATGTCGTCGTGCAGGGGTTGACAGAAGTGAGTTATTGAGACGACGACGTTTGTTGTTGACGAGATAATAAAACTACTCGTTGTTGACATTACAGGCTCGACGGGTGTCAACTGAACGACACGTCCCTGGAGCACATCGTGGACGGGATCATCACAGGATGTCGTAGTATGACGTTGCTCAGGTGAGGACACTTGCTTAGTCACCCCCATCATTTCACATTTACCCCGTCCACTAGTCTAATGGCGACTTATCTCTTCAGATGGTCAGTTGTAAATGTAAAACGTAAAACGATGTAATAATGTAACAATTTGCCGCAGTATAAAATAAATTTAGTGAACAAATCGACGCCGACTTTTGGCAAAATGCCAACAGCAAAAGCGCGTTGACCTTGACTTGTTGCGGAGGTCGGGGGTTAATTGTTGGGTAGATGAGGGTTGTTTCCTTTGTGTACTTAGTCATGGCAGGATGAGTGACTGTGTGACGTCATCACTCCTGTCTCTGTCCACAGGTTGACCGAGGACGAGTTGACAGCCGCCAGTGTCGAGACACTGAGGCGCCTCCTGCGTCAAGTCCCTCGGCTGAAGATAGGGTAAGTTGACATCTACGACACATTCACGTGTTAGTATTGACATTTGTGGACACAGGTTTGAGTGAGTGTTAAGTTAGTGTGTTAACACAGATATGTGAGAGAGTAAGTGTTAAGTTAGTGTGTCGACACAGATATGTGAGTAAGTGTTAAGTTAGTGTGTTAACACATATATCATTTTTATATGTGAGTAAGTGTTAAGTTAGTGTGTGGATACATGTGTGAGTAAGTGTTAAGTGAGTGTGTTAACAGTCATGTGAGTGAGTGTTAAGTGAGTGTGTGACACAGCCGTGTGTCGTGTCTCAGTGTCTTCTGTCTCTTCCAGCTGGTGGTGGTCGTCCCCTCCGTCGTGGTCGTCCCCTCCGTCGTGGTCGCCCCAACTCTGGGCCGAGTTCCCCGGGAGGATTTGACCAGGTCAGTCAGTTCTACCGTCGCTGTCCACGTCACACCCAGCAACTATCAGACCCTCAAATAACATTCCCTGTCATCTGTACCCAACTCGACAACGACCACCTGTGTCCCCAAATGAGGACTTTGTTATTAGACTAGACAATAAAACTGCCGCGAGTCATAAAATATCAGCGTCAGACGCTGCACTTTCGACTCGTTTGAACCGGCACGTAGAACGTACGATGTCGACGTCACAGTTGAAACAATGTGTCGACGACGACGTCTTTCGTGCGATGACGTCACGCCGGGCCTTGTGGTAGCCGGGGAAATGTACAGTGTGACAGTTTGTAATCACAGGCAGAGGACAATAATACGTTGGATCTGAACGTAACAAACCAAGGTGTTTTGGATACGGGACCTTTATAACATTTGACTGTTATATTAGTTAAATGAAAACTGATGAACTCATAAATGGTGTAATTTGTTTCGTTAAGGCTTATGGAGGTATGCCCCTGCGACAGCTGTATTTATTTGTGTAATTATTATATTTAATTTAAGGTATTTATTTATTGTAGATATTTAGGGTAAATGATAGCAAATGCCAACATGTAGCTGCAATATAGATGTAGCTTTTGGTTTACTGCACCGACCTCAACTGTTTTATAAACATAAACATATTGATTCGAGCTTTTAAAATCCTGTCCAACTGACCCTTATTTACAAACTATCAAAGTAATGCTATGACATCCGATCGCTATCACCATTTAAATGATATTAATGACAAATAATTTCATCTATATCAAACCAATAGGTTACATATATATGTTTACAGGTCTAGTGAGGTTGAGAGTTCTTGTCTCTCCTACGTCCTGACAAGTCTGTGGAGGAACTGAACTGGAGAGAAACCACCAAGACGAACACATCTGAAGACAACACGACAGAAGCACTTGCACCACACATAGTATAATTTACACTGTATAATACACTAATTAGCTATGTCGCCAGTTAGTTAGTGTTATGTTATATAAATTAGTATGTACAGTTTCTTTTTTAAGCATATATCACAATTATCTTAGGAAAACGACATTGATGTTATATTTATTATACTAGTTAGATTGACATAGTTATCGGCTGTAATTTATTATTGGGTTTACTTCGAATTCAGCAAGATGATTTGTATACCTGGCCACAAGTTAGCCATATTTAACATTTACATGAACATTTACTGTAATGTGCAATTGTTTTAGTTATTACTTTTGTATATTATTGAATATGATATATTTTGTGGATTGTATTGTAAATACGTTTTATGGTTTTAAGCTTATCATTAAGAATTCGGTCAACTTGTTATAATATGTTGTCAGTATGTGTGCACTGGTTAGTACTTACAATTATTAGTGACCATTACTGTAAATGTTGTGTTAATACAAATGACGAATTAAATTAAACTTATGTGCAATGTGGATGATTCCATCAATATGCTTTACTGGTGATTTGTTACATACACTGTAGTCTGTGAAGCAACATTAGAGATTAACAAGAGACAGTTGTTTATTCAACAAGTCCCCCAGCGCTGCCTCACATAAAGCCTTGAACAGATATAAGAAGCTTTATCATAGGGAGGGACATCAGGGAATTAGTGCCACATGTTCCAGGGATGGGGACGAATAAAAGAGGATAGGTTCAACTAGGATATATGAACCCAAACCAAGGGGAGAATAGGGCATATGAGTAATGTTTTCCTTTTCCAAAAACACATAGAAATCAATTTAATTCATATAGTCAACTGATGTAGAGACATTTAGAATTTCTCTAAATGTCTGAAAAGTTATGTATAATTATTTTACGGAGATAGTCAATGTTATGACAATTTTCTACGGAATATTACATTGCATTTGTATGTTACATCCAACAATTCTCATAGATTTTATCAACATACATGCAATCGTTTAAAAACATTGTATGGAAACCTCCCGAAAAAAAATTTAGTGTATTTTTCGTGAAAGGTTTGCTGTCTAGCAATTGGTTCTCATTAATGTATTCTGTGCGTGACGTCGCTCGCTGGTTCACGACGATCATTCTCGGCGTTCTGCTGTGGAAGACGTGCGTTGTGCCAAAGTGTCGCTCTCGTCAGACTGGAGCACATGGAAGTGGAGGTTAATCAGTTTCATGCAACACAAGTGCATAGATGACGTGTGGCTCCATCATGTGACCAGCTGATGCGACAATCGTTTCATGGAGTTGACAGAGGTGCCGCCCCCAGGCGACTAACCACTAAATTATTTCTATTTGTAATGACGTCATTTAAGTGGAGACACAGACGCGAAGTTAATTTATACAACTGCTGAGAACGCGAAACGAATTCAAAGGCATTCAGCAGTGGTTTGTGATTAACTTCACACACTTCATCAGTTGCACCGATGTGTATGTAATCATGTATCAGTGCAGAGTACCTATAGCCGTTTCTTGTTATCTTAGATTTTGTGCTGTTATTGTATACGAGGCAGCGCGTCGCAGTAGATAACAGTCGACCAGGTCCTGCAAGACGTTCTGTGATATAGAAACAAAACGGCGAATACCGCCCAACTGATCGCGTCCTCGCAAGTCAGGGCTGTTTGCCGTGCGAACTAACCTTGGCAAATCCCCTACGAGAAGAGCTTTATTTTGTCAAGTTGAACTAGTTTATTGACTTTGCCAGTCGTGACGCTTCACCCGTGAGAACAGCGCCAGTACTCGCTCCATTTAGAAGACGGGTACATCGTTTCTAGGAATTCCAATATAACGATCAAGTTTTGCCTGTTGCTGATGTGTACCAATTAAAATGTACTCCGTCTTGTTTAGTTTTAGTTTCATCCCTTCCTTCCATTATATTGATACACCAATACATCTTTTCATGGACGCAAGTTTAGTGTACAGGGTGTAAACGCCAATAATCAAATATGTACAAATACACATATAGTAAACACAGTGTTATGATCATTTATTATTTACTTGTTATCTTGAAATAATACAATAAGGTAGGGTGGGGTATGGCGCCCACCATAAGCAGGAAACGCTGCATTTGTTTGAATAATTATCCAATCGAATATATTTTAAGTTGCAGGCAATCTAAAATATATATCCTACTTTGTGTAAAACTATTTTACATATATATACAAAACATATTTAAAAATTCTACTTTTTAGAAATAGCTACGAAAAGGGCGTCTTGCCCCATGGGTGGGGCGAAACGCCCATCAGGATGGGGCAAGATGCCTTTCCAAAGGTTGTTGAATATTTACAAGTATGTGAGTTAGTCTGGGTGGTATGTGGTGGGTGAGATGTGCTTAGGTGGGTGGGTGTGTATTCTGCCTGCTGTGTATCCGCATATTCACCATTGACGTAAGCATGCAGTTGAATAAACACCAACACCCATAGTGTTGTGAAATACATTTAAGCAGGCATGCAACAAGTTCATACACAAAACGATCGAACAATCTACATAATTATTAAGTGTGTTTTATACGGCGATGACAATACCCAGGCTGCTGATTCCTGTTTTTTTACTTGCTGCGTGCTGTTGATGTTTTTGGCAAAGGATAAACGTTCCTAATAAGGTAGGCATCTTACCCCTATTCAAAAACGGCGTCTAGCCCCACGGCTTGTGCGCTAGTAAAATAGCTGTATGTTGTATGCAGCTTAACTATCGCACATTTAACTGTTACCAAATGTTAGTCAATATGTATATCCTAAGAGAAGACTACATGTCATGGTTATTTATGGTAATCCCCGAGTTTTACAATGATGTAGGGAATGACATGTTTTACTATTTCACACGTACAAATCAACTATGTCACATTTTGTACTCACGATTGCAAAATCTGGCTTCTTTTTATGTTTCTTTTCATCTGCTATGTGGCAGCACGGATAAACAAAAACCTTAGTGGCGATCTGAGTCGTTGTTATGTAGATAGGACGGGCGGGCGTATCGCCTCGTATAGGCGCCTTACCCCACCCCACCTTATACTAGCAATATGTATCTGCGTTCAGAAAATAAACGAAAAAGCACATCTATTTATAACAAAATCATAAATATGTCAATAGACAAACTTGACATTGAACGAGCCATGATGAAATGTCAGTCAATGAAATTATTCGACGGACTACAACTGGCGAATTTTGGCCACATCAAAAGTCACGAATCCTGAGAGGAGACAATGTTAGAGTCGATGGAAACAGAGGAAAGAGAAGACCGAGGAGAAGATGGGAGCAGGACATAGGCGACTGGCTGGAAGCTGGAAAGTACGTCTCACACAGATATGATGAACTGAAGAAGACACAAAAACCAATACGTCACTATACTAACTAACTGATGTCTTAAATTGTTCAACCAGAACGATATTCGCAAAGCACGTATTTAGGATGAGTCGGGTGTAGACATTTAGAAAATCTAAGAAGCACTCTCACCAATGGGATGTTTTTAATTAAACGTCACAGAATGGAATGTTTTTAATTAAACGTCACAATTTTCAGTGGAATAGCAGTTGCGATTCGCAAAATCTTTGAACATATCCCTATATCCAAATACATTATGTCTGATGGCGATAACATTTAAAATGTAAAAATCTCATTTGGAAGCCACTTCAACCAGACGTTGCACTTGGTGACGAATATAATTAATGTGGCTGGAGCGGCCATGTTGTATTTCATTCCAAATAGTGAATGTATGCAGGTCGTGTGTTATAGTATCACCACATGCGATGTCATCTGACATGGACACAAATCTCTTTCCTTTGCTGAGACGTCTCCATTGCCGTTTACTTGGCCATGGCTGGTGCGTGATGGACATCGGGTCACTCTGACCAATGCACGTACTGCTCCCGGTCAAAGTGACTTAGGTGACACAGATATGTGTGATTAACGACAAGTCATTCCGACCGGTCCCGACACGGTCACTGACATTGTGTTGTGTGTGTGCGTGTATGTATATACATATACATATATATACATATATATATACATATATATATACATATATACATATATATATATATATATATATATCGGAGTGACTTGACTATGTTTGTGCGGATGCTAGCTTGTTCTTTGCTTGTGTGATAAGTGCCCATGTTTCCGCGCCGTATGCCATTGCTGTAAGTACGCAGGAGTTGTAGACTTGTCTTTTCAAGTATTTTCCAACGTTCCTGTTCAAGATGTCGCGGTGCTTGGCGAATGCTGTCCATCCGGCCTGTGTACCTTTAGTATCACTGTCACTGCAAACTTCTCCAGCTCCGAAACAGTTTCTTTACGTTCCTTGTCTCTTCTGTCACACGCCTTTCTGTATGTGAACCTTGACACGTAGTCTCTCATCTTGTGCGTGTTTCTTTCCTCGTCTATATCGTCCAATTGAACATTTGTCTTGGTTGACTTATTTCTTGTCTGCTTTCCTATGGCCTGTCGGAAACATGTCACATGACTGCATAGAATAGCACATGATCAGCGAGTTATTTGTATGTGCTGGAGTTCATTCAACTGTAATTCATGATCATTCATGAATTAATCAATATTTAACAATTAACAAACTGAAGGGTTTAAATTAATGTTTGAAAAAAAAAAATTCCAGGGTCATTTGCGATATTATTTGCTACGAGCCGAATACAACTGTCAGTGATGGCAATAAACTAGTTCCCGGTAGTTCACTTTCCTACTTCACGTTTTATGATCAGCTCGAATCAAACGGGTATACCCAGACAACATGCATATCATGTTTATAATACACTGGCCAACACCCAAGTCATACACACTAATCAAAACATGCTGTTATTTGCACATAACCAAAGAAATTTGTCCATAAGGGAGTCATATGATAATTTTGTTTCACCTATAACATTCAATTTAACAGTCGTATTAAGAACATACATTTCTGTGATATGAGTCGAAATGGCAAGCATTGCTACCATGTGATTCTGCTGATTTATATTCTAGGTTGATGAATATGAATAGTCATCCTCAGTTAAAAAATGCTGAGTTTAAAATTTAATGATTTTTTGCAAATGTATTTCATGACATGTTAAATATTCCTAAAACTGCGTTCCAATGTTACATATTGTGCTAATGCAGGCATCACATACCACGTTCATATTAGTGAACATTTTTCACGAGACCAGAAAACAAGGTAACACAACAGAAAATGACAACACATCTGGTAGGTATGCCAAGACCATGTTACAAGGATAGTTACAATGCCAAGACCATGTTACAATGGTGTTAGTGTTGATAACTTGCAATATATATTTATGTACATGCCGATACATAAACTAGGAAACAGAGTTCATATTAATGAGATTTCTCTGTATTAAATCAAACACTACTGTCTAACTCAGCAGAAAGAGAGACAAGAAATGTAAGAAATGTATTCGTACAAAGAGCAACTGATGGGAAAATACAAGACAAATACACGACTGATAAAATACTCTATTTATAATAACTTCTTCTCAACCCCTTCAGTTCCAGTGCTTCTACGTCACCTTATTCCTCTTGGAGGGTGTTTTCCCCCACCCCTCCCACTCCAAGCACGCCTCCCATTCCATGTCTCCCTCTTCCAATTCATCATCCCCGCTAGTGAACAGTCCTGTCTTCCCTACCCCACTTTCCCATGGCAGCGTATCAGTCCGCATAGAAGAAATAGTTCTGTTCGCTCCTGTCTGCTTGTTTTGGTTCGCAACCACATCCACCGTTCGTTTGGACGGCAGAGTTAGGCCAGTAGGTGGAGCCACTTCTAGTGAGGAATGTAACTGTGTCAAGGCTACGCATGAACCGTCTTTCACAGAGGCAGGTGGTTGGTGAATAAGTTGAGCAAGTCGTCTCAGTTTGTCTGCAATTCTACACTTGCCAGAGACGGTTGCATCTCCAGCTCCTGTTGAACTCTGGGATAGGTTAATTGCATCACCAGCTCCTGTTGAACTCTGGGATAGGTTAATTGCATCAGCAGCTCCTGTTGAACTCTGGGATAGTTTACTTGCATCACCAGCTCCAGTTGAACTACGAGATAGATTAATTGCATCACCAGCTCCTGTTGAACTCTGGGATAAGTTGACATAACTGGGTTTATCAGGGTGTTTATCCGAAGTTGTACTGGCTTTGGAATGGTTCTGTGGTTCATTACCAGGATGCACCACTGTTGTGGTCACTGGGTTATTTTCAGTGTCTGTCACTGCTCTGGTAGTAATTGTTTGGCCAGTGACCAAACGACTGACCGACTGACCAGTAGCAGGACTACTTGATTCTACAAAGGTGAACTTACTGAGTTTCGTAAGGGTTGACCGCGACACCTGACGTCTCCTTCCGCCACTGTCACCTGTGTCAATGACAACTGACTTGTCACTGTGAGGCGTCATATCTGACGTCACTTCCACCGACGTTCTTCCTCTGGGGCACGTCCCTGACGTCACACTCACCCCTGGGCTGCCCGGACCAACATTAATGTTTTGCTGTTTGTTTCCATCCTCAACAGTTCTGCAAACAGCTTTTCTTTTTGCTGTCAAACGTGTCACAGTGTCACCAAAGTCCGTGTCACCAAGTTCAGTGTCAGATCTCCTTTTCCGATGTCGAGCTGCACTGCTGGGGAGAGTGTCGCTCCTGTCACTGTTTCTGTCTCCATGGTTTGTGTCTACTTCCTGGTTGTCTGTCCCAACGATGTTTGTACCAGCAGTGTCACTGTCACTGCAAACGTCTACAGTGTTCGCGACAGTTTCTGCACATTCTTTGTCTCCATTGTCACATACCTTTCTGTACTTGAACCTTGACACGTAGTCTCTCATCTTTAGCGTGTTGCTTTCCTCATATATGTCCTCCAATTGAACATCTTTGTCCGTTGATTTAGTTCTTGTCTGGGCTTTGTTATGGCTCTTTCTTGTGTTCTGTGCTGTGCTGGCGTTGGTCCCAGCATCAGGAATACAATCGTGAAGTATTCCATCAACACTGGGCGAATTGTCTACACAGCCTTCACTAGAGGCAGACCCACTTATGTCTACGATGGCTGTTGAATGGTCCCTCTGAGAAGCCATGCTGATTCGATTCTTAATGGTCCTTCCAATTGCTGAACCATCGCTGGGATTCACCCCACCCTGCTGGCTCCCTCCTATCCCCTTTCCTTTGTTGGGAACGGGATCACCTTCCTGTCCCCTCCCTGAACATGTTGCTGTCTCCTTCCCACAAACAGAACCTGCTTGAGGGTTGGCTACGTTTTCCTTTCGTGCAAACTGGAAGAGGGAACTTGTTCTTGCTCTGTTGGCCGCAGCTGTTGTCACACTGTCACGTTGTTGTTCTGGCATCCATGACAGTCTGTCACAAAAAGTGTCATCCAGCGATTCCAGGACACTCGAATCCAGCAGAGATGGAGACGACACGTTCTGAATGTCATCTTTCTCGGATGATTCACTGGGAAAGGAACCTGCAGAATGACAGCTTTTAGCAGAGTTTCCTAGCCCTGACACAGATGAGACGTCATCTTCTGTGCATCCCTGTCTTTGTGATCGCACGTGGCCAACGGTTGTCCTGTGTTTGTTAGAATGTTCAACTGACATGTCACTGACTTCTGACGACTGATCACCGACAATCACAACATTATTTGTTACTTCATCTGAATGTGTCTCCAATGTTGTTCGTCTGGCACCAGATATGTCCTCACAGCCTCTACTTTGTTCCTCGCCTGTGATGTGAGTTTGCTGGGTCCTGCGACTGACAGAGTTCGCTGGTGTCATCTCAGATCGGCCCTCCAGAGTCCTCAGTCGAGCAAGTTCTGATGAGAGCAGATCTCGGAGTCCAAGTCGTGATAGGATCAAGTCAACTGGAACAGAGGCATTTACGTTTAATTACAGGTAGAGAAGATGACATCACTTGACTGTCACAACAACACACATGCACTAGTGATTAAAATGATATACTTTCCAGAATTTATTTTTATTTCCGTATGTAAATTGTTTGACTAATTTTTACACATTTTAAAATCATCGCAAGTGAGAATTACTTGTTTATATCAACTTTAACAATAAATTGTAAATGAATATATTTTCAAGTCAAAATTGCACATTATGCTGTGTTCCAATCATTTCGTATATGCTGTGATAAACATCATGACTCACACAAAGCTGCATAATTTTAAAAAGTTCTGGTAAACTCGGGGAGCTTGTGAACTCCCAAGTCCCACTAGAACTCGGGATCCTACTGTTATGCTTTTAAATCAATACCCACATAATGGATCTAATATTAAAATGATTGTATAATGAATGTTTGACATATGGATATGATATTATGAACACAAGTCATAACATTCCGACTTCCTTTCATTGAGAAAACATAAGTCATATCACTGTACATGACTTTATGGCTAGGAGTCACAAGGGACTTACCTTGTAACTTGTACTCCTTGTCGGGGTCTGCGGGGAATGAGGTGTGGAGGGCGTTGACCCCGCCCAGCAAGGCTGACCCCTTAACATGAGAACATGGTGGTTAATGTCAACCACAAAAAATTGATAATTAGACTACCAGGTAATTATTAACAAATAAATAAAAGTGTATGCAAACATTGTAGTTTTCTTGTAATAAACAAGCATCTTTATGTGGTTATTTTACAACTTAAGGACATGTATGGGGGGGGGCTTGTAAATGAATATTAAGAAAAGGAATGACTCATAATTTGTTTATAAACTTCACATTTTCCAGTAACGTGTATGAACCATTAGGATAGTTTTCTATATAATAACAGTTTGTAGTATTGTAATCCATGTTTATGTAAAGTCTTGTTACTGCATATTTAATTGCCTAGCATGACTGTGTGACAAGAATTAAACTGAAGTTTACCTGCATGGATGATTCAACGACAGAAACTGCCACAACGGCATCCTGAACAGTGACCGTTTCATGACACATGAGTCGACTGTGAGCTGGATGAGAGCGGGAAAAAGATTAATTTACTTAAGGAATATTTTATGAGATATATCATAAATATATCCATAGAATAAATTAAAATACATGGTTCTGTACTGTAATTAGTAAATAAAAAAGGAATGTGCATTTTATTTTTGGAAATGTAAAGATATATCTCTGTATCTTCTACGTCTCTCACGGATCTTTCAATGTCCTTAAAACACCATCAGCATTGGACTCCTGGCTCTTGGTGGTCATGTGACAACCACCAACAAAGTCACATGACCAACAAGAGCTAGCAGTCCAATGCTGACAGTGTCGTTAGACATCATAACCTCTGGGAGTACCATTGAGAATTCAAAGAGGTATTTCTACAAAGCCAAAAGGAGTTCAATCACGCCCCACATAAGCATACAAAGACATTTTATTTTGTGGAGTACACCGTCACAAAGAAAATATGGAAGCCTTTACATACCAACTAGGTTTACTGGAAATCTTAACTCTGACGTAACTAAAACAGCATTTTGAATACTATTACAGCAAAACAGTATTGAAATAACATAACTGTTTGCAATATTACTATAATTAATAACAATTCGCTGCTACACGTATAAATTAAAAGTCTCGCCTTGAGAGAGTCGAATCAGACTCTCCAGCAGCCTCATTGTGGTCCTGGCCGCATTGCGACCATCAGCCGACCTCTGAGCTCTGTAGTAGGCTCCCAGAATCCTAAGGGACAGGAAACACCAGAGGTAATCTTCAAAATGTCTATAAAGCTTGGTTGTGAAGATACTGATGGAAATATTTCCTTCAAACTCTAAGTGGACAAGTGGATGGTTGAACGAAAGGACACAAAGTGGCACCTGGAAAGTGACAAGGTCAACTGGACACACCCCCTTTCATAGCGGATGAAAACTGAAGGGAACTAATTATTGTTTGATTGTGTTATAAATGCTAGTAGTGTGCATACACTTTAAAATATAACCTGCAGACACTTGACAAATCGTAGGAAGCATATAAATGAAATTTGTTTTACGTTTTTGTAATTCGGCTATTTATGTAAGGGGTAAGAGGTAATCTTCATTAATCTGGTTACATTAACTACAGCACTAGATGCACTAGATATTAAGTAGAGGTAACTTCTTATATACCATAGTACATCAGGTATCCAGTCTTCTGGACTGCTCAGAGAAATTTACCCTTTACTCACTGGCAGACCTGTTCGACTAAACACCATCTCAACTTTGCTGGGGTGTATCCAGCTATGTGGTAGCCAATGTATGACCACTATTCATACATAAATATTCACCACTGTCTATGAGTATGCACTAATACACCTAAAATACCTCAAACAAGGTATATTGAATGAATACGTCCAAGGTTCGACACAGCAGCACAGAATTCAAACCCAAGTTTTCTTGGTTGAGAGAGTGCCGCTTCAGCCACTGAGCCACTGTGCTCCACATGTGAATGTGTTTTGTATGTGTGAGGACAACACATTACCTGGAGGCATCATCAGTCAGGGCTGGTGCCAGGGTCTTGATGAGGGAGAAATAGGACTGAACCCTGTCCATGGACCAGAGACAAGCCTCACTTGCTTCATCGTCTGTAACAAACACAGTCACACGAGTGTATCGCTGAAACATTACTGCTTATTACTTGGGCCAGAACGATACACTACTGCATGATATGATACACACATAGGTCATATGATACATGGCCTATGATGATACATGACCTATGACACAGAGGTCATAATATGACATGTATCACGACACAGACATTAATTGCCTGTGCTAATGTGGACACTGCAGAGGTCACGTTGTCCCTCTTAAATAGGGAAAAAACATAATAGTGGGTAAATATTTTACATAGGCTATAGTTAAATAATATAGACATACTACATGTCATAACTCAATATGTTATAAACACAGACAGTTGCCATTGACGCGGGACTTTTATTGTTTCACAAAGACGGTGTAAATACTGTGTTGCCTTCCTTGTCATATATCACAGACAGTGTATCATGATACGGATATTGTGTATCATGTACCGTACCATGTGGTATGTATCATGATACACCAGTGCACTTGTGTACTGAACTAAGGTGTGTTTGACTGACTTTGGTGGTGTGTTTTACTGAACTAAGGTGTATCTGATTGACCTAAGATGCGTTTGACTGACCTAAGGTCAGTAAGATTGAAGTAATATGTGTCTTGACTGTACTAAGGTGTATCACACCTAGGGAGTGTGTCACTGACCTAGGGAGTGTGTCACTGACCTAGGGAGTGTGTCACTGACCTAGGGAGTGTGTCACTGACCTAGGGACTGTGTCACTGACCTAGGGAGTGTGTCACTGACCTAGGGAGTGTGTCACTGACCTAGGGAGTGTGTCACTGACCTAGGGAGTGTGTCACTGACCTAGGGACTGTGTCACTGACCTAGGGGTGTGTCACTGACCTAGGCAGTGTGTCACTGACCTAGGGACTGTGTCACTGACCTAGGGGGTGTGTCACTGACCTAGGGAGTGTGTCACTGACCTAGGGAGTGTGTCACTGACCTAGGGAGTGTGTCACTGACCTAGGGAGTGTGTCACTGACCTAGGGACTGTGTCACTGACCTAGGGGTGTGTCACTGACCTAGGGAGTGTGTCACTGACCTAGGGAGTGTGTCACTGACCTAGGGAGTGTGTCACTGACCTAGGGAGTGTGTCACTGACCTAGGGAGTGTGTCACTGACCTAGGGACTGTGTCACTGACCTAGGGAGTGTGTCACTGACCTAGGGAGTGTGTCACTGACCTAGGGGTGTGTCACTGACCTAGGCAGTGTGTCACTGACCTAGGGACTGTGTCACTGACCTAGGGGGTGTGTCACTGACCTAGGGGGTGTGTCACTGACCTAGGGAGTGCGTCACTGACCTAGGGACTGTGTCACTGACCTAGGGAGTGTGTCACTGACCTAGGGGTGTGTCACTGACCTAGGCAGTGTGTCACTGACCTAGGGACTGTGTCACTGACCTAGGGGGTGTGTCACTGACCTAGGGGGTGTGTCACTGACCTAGGGAGTGCATCACTGACCTAGGGGGTGTGTCACTGACCTAGGGAGTGCATCACTGACCTAGGGGGTGTGTCACTGACCTAGGGGGTGTGTCACTGACCTAGGGAGTGCGTCACTGACCTAGGCAGTGCGTCACTGACCTAGGGGGTGTCTCACTGACCTAGGGACTGTGTCACTGACCTAGGGACTGTGTCACTGACCCAGGGGGTGTGTCACTGACCTAGGGGGTGTGTCACTGACCCAGGGGGTGTGTCACTGACCTAGGGGGTGTGTGTCACTGACCTAGGGAGTGCGTCACTGACCTAGGGGGTGTCTCACTGACCTAGGGAGTGCGTCACTGACCTAGGGTGTGTGTCACTGACCTAGGGAGTGCGTCACTGACCTAGGGAGTGCGTCACTGACCTAGGGTGTGTGTCACTGACCTAGGGAGTGTGTCACTGACCTAGGGACTGTGTCACTGACCTAGGGGGTGTGTCACTGACCTAGGGAGTGCGTCACTGACCTAGAGAGTGTGTCACTGACCTAGGGAGTGTGTCACTGACCTAGGGGGTGTTTCCCGTCGAGGATGTATGAGGAGACGACCCTGTCCCACTCCTCATTCTGTGAGTCGAGAAGAACGAGGACGAGGTCGAACCTACTGAGGAGAGGACTGGCGAGGGCCACGTTGACACTGAGGCTCTGTGAGAGAACAACAAGAGGGAGAGAAGTCTACCTGATGTATTCTCACACCTAAACTATCTCCTACTCAGATATCCAAAACCATACAGGGCACAACATTTTTTATTTTTGTACGACAACATGAACTGTACTTATTCGAATGCATAAATATAATACAAAAACATATAATACATAAACATAAGAACTTCTGTAAATTTGTAAAATATTGGAACAGACAGAACATGTCATCAAACACATACAGTCACACCTAGAAAGCAGAATCTCCACTTTTTCAGGACCTTCATTGCCTTAAAAATGCTTGTAATGAAGTGTCATATAAATCAATTTTTAAAAAAAGAACTGACGTATTTATCAAGTGACATTTCGACCTGTCAGTACTGAGCTAAACATGTGGAGTACTTGGATATTCCATCAGATGTTTTCTGAAATGCTGGTCACAAGTGTTTCTTCATAACAAAATTATAAGGCAATGTTGTTTAAGCAATCACTGCACATGGGAAGGTTGCAACAAAAATGTGAATCATACATACAGCATATCACTGATCATGTGGTCAGATTAGGGCATACACATTCTTATTACCACATGCAGGGTCCGTACACATCCGGGCATTTGAAATTCAAGGCTATGCAAGACTTTTCAGGGCTATTTGAAAAACAATTCAAGACTGTTTTAACAACATATGTACTTTTAATTTTAAGCGCAGTAAATTAAGTTAACATTAAAATTTTACTCAATTAAAAAAATGGTGCCGACCACAATGAAATGGTGATTGTGCAATGTGCATTGGCTTTTCCTTTCCTGTTGTTATTCGTCACAACAATTCAGTCAAAACAATATTTTATTGAGCACAATTAAATTCAAGACTTTTCAAGACTACTTTGTAAAATTCAAGGATTTCAAGGCCTTGAATTTGGTCCAATCAAATTTAAGGCTTTTCAAGACTTTCAAAGCCCCATACGGACCCTGCACATGACACTTTGTCCTCGGAGAAATAATAAAGGCATCATGAATTGCAAAATGAAGATAATTGTTTTACCTCATTCGGGTCATAACTGCCTTTCGGGTTAGTTGCCGCTAGGATACTGCACCGAGCATTCAGCTTACAGACCAGGCCCGCCTAAAGAGGTCAAAGTTCAAACAACACTGTCACAATGAAGTCACATGATCACTACTACAGAATACATGTCCTGTAGCTGCAAATATTGAGAACCGAAATGTTACATCATTACAATTCTGCTGGAATATAGAGCCTGGCAATGCATTGTGGGATTTTTAAGTCAGGAAAGGAGGGGCTGAAACGCAGTGTTTATTACCTAGTAATTTAATTTTATATTGTTATATATCTTTGGTTAGTAAAATAAATGTGCAATTTGGCTCATTCAGCTACTAATGCATTATTTACTGGGTTATTCTGAATAACAAATATTGAAAATGTTATTTTTATTTGAGATATGCACATAAAACTAAGATGTAGAATTCATTATTTTATGGCGACAGAGACTTCCGTTAAGACATCAAATGTTGCTAACACAAAGACTGTCACGTTCAAGATATAACAAAATAATTTATATATTATCAGGACAACAAGGTTTTGATATTCTAAATTTTTAAAAACTTTTTTCAAAACTGTTTTTGTTTTCCTTATAATATATTTGCTATTTTATCTGTTTACATCTTGAAATTAACAGCGTATCAGAAATATTTTAATGGACGAATATCTCTCTGGCAATAAGAACATCACCTTGGCAATGAGAACATCACCTTGGCAACGCTGATCGTCTGCTGTTCCATTGCTTCGTGGATGCTGACTTTGTCGTGTTCTCTGATACTGTTGAACTCATCGATACAACAGATCCCTCCGTCTGACAGCACCAGTGCACCCGCCTCCAACTGCCACTCCCCTCCGTCCTGGCACATTAAAAATTGGACAAGATTTTAAAAATAGATTTTAAACAACAATTTTCTTTAAATATTCAAACAAAATATTTAAAATATTAAACAAGGCTAAAAAATTGCAACAAAGCTTAAGCAGTTTAAACAAGATTTTAACAAAGATTACAGATAATAAAAATTAAACATACAAATAAATATGATTAGACAAACACCTCATAGTAACTGGACAAGGAATCATAAGCCTATTATTAGTTCCATTCCCCGTTATACTCTATTCCCACAAGATAACTGTCAATTCATGTTCCTAGCATTTACTAAAGTATAACGTGACCTTTTGTTCATCTATTTTCATTAAATTTAAACGCATATTTAGAAAAACATATTTTGGTGACTTAATGCTAAAAGAGGAAAGTAATTTGCTTTTTTGTTAACTATAATAATATAATGTTATATTTCGACCAAAGTACCATGAATGAAACAATAATTATTATTTTTATGTTAAAATCTGACCAAGTGCGGTAAATAGAAAAAGACCACCCACCCTGACAGCAGTGACTGTGAGTCCAGCACTCGTGCTGCCAATGCCAGTGGTCAGTACTGACCGAGGAGCGACCTTTGCAGCGTACTTGAGGAACTGTGACTTGCCAGTGCCTGTAGTCACAAACACTAACAGACACCAGCGAGTAACACAAACACCAACAGATATCCAGTGAGTAACACAAACACCAACAGACATCCAGTGAGTAACACAAACACTAACAGATATCCAGTGAGTAACACAAACACTAACAGACACCCAGTGAGTAACACAAACAGTAACAGACACCAGCGAGTAACACAAACACAAACAGACACCAGCGAGTAACATAAACACTAACAGACACCAGCGAGTAACACAAACACTAACAGACACCAGCGAGTAACACAAACAGTAACATACACCCAGCAAGTAACACAAACACAAACAGACACCAGAGAGTAACAAAAACACTAACTGACACCAGAGAGTAACCCAAACACTAACAGACATCCAGCGAGTAACACAAACAGTAACAGAAACCAGCGAGTAACACAAACACTAACATACACCAGCGAGTAACACAAACAGCAACAGACACCCAGCGAGTAACACAAACACTAACAGACACCCAGCGAGTAACACAAACACTAACAGACACCAGAGAGTAACAAAAACACTAACAGACACCAGAGAGTAACACAAACACTAACAGAGATCCAGTGAGTAAAACAAACACTAACAGACATCCAATGAGTAACAAACAGTAACAGACACCCAGCGAGTAACACAAACACAAACAGACACCCAGCGAGTAACACAAACACTAAGAGACATCCAGTGAGTAACACAAACACTAACAGACACCCAGCAGGTAACACAAACACTAGCAGACATCCAGCGAGTAACACAAACACTAACAGACACCCAGCGAGTAACACAAACACTAACAGACACCAGAGAGTAACACAAACACTAACAGACATCCAGCGATTAACACAAACACTGACAGACACCCAGCGAGTAACACAAACACAAACAGACATCCAGCGACTAACACAAGCACTAACAGACACCAGAGAGTAACACAAACACTAACAGACATCCAGCGATTAACACAAACACTAACATACACCCAGCGAGTAACACAAACACTAACAGACATCCAGCGATTAACACAAACACTAACATCCAGCAAGTAACACAAACACTGACAGACATCCAGCGAGTAACACAAACACTAACAGATACCCAGCGAGTAACACAAACACTAAGACACCCAGCGAGTAACTCAAACACTAACATCCAGCGAGTTACACAAACACTGACAGACATCCAGCGAGTAACACAAACACTAACATCCAGCGAGAAACACAAACACTAACAGACACCAGAGAGTAACACAAACACTAACAGACATCCAGCGACTAACACAAGCACTAACAGACACCAAAGAGTAACACAAACACTAAC
This sequence comes from Oasisia sp. SBJ-2009, assembly GCA_964017155.1. NCBI lineage: Eukaryota > Metazoa > Annelida > Polychaeta > Sabellida > Siboglinidae > Oasisia > Oasisia sp. SBJ-2009. Next base: position 50,931,754 of record OZ024857.1, read on the forward strand.
AGACATCCAGCGATTAACACAAACACTAACATACACCCAGCGAGTAACACAAACACTAACAGACATCCAGCGATTAACACAAACACTAACATACACCCAGCGAGTAACACAAACACTAACAGACATCCAGTGAGTAACACAAACACTAACAGACATCCAGTGAGTAACACAAACACTAACAGATATCCAGCGAGTAACACAAACACTAACAGACATCCAGTGAGTAACACAAACACTAACAGACATCCAGTGAGTAACACAAACACTAACAGACATCCAGTGAGTAACACAAACAATAACAGACATCCAGTGAGTAACATAAACACTAACAGACGTCCAGCGATTAACATAAACACTAACAGACATCCAGTGAGTAACATAAACACTAACAGACACCCAGTGAGTAACATAAACACTAACAGTCGTCCAGCGAGTAACATGAATGAATGAATGAATGAATGAATGTTTATTTAACAACAGCAACACAGGAATATACAACATAGTATGAAAAATAATACAATACATAATGGTAACGACAATACAATATAATATCGGTGCTGTTGTTAAAAGGACATAGCAGAAGTCATATGACTTGTAAGGCGCTATGCCCTTCTCAACTAAAATGCGTAATAGTTATAGTAAAAGTTATGAGATTTAATACAACCAACAATAATATTTTTTTGCATTGTGTTAATTGTTCATAAATACGAAGAAAGTAACGTCGACTTTAAACTTTTTTTAAATTGTTGTAAACTTGGCAACTGTCTTATATTACTTTCAAGACCGTTCCATACGTGTATTCCTCTGACAGTAATTGACAGTAGTCTATGGGTGGTGTTCGCTTTTTTAACATAAAATAGTTTAGATTGTCTGGTATCATACTTGTGTACGGCTGCAGTTGGTTCAAAGAACGCCTGTACACGACCTTCTAAACAGTGGTTGTTTGCTTTATAAAGCATAACCATAGTCCTATGTGTAATTAAATCTTGAAGTTTAAGAATTCTTGAACAGTGAAAAAATACAGATGTATGACCATGGTAATCAAGACTATATATTATTCGTATAGCTTTTTTCTGTAGCAGAGAGAGTTTTCTTACTCTAGACGGATACGTATTTCCCCATATTTCACAGCAATAAGACATATATGGTTCAACAAGTGATTGGTATAACGTGCGTAATGCTTGAATATCAAGAACATCCTTTGTTTTATACAAAACACCTATGCTTTTTGATACCTTCGTTTCAACCGTTTTTATCTGCTCTCTCCACGTTAAGTTTTCATCAATGATTACACCAAGGAATTTTGTATGTGACACCTGCTCAATGTTCTTTCCATTCAAAACAATGTTTACTGTTGGTCTAAGTTGTTTTTTATTTGTAAACATGATAAAATTGGTTTTGTTCACATTAAGCGATAATTTATTAACTCTGAACCATATATCTAGTTTTTCTAGTTCGTTATTAACTGTACATGTTATATCCACAATATTCCTAGTTGAGTAAAAAATGCTAGTGTCATCTGCAAACAAAATAATATTAAGCAATTTTGACACTTCACACATGTCATTTATATATAAAATAAATAGTACTGGGCCCAGGATTGATCCTTGTGGGACTCCACACTTGATATTCTTTAGCTCTGAATTACTGTTGTTATAGCACACATACTGACCACGATTGGCTAAATAACTTTTAATCCAATCTAGTGCCAAACCCCTTATTCCATAACACTAACAGACACCCAGTGAGTAACATAAACACTAACGGACATCCAGTGAGTAACACAAACACTAACAGACACCCAGTGAGTAACATAAACACTAACAGACGTCCAGCGAGTAACATAAACACTAACAGACACCCAGTGAGTAACATAAACACTAACGGACATCCAGTGAGTAACACAAACACTAACAGACGTCCAGCGAGTAACAGACACACTAACAGACATCCAGCGAGTAACACAAACACTAACAGACACCCAGCGAGTAACACAAACACTAACAGACACCCGGCGAGTAACAGAAACAGTGACATACATCCAGTGAGTAACAGTTAAATTGTTACACTTAAAAGATGCTTTCATGAGCTCAAGGAAGTGGCCATGTAGACACCTTCAGGTGTGCTGAGGTTAGAGGGTAAAATAGCAGCATCTTACCTGGGTCTCCCACAAGAAGCAGGTGTGATTCACCTCTCACTCTGGTTCCACTGTCGGCCATTCTCTGTCAAAACGTTGCGTCAAGGTCAACAATGACATCAAATATCAAGGAAATCTCAGTAAAACAATTTCACTTACATACTATTTGGATAACACTTTTTATACCATGTAGACTGCTTGAAAAACAGGAAAATTCATGTAGGTAAGTTTATATAGTATTTTATTCATCATATAAACAGTATTTCTTTGTATTTGTGAATGCATAGCCACAGAAGTGAATATCAGTTTACTTCAAATCTGTGTTGAAACATGTTGAAAGATGGTGACAAGTTAATGAACCCTTTTAAATGTTGCTACCCTTTACTCTTTTAACTAAATGCAACAAAACACTCATTTCATATCATGTCTAACCATACCATAATACAATAACAATAGTAAAACTTCTACAGTGCCCATATCCTTGGGAATTCGAGGCACAACATACAAAATCATTAGATGTAATCAGTACGGGGGACCGGCAAAAGTCATTAAGTACTACAATTCTGATAAAAAAAAATACATTTTTAACGATTTTCCATAAAACAAAGTAAATTTTGACACAAACATGCCCATGGGAATTTCATAAAACTAAATATGTCTGACCCATCACGTCGATTGACGAGAACTCCTGCACAATGTCTCAACTATGTGGACTCAAAACAAATATATTAATAGGAGAATATAAAGACGGAAACCAAAAAGTATCACAAGTGTTTTGTTTAAATGAATTTACAAGAAAAAAATGTACTTACAGGAACCCCTCCGGCCATCACCATGGCAACGGCCAGCTTGACCACATAGAGGCCATAGACTTGAGGACAGATACTGGCCAGAACCTTATTGCGGCCCCGTAATGGAGAGAACTCATGGTCCTTCCAGAAAGATGCAAACTCGTCCTTCTACAAACACACAAACATCAGCCACTGAAGGAGTAAATCACATGAGAGGGTGATTGTTCTCAGGAGGGTGTGAATGTTACGTAAACTGAAACAATTATCTTGACAAGATATTAATGAGTTAATTATTATTAAATACAATATGGATAAACTTATTTTTTTAATGACATAGCTACTAAGGTGTTAGACTGTTGATATACCAGGGTTTTTCCTTGTCTCTTTAACATCTAATGTTCATGGTCCAAGTGACAGTTTTGTTCATTCTACTAAATTTTCTTTCCGCCAAAGGTTGACCACAAAGTGTCTGCATTGTTAAACAGCATAGCTTTATGCAATGACATCATTTGGATGGGAAAAACCTGTAGTGGGTGTGTAGAAATAATGGTGGAACGGTAGAAAAATAAGGATAAAAAATGATCTTCCAAATTTATAAATATTGTCAGTTGTGCTTATGTTTGCAGTTTATTTATCGTCATAAAGCACATCACACCTGGCTTGAATGTATTTGAGTTAACACTCATGTACCCACCAAAAATATGTGACTGGCAAATATGTTATCCTCCATAAGGCCCTGTTATACAGCTACGTCTCAGCCCACTAAGATTTGTATCTGGCAGTTAAATTTATATTGTATTTGATCCGTTTGCCTTTAAGATAACACCTATGTATTGCACACTGCTTTGAAACAGCAGCAATCAGATTGTACAATCCTCTTGATCAAGATTCGGACATTCTAACAACAACAAAAACATCACATTATGGCACATCATTCGACACAATACAAGAAAGCTGACAATTTGTCTGCGATACTTATACAATGTATAGGAACATTACTTGGAAACACCAAGGAGGGTACTAATGATAGGTTTTGACAAATTCACGAACCATGTCCTTTGTAAGTAGAGAGCTGCTACGTTGTTCGTTTGTCACTTGGACGTGGTTTGCCTTCAGGACCAGTTCTATGTGACAGCGACTGTCAACTGTCACCGGCTTCCATCGACGCAACACAACTCCACTGCAAAACACGACAAACCTGCAGGGTGACAGGATGCAGGCGAACGCTAAGTAAGACTGGAATAAAAAGGAATATTTAGGAATTTTGCAGTGCATCCTGACAGAGGAATAGTTACACAAAAAAGATCAAACACAAAAAAGTTAATTGATCTGTGGAATTATTTATTGTCGGTAAACTTCATTATTTTATTTCCTTTCAAAATTAACTGTAAAATATATGACATACATTATATGGACATGTACAATTTAAAATGTTCTGAATAATACAATAATAGATCAAAATTTTATGTTTGATATTAATAAAAACCAACTTACACCTATCACTGGCTATCAGTGTAATGGAGGACTATTATCATTATTACAGTATTTTTATTTATGTATTAAAGCAGTGTCATTTGGGTGAAATGTAATATACACTTTATCCAAGGAAAACAAACATGTCTAAATAACTAGCAGTTTTTTTTCTTCAAATATCAATCATCAAAATCAAAAGCTAATGATTCAAGGGTGAAAAAAATTAGGAAGAGATATCTCAGAGAAGATGTCTTTATAAAAGTAAAGTGCTTTAAGCAATTCTGCTGATTGGATATTGCGATACATTATAACCATTAATTTTTACAATACTCCGGTGTTAACAGTTCATACAAAAATTAAACGTGGCGGGTGATAAAACGTAGGAAACTATTCCTGATACACACGAGATGGTGACGTCGTCCCCCGGCTTGCAGCTGTCGACCAGGTCGTCCTCCAGTACGACCCACATGGAGCGGGGGATGGTCCCTACCCCCAGTCTCTGCACCTGCTCCTGCACCTTCAGCTCCTGGTAGTTGCGACAGTGGCTCGGGACACTTCCTGGAGGGGCCGTGTCAAAACAGACGGGCATTAGTCATATTTGTGAAGTTATGGAAGGGCAAAACTTAGTTAGTAAGTAAGAGGTTGGATCATCATGGTTGTAGTGGTCGATGATGTAACGTGGTGTTCCTTGTCAACGGTGGTTGGAAGACTGAGGTTATCTAAACAAGAGGGTGATCATAATAGCAAGGTGGTCTTAATGCTGAGGTTGTCTTAATAGGAAGGTGGTCTAACCAGTAAGGTGATCATGATACCAATTTGGTCCAAATGTTTTTTTTATTTTGGTGGTTGGAACACTGAGGTAGTCTTAACACAACAGTGGTGTATACACTAAGGTAATACTGACATTTGTGGTCTGTACACTGAGGAACTCTCTATACCAAGATGGTCTGAAAGGTGAGGAGGAAATATTGATAGGAAGGTGATCCAAAGACTGAATTAGGATTTGCCTCTTTCTATTGCAAAAACTATCGCAACTACGCTAATCACTAGTAGACTAGACTATTATCATTTGCTTTTTCATAATATGGCCATTAAGGATATCACAAAAGACGAATTGCATAGCAAGGTTTGTGACTAGGTCTCCATGTGTTACCCATTCCATATTGCTTCTAAAGTCTCCGCATTGGCTTCCTGTCCGATATCTTTTCACCTTTAAGATCTGGACCATTACTTTCCAGGCACTTTCCTGTAGCCAGCCCTATTCTTTACATTATTTGCTTAATCCTGTAAGAAAATCTGTTCAGCAGAGATTGATTAACCCTTTTGTACTGATGCATCTATGAGCTTGGTTTCTAAGGATGTAGGCACAATAGTAGTCACCTAATTATTATTATTATTAAAAATGTATTGCGTTCGGTTGGAATATTGAGGTTGTATAATCCTCTGCTGCTCTTACAACCGAGGTGGTGTTCTACAGAGGTAGTTCTAGTCCCCACCTTGGTCTGCCAGGGCAGTGAAGTTGCTGACATTGCTGCAGTCGTCTTCATTCGGACATTTACTCGGTCGACAAACGCTGTAATACTGCTCAAAATCTGCCTCGACAGTAAATGTTTGACGACACTGGTTACAAACGAACTCCTTCTCACAGTCCAGTAACTTGATGGTCGTTGCACGGATAACTGTCCCTGGAAACATACAATCTGATTTATAAACGAATGGCTGACCGAATGGACAAACGTTTATTAAAAACAACAACGTAACACAAATATTTGCTGTGACTGCAGCTGAAGAGACAACATTGAAGTTATACAACTGAAAATAAAGTGCTACAGCTATATATGGTTTCCAAACTAAAAAACAAACTAAACACTACAAAACATTTATTATAAGACTACAGCAGTGCTTATTGCGATTAATAAAACAAGTTATATAACATCCTTTTCAGATACTAGTCTAAAATATACTTTGTTAATAATTACAGTATTTTTTTAACTGTGTTCAATTTGACAAAGAGCTATCATCACCAGTGACTGAGAGGAAGTTGCCGACATCTGACGTCTTCGGCAGAACGTCTCTGGTCAGTTCTGGACACACAGGTAGACCGGTCACTCTAGCGTGGACGTTCCTCTTTATACTCTACACGTCATAGAAAAAGATGATCATAAAACTGTTTAACAGAAAGTTTATAAAGATCAGTAGATTTGGTTAGTCCCTTATTTGCATGTCTGGCATTATCACAGATGATTGTGATAATAATAAGTGTCTGGTTTCAATGCTGCACAGAGCACTGTTCACGACACCCTGATATTGGTTAAGTTTAGTATTATGTAGTGAAATGTTGTCATTTTAGAATCTAACTGGCTTGGTGCTAAAATTGTTTTTTGCTAATTTGGAGTATTTTAATCAATCAAATAAAATACAATAATTTCCACAACCTGATTCACTCACAAGGTGTGTCGTCTCTGCGGCCTTCAACAAGGTTCGCTGGGCTCCCACCAGGGCGCTGTCAAACAGGGGCAGGGTGTTGCGAGGGGATGTAAGAAGGATGTCTCCCATCCAGGGGCTGCTCTCTAGCAGGGTCAGGGCACTGGGGAAGGCAGTCACGGACATATTGTAGCAAAGTTAAAAACTAATGTCACGCAGACACTCAATAGTGGGCAAGCATTCCATAGGTCACCCAATGTTCAAATGCAACAGAAATACACTGTACTGTGAAACCAATAATTTAATAACAATAATAATAATGTTTTATACTAATTGCTATTAAATTAATGCATGTCTTATATGCATTAATTTAATAGCAATTAAAAATTAATAACTAAAATGCAAAGGTATAGATGTAAGAAAAATTATTAATAAAAAGAATATTAGGAATATATATAATATACATATATAATATACATATATATATATAATATACTGTATATATAAAATATGCATTCAAATTTATATATAAAAAAAATAACTTCTAAAAACACAATGTATACTGATTCTCAAAAGGGGATTCTCAGACTGTTAAAGATGACATAGATGAATGCATATATTCTTTAAAACATTTAACACTGTTTGAAACAAAAAAGTGTTTATTATGAAGAATTATTTTATCTCTGACTTGATCGTGACGGAGTAGTGATCCTCTTCCTCGTCTTCTCGCAGGACATGCAGCAGCTCCTCCCTGTGATACTCGAGCGCATAACTTTGCATCAGGCCTGCAAAATTCAAGAAGTGCAATTGATATAGATACTAATCGAACCAAAAGCTTTAATAACTAGCTAACTACTTACAGTATGTGCAGATATATTAAAAATACATACATAAAACAAAAAATATTTTTTGAACAAAATGTTGCCGTTTGTCCTAATTAGCTTCTAAGTAATTTCCAACAGTCGACAAAGTTTTACAATCCAATAAGAGTCGGTGAAAGTTGTGGTACTTTGTGTAAACAGAATTTCCCTGAAATAAAACTCTCAATCAAAGCGTGTACAGACATGCATGCAAATTGGAGCTCTAATTTGTTAAGCTTATCAGGACTGGGATCATTAGTTGATTTCCCCTAAGGATTCTCCACAAAATGGTCATTTTATAGTTGGTACAGGGGTGGAGACATCACCTGAGGGAGACTATACCCTGGATAAACTATCCAGCATACTTGTTGAGGCTGCCTGGGGAATGGAGGCTCTATGCTGGGAAAGGGCTATATAGCGACCAGGGGGAGACACTCCCAGGCCAAGCCCAGGGGCAAGAAAGCAGTGTGGCGCAGGCTCAAGATGCTCTCCCTAACACTACAGGACATCCCACCCCTCGACACACAAAATAATGTCTAAGATCAGGATCTAGGTCTATATTTTTAATATGGCCATGGTATGTAGTTGTAGAATTTTCTCTGAATTCACGAGATGATTGGTTGGATCAACCAGACCAACTTCCAATTATCATTATGATGTCATTGTCAATACTGACAATAGCAACCAAATTAAACAGTCCAACGGGATCAACAACGGTTAGGCTTTGTCATTCTAAACCAATGTGATGTCATTGACACTGGCTGTGTAGTGGGCGTGGCAGATTAGGCCAAGTGCCCTGCTCCTGGCCTAGTCTAGGCCCAGCCAAGCCCCTTTGACCGAGCCCTAGCCTGTTTGGCCTAGGCTGCCGGGCAGCCTAGGCCAAACCCAGCTGTTTGTAGAGTTAAACCGTCTCGGCTGAGTCAAAATGCACTGCTATAGACATTGTTCATTCGCACTGATGGACCATCGTTGTACCAATTAATTGCTCTGCATCTTTGTTTGCCAATTCAGACGGTAACATCGCTGAATGACTTGGCGCCACTTCTTGAAATAAGTTGAACTCTTCAATACATGACGTGAGAGGATAATTTCACACACTTCCGCTTCCTATTTTACGCGTTTTCGAGAAGTGTGTCCGAAACATTCCTTGCATTTGTATAGATGTTGGTTATAATTTCGTAACTTTTTTGTACCTAATTCAAAAATGATACCTGTAACAGATTTTCAGAGTAAGTATGTAACAGTAGTGTAGGTAACATAAGAACAATTAAGACTCAAATAATGGCAGCTGTCATACGTTGTCACGCAGAAATCCGTTGTCAGCAGCCACGTCAACATACATTCGCTAAAAGTTTATTATTGTATTGTTTATTCTGTACTAACCATCAAACTTTACCGAGCAGTTGGACATTTGCACGTCTATACAACGAACGTAATGCTCAATTTAAAACCGAAATATGTCAGATTCCGGCAGTCTGTTCCCCTTTATCGCCCACACGTCAAAAGGCAAACATACAACCAAAAATGTTCACTTCATCATCATCCATTTGGCGGCCACAATCGTCATGTTGTTTATTCTGTCACACACTAGGTAGGAAGTAGCACAAAGGGCACTTATGCAGAAGTAGGACCCACCTCAAAGTTGCCACAATAACTATCTTTGCCAATATTTAATACTTGATTTTGTTAATTCAATCATTAAAATGTTTACGTCATGACCATCTTGCGCATATTTATGTTTTATAAACAGCGCGTCTTAGCAGACTTTTGAGGTCGAAAAGACAGCGCAGTCGGCATAAACAAACTGTTTATCACTCATTCCATGTGCACGTCACAGTAACACATGCACCGCTACGACTGGCACAAATTAGAGTGCTATTTGGGTGTCAAAATGCAATATTTGTTAAACTAACAAACTTTGCGTTCTTATATAGCGCAGTATCCAGTCCTCAGGACCGTGCTTTACACTTTATTCCCTGACACACCTGTTCACTCAGACACCATCTCGGCTTCTCTGGGAAGCATCCAGCCATATGATACAATTAATGTGCGAAGGCTGCTCGTACACATATCTGCCAGTATCTATAGTCAGGTACTCATTTATATAGCTGAATGAACTGGAGCAATGTAGAGTGAAAAAAAGTTGCCCAAAGTCTTAACAACGCAGCATAGGATTCGAACCCGAGTTCTCGTAGTCGAGAGTCCGAAGCTCTACCCTGAGCCATTGCACCCTACGTGATGAGAATATTATAATGTTCTTATAGCTCTGTCAAATGATATCAGCAGAAACTGCTTATCTGATTCATGTGAGCTACTTGCAATAGTATTGCTAAGTTTTGTTTTTAATCGTCTTGCATATATAACGCGTTTAAAAAATATAAGAATTATCCAATATTCATTTGTGAGCTCATTGGTAGAAGTGCATTAAATTTAGTTTCAATCTTAATTTGCACATCTTATATCAAGGTCTTGTCACCTCGTGTGACCTTTCTATTGACTGGCAACAGTGTATGTTTAAACAGTGTTCTTGTTATTGCAGAGATTGGCGTTGGGCTGACAGGTTTCGGGATAACATTCCTCTTTCTAGGAGTGATGCTCTTCTTTGACAGAGGCCTTCTCGCTATTGGAAACGTAAGCAACAGCTCAGATTTTTGGAGACATTTTAGCTGATAATTGTTTTGGAAATTGATAAGTAGTAAGCCTAGCATTTTACACATATTGCTAAAAAAGGAAAGGTAAGTTCTTATATAGTGCAGTATCCCATCTTCAGTACCGTTCAAAGCAATTTACACTTTACTTCCCTGACAGACCTGTTCACTCAGACACCATCTCAGCTTCTCTGGGAAGCATCCAGCCATATGCTACAATTAATGCGCAAAGGCTGCTCATACACATATCCACCACTGTCTATAGCCAGATACTCATTTATACTGCTGAGTGAACTGGAGCAGTGTAGAGTGAAAAAACTTGCCTAAGGCTTTAACACTGCAGCACAGGATTCGAACACCGGTTCTCGTAGTCAAGAGTCCGAAGCTCTACCCCTGAGCCATTGTGCTCTACAACCTTAATTAAGCAGAATTGTACTCCGGTTATGAGTGCAAAATAAAGTAAATATTTTATTATATTGATAACCCCACCATGCTGCATGTGATTGTGAGTTGTGATTAAACTGTTCTGCCTGTTTCAGATTCTCTTTCTCACTGGTCTCGCTTTTGTCATCGGACTTGAGCGAACGTTCAGATTTTTCTTCCAAAAGCACAAACTGCGAGGGTCAGGGGCCTTCATCGGGGGCATCGTGGTGGTGCTCCTGGGCTGGCCTGCCATTGGCATGCTGGTTGAGATCTATGGTTTTGTCTACCTTTTCGGGTGGGTGCATATACATTCATACAAAAAAAGCATTACAAATTTATACAATTATCTTTCATAGTCCCCCCAAAAGGACATTCTTGAGGTAGATATTCACATAACACAACATAACACAAGGACATTAATATTGACAATGCTTATAATAGTAGTGCACCCCATTGTATCCCCCCATCCTCCCCGATCACTTCCCCTCCCCAATTTCGCATTTAGCAGCCTAACAGAAGTTGGAAGAAAAGTGTTACAATAACGGTTCATGCGTGCTCTTTTGGATATGTATCTACAACCAAATAGTACAACAAAGTACAATTTGTGCAATGGGTGAGAGGTGTCCTTTAAGATGTCCCTTGTTTTTTTTTATCACACGTTTCATGAAGTTCATTCACTGTTGGGAGTGTTGTGCCAGTGGTTTTGCTGGCTGACTGTACTGTGTGATCTAGAAGCACTCTGATAAGCTTCCACACCCAACAAGTTAGACAGTAGCACAGGACTGACTGCACTGTAGATTTATTGAAGAGATGATTTATTGTCCTACACACATTCAATTTTCTTGGTTTTCTGACGAAGTAGTTCTATTGGCAACATTTGTTTTGAATGCGCTTTGTGTTCAATGACCAATCAAGCTGGTTGGAAATTTCAATGCCTAGGTAGGAGTATGAGTCTACTCTCTCTAGTACCTCTCCGTTGATGGATAGTATAGGTGGGTCATGTTGCAATTTGCGGAAGTCAATGACAATTGTAGTATTCTATCAAAACAATATTACGTACCCATGATGTTAATTTAATTATTTTGTAGAGGCATATTTATGTATGCGTGTGTGTGTGTGTGTGTGTGTGTGTGTGTGTGTGTGTGTGTGTGTGTGTGTGTGTGTGTGTGTGTGTGAGTGTGTGTGTGTGTGTGTGTGTGTGTGTGTGTGTGTGTGTGTGTGTGTGTGTGTGTGTGTGTGTGTGTGTGTGTGTGTGTGTGTGTGAGTGTGTGTGTACACGCATTCATGCGTGCATGCATGCATTCCTGTGTGTACTAAGACAACAACAACAACAACAACAACAACAACAACAAAATCTATGTTGCTTTCATTTTGTCATCACATCATTAAGCTAGTAATGTTGTTTTTAAAGATACAGTTTTTTATTCTGTACACAACAGCAACATATCCAGGCAGTATGTTTGGAATTGACATTTGAATATCACAGTTTGTTTCAAACTTATCATCTGTTTACAGACGTTGGTCTTGTTAATAAGGACAGGTCCACTCTTGCAGTAGTTTTTAGTTCCCTCATATTTCTGTTGCAGTGGTTTTCTGCCTGTAGCTGTTAATTTCCTGCGTCGAGTCCCAGTAATAGGAATGCTACTCAACATGCCAGGTATCAGCATGGTGAGTGGTTATAAATCTAGATATGTTGTTTCTTTTTAATATTCTTGTCTTTGCATCAATCACATGATAACAATAAAACTTGACTGATTTTTCTATGATCATAAATCACTGTGTACAAATTCCATTCCTTTCTTCCCCTAGACATGTGATAGGAGCATTTTGATTTAATGTAATTTGACAAAGAAGACCTAGTTTATTGTCATCAGTGTGGCCCTACTATGATATAGTAAAACAAGTTATTTACTATCAATGTGTTTGTGTGTGACATCAGTTCATCCAGAATATGAACCACAATACAGTGTATAGAAAGGTGCCACTGTGTGTAATTTCATCTGCTTCCTAGTAACTGAACCTAGTTGTCAGAAATCAACTGCTTTTACCATGTACAATTCTACTGAACTGTGTCGCATTGTCCCTAAGTCACAGTGTGTAACAATGATATGTTCCTAGTGATATTATCATAGCTATATATGTTGGTCTTCGTATGTTTCAGCTTGTCAACAAAATTGGAGAGCCCCAAGGAATGGTATAAATGCTTCCAGGACATTAGTTTAAAGAACCTGTTGTCTTGCACTAAAGACACCATCTGATGCCACAACAAAGCCGTGTATACATTACATCCATCTACGTTGTCTGCAGTTTATTCCTTCACGCAATACACAGCAGCAAGGTGTGAATCCAAGTATCAGTCACTATTGTGTGCATCTGTTGTGTCTATCATTCGCCAGGTGGCACCACCTATGATACACCCATTCGGCTTCGCCAAGTGGCTTTCTAGTCGTCGTGATTAAGCATCATTTTCTAAACCGAAAGAGATAATTTTTGGTCTAAGAACTAATACAAATGAACCATTTGTAAATACAATAAATACTATCACCTATGTGGTTATTAGAACGTGTTGTTAAAGCTTCAAAGCTAGCGACATCTCTCAGTTCCCATATTGTAACATGCTATTGTTCAATACGCCCTAGTTTTTTATTTTGCGTTGGCCCGGCCTTGATGCTTAGGTTTCCAGTTTTGCTCAGAATATATGCGAATCCAACGTATCACAGTACTGATTCCTCATGTCACCATCAATCCAGAAGTTAAACTGTTAAATATTTTACATCAACTATTCAGCTAGTAACTGGAACTGTACAACTCCATGATGTCATGCTATCTATCACAATGACAGTGTCAATGCAATTTATTGTGATGTGTTGAGCAAGTTTTCTAGTAAACTGTCAGCATCATAATCTTGGTTGTAATTGCAAATGTATAAGCCGTCTTGTTTTCATTGATTAAAACAAGTTTCTGAGTTGATGGCGTACACAGAAACTTACATTTTAATGAAATGCATTTAGTTTTGTTGAAGCTGGAGTATGATACACCAGATCTGCTGCATTATAATTGTGTTAAAGTAGGTCGTTCCTCGTGTTTCATATGGTATGGCAAATCTGCAAATGTTCTATTTCATCTGTTATAATGTACAGTTTCAGTGTAATACAGATGTTTTGGAGTATTTGTAATCTAGGAAATGTGAAACGTTACTTTAAAAAAATTGACACCAAACTCGTAAATTCCAGAACACTACTACACCCAGAAACAGTTGTTTTTACAACCATTTATTTGAAAAATTGGGATTTCCTTTATATCAACATTTTATATTTGTTGATATATGTTATAACTTTGGCTCATCTAGTTCAATTGGTGTTTCTGCGATGAGTGGTGCTAAGACTAATGAATACAATAGTTATGTACATGCTAACATATTGACAGTTCTTCTTATATCTCAGTTTCGTAGTTTTGTTTCATTGTTCGTACTGTGTATCATGTAAATATATCCGTGTTTGGCCTCAAAAATTCTTCTTGCAGAAGAAAGATGTAACATATGAAAAGGTACGGCTATGACATGCATGCAAACATGTGCACGTGCAGATACATATGCACAGTGCGCAATCACACCATCAATTCATTGTTGTTAATGTTGTATTGTTTCCGTCGTTGACGTTCTGAGAATGTTTGTTACCTGGTTATATATTCACAGAATGACCTCTCTGGTGATGGCATAAAGCAAACATTTATTTCTGCAGTAAAACACCTATTTTTGTCTGATTTCCAGAGGTGGTTTTGAAATTTATTTTTGGACAGAAGCAGGAAATCAGAAAATGTTGGTCTCGTGAATGTTTTTGTTGTATTGGCTTTGAAGTATCTCTTGACTGACTGCATGACGGGCTTCAGTTGATCTACTTGAAGCTTCTGTAGGATGAGAACAGTTGTCCGAGGAATGGGTAATCTCTTAATTACCCTGCTATGTGAATGGACAACCCTGATGTGTGTGGAAGATAAGTCACAGCAAACTAATATGCGTGTGCTATGGGAATAATAAAAAATAAGTTATTGTAAATATGGCGACTCCGGTACAATGTAAAGGTTTTTTATAGAAAATAAAATGTCACAGTACAGTTGTGTTCGTATAGTTCGTGTACAAAGTGTTGATAATGTAAACTTCATCGTTTTCGAGTATTGGGATTTTTGACAATGGGTATTTGGGGGTTCAGAACAGTAGGCCTACATTACTTGATACGTTAGTCCACTATAAGCCCTTATGATTGGTGTGTGTTATTACAACATTTCCTCATTAAAGGGAATTGACAACGAATCTCGTGGATTAAAACACGATATATGAAAGGTAGGTTGTCACCTTGTTTACAGGAACCACAAATAGAGTAGTAAAGTATGGTGCGTAATGGTCGGGTTATGGTAGGTGGGTAAGCGGTTCATGGGGCGTAGAGAGGAGGGAGTAACTCTACGTACACATACACTAGTTGTCAGGTTGATATGGTAGATCGCTATGTCAGTTTATATCACATGTAAATTAGTATTAATGCAAAAAGAGCTCCAGGAGGAATACTCTCGTGTAGCAATGTATCTAGGCATTAAACGGAGGGTGCCAGTTCCTTTGCCCAGAACTGGTAAAGCAGTAATTCGAACGTGGGAAAGACGAACATCAAAAGTTATTGCGGTTGACTATACTCGCCTCGGCGTTATTACCAATCAATTTAGTTTTGAAAATAATTGATGTTTTGTTCATCATTTGAACCTGTTGCAAGCTGAATCTCTCAAATTGCGAACACTGTTACGAGCTTAATAAAGTAACTAAATTAGCAGGGAGCTAACCTTTATGTTGTAGTCATAAGAAGGTAATAATAAATAAAATAATAAAACCCAGGAGCTGGCACACTCTTTTTAACACTGTTCAGAACACCTTGCACCTTGGCAGACCTGTTCAATCAACACCATATTCGACGTCCCCGATCTCCAGGGGCCTGTCTTTAATGAACAACACGGACACCATAATTTTAAACGTGACAAACTGAGTGAGACTGAATTAAAGCAACTTAGTAGTAAGATATCTCAGATTTTAACTTGCAGGTAACTTACAATTATCCTTTCTGACATGATTTTACATAACTGACATTTGTAGAAATGTTTGTTGATGCGCGACCTGCTGGTGTTGTATTTCTGGATAACATGAGATCTTACTTTCAACTGTGACGAATAGTTCAAAAACTGAGTTGTTCATATGGTTAGAAAGAGGAGACCACCTGCTTTCTTATGGTGCAAAAATTATTTAATTATGATAATTATTTCCAAAGTTACACATGTTTTAATGTAATTATTACTAAAAATGCGAATGCGAGAAATTCGCGTTCAAAGATTTCAATATCGAAATTGGATATAGTGCTTGGTTACCACCACTAATTATTATCCGATCTCAATGAAATTTTCCAGTTGTGTTGCAACCCACTAGTTGTCAAAGGTACTGAAAGGAAAATAAAGTAGGTTAAGTATTTGATTTTTTATGATACAATCAAAAAAACACTTTGTGTGGCTTTTTCACTAAAACATACATTTTACTGAAAATTCGGAGAAAAAAATATTTTTAGGTGTAATTCAATGATAATTTCTTGTGTCACTAGTCTAATTATTCTGGCTAGTGCCCTGAAAGAGTGTAGATGTCAAACAAATATGTAAACCTTTTGGCTCATTAATGAGTAAAAATTAACAATTAGCCCGAATATTTCTCTGAAAATTCAAATATTGCATATTTATACACATATTCTCAGTGTTGTTATACAAAATGTTATACAACCATCCTGATATGTTGGATGATTACAGTTGTAGAAGTATTTGTGTTTCTATAATACAATACATAACACAATAGAAACGTGTTTTTGTCAAACATTGGCCACATTTTTTATTGTTACCATTATAGCCTCATCCTTACAACAGGGCAGTGTTCTCATGGTGTAGCACGACCCTGCCTGATGTCTCTCACACGCTTAGGGTGTCGCACCTCCCCGCCTGCTGTCTATCACACCACTTCGTGCACCACTACACCCAGCCCCTCGACCACCTCCCCGTGCCTTCTTCGGTGGTGGTGGCGAAGAGTCTCTTTTCTGCCGGGTGGTTGGCCGGGGCACAGAGGGCAGTGGACACAAAGTGTCCTTGTCACTGTCTTTTACAAACTCCCTTATGCTGTTGTACAGACACCACTGTCGCTGTGGGTCAAATCCAGCTGGCACAAGAGCATCACGGGCAGACTGTGGCAAGAGTGTGTCTGGCGCCCACAGGGTGAAGCTGTCCTCCTCGCTCTGTCGGTACGATTCGACGATCTTGTTAAATCTTGTTAAATCCCATTGTTATTGTATAACATTATTGTGCTATAAAAATAGGATGCACAGTCTATTTAACATGATCACCAGCGGTAAAGTTAACCATGATGTGTACCCTTAATCAGGACTCGACCACATTATTCCATTCTTATGTCTTTGGGGGGGACTTACGTAACCATTACGTTATGGAGACCGGGCCCAACCACACCAGTTGGAAATGTCGGGACTTCCATAAATATGCACCCACAGAGACCAAATCTGAACAGGATTGTCTGCCTTGACTAGTGACCGATGTTACTCGGGGTTATTGTCCGGGGATTTCATCCTGACACCTTAACACGTAGGATTTATAACACAAAGAGAGTATGGAACAGTAAGTGTTGTACGGAATAACAAACACGACTGTGACGCATACCGTTCTCTGGTGATACATTTTATTGCGCTGTAATTCCTGAATACATAGTTCTTGCAAAAATCATGATAACATTCGAAGCAGAAGTCGTGGCAGGCGATTCGCAGCGCCAAGTATTTCATCTAATTATTAAACTTGGTTGTAGCTTCATACAAACAGCTTACGTTATGGGAACAACGCCATGTTCCAAAGATATATACCATCATGATATGGTTGAAAGTCACGAAAACGTCGCCAGTAGCAAATATTGTGTCTTTTGTCTATAAAATGAGTGGTATGGCTTTACTAGGAATATAAATAGCGTAGTCAAAAGGAGCTCGGCGTGCTCTTTCTTGCGATAGTTGTGTGTTTATGGTGGTATGATAATTTATATGTGTTTATGGCTATGAAACACACACAAAAATCCCATTTTGGCTTGTCCACAGCAAAGGGTAGTATTAAAAAGGATGGCATTTGTAATATTTAGTAACTGTTAGCTGCTTAACTACATGTTTTAGTTCATTCTATGAATACATACCTACTATTTTATGATGTTCTCTAAAATATTCGCATCTATTTTCCTTACCTTACCCACGTATATAACTTGTCCACAAAATGTATGTATTTTACGTTATCCGCATAATATACATCATAACTGTGTACCAATGAAGTGCTATCTGCTTGGAAAGTATGTCTGCTCAACACATATACATGGGGTTGTCACCTAAAATCGTAACCTATGAGCATAATCAACTTTTTTGATCGTCAGAAGACATCAAAGTGGCAGAAAAACAGAGTCCTCGTTAAGAATGTATTCTACGTTATCCACTTTTATCATATACGTGCTTTCCCTAGTATACAATCAAGGTATAACATATGAGGGTACATTGTTTCCTTTGTGAACTGCAAGTTATGCATAATATAGAGACCTAATTTAATCACGTATGGTTCGATAATACGAAATGGTGTATTTTACGTTATCCGGTATTCTACGTTATCGCGGGGAAGAAAGCATAATAACACATTCCTTACTGTTCTTATGGCAAAGTTTAGACCAGATCCAAACGAAAGTGGTTCTGCTGCGGGTCTAACGCACAATTTGCAAAACCAAAGATAAGTTTGTATTTAGCAATACATGCATGCCAAACAAATGTAATATTGTACTAGCTAGATTCCCTTCAAAATGAAATAATTTTGTTTTCAGAGTTTATATTCAAGGTATACTATATGAGATTGCCTAATTTAATTACATATGTGGTTCAGTAATATGAACTGATGTATTTTACGTTATCCTGTATTCTACGTTATCGCGGGGAAGGAAGCATTGTAACACATTTCATGGTGTTCTTACGGCAACGTTTGGGCCAGATTCAAACGAAAGTGGTTTTGCTGCGGGTCTGACACCCAATTTGCAAAACCAAAGGTAAACTAGTGAGATTTCCTTCACAACGAGAGATTACTACCGTATAATTCCACTTAGACTTAGTTATTTTTGTATGCAAAATTAAGCTATCACTTGCAGCTCTTTTAAATCAGAAATCTGGAGAGAAAAAATGGTAGCTAGCTAATGGTGTAGAATTCTTGCACAAAGGACATATAAAACATTATAGTAAACATGTATTGATATCGTAAAATACACACATATGTAACATTTGAAAGGGAATGCTGTTATTAACCCAAATAGTATCAAGTCAACGAAACGCGAGTGGAATTCATAACAGAAACATTTGAACACATTCAGACACATGTAACATAATACTACGTTTCAGGGAGTATTTATCATTTCATTGTAGCGTGTAATATCTATTGGGTATCTTCTTCAACTTGTGTTGTTTTAAAGTTAAAGTAAAAAGCCGCGAAAGTCAGCAAACAATCAATATATACTACGATAAAACAGTTGACGTGACCCCGGAAGCTAGAAAGAGAAGAAGCCATGAAATTCCAGAGAAAGATGCGAATACACCGAGCGAAGAACTGACCGAAGTTGGAAATCTACGCCTATAAAAAAAAATGCAACCATACCATTGTATATGAGAGACTATTTCGAAGTTCATGTTGACTTCAAAGACGATGCATGGATGCCTTCAAACCGCACTAAATACGAGAACCTTGCCATTCTTAAAACACACTCTCGCAGAAACCTAATGCACCTTGCAAGTAGATTTCACCGAGACCTACATGTGCCATTTTCTGGAGGAAATAAGCAGCGTGTACTACTCTAAGGACCAAGTGAAAGTTTCTCCTGCGGTGATACACTATAAAGGAGTTAACGGTCTAGTTGAAACACAAGAGCCTTGCGGTGCTGCCAGATCAAATGGCGCAGTGTTGCATCGTAAAGATCATCGTTGGTTGGATCAAGCAAGTTAGTATAGGAACTGCACACTCGTGAATCTGATGTGAATTATACGAGGTCATGTGCGACATACCTGCGTCATGGCAGTAAACCGCGCAAGGTAATGTGCTAAAGGACCGTACGATGGCTGCATCATTTGTATTCAACGTTAACCAAGTTAACTAAACTCAGTTTGCAAAACAACGAATGACCAGATCACTGCTATTTCTTCTGTCATACACGACAACAGTGTTGTCTTGTAATAACACGACAGTTGTATCCCTGTCTAATGTTAAAATGCAGCCAAAATGCACAACATTATTTTGTATTCTACGTTATCAGTAAATATGATTGCTGAAACATGAATACGTATACATGTGCTATGAAACGTTACATATGTGCTGCAATATGTTGTAACATGTTGAGTATGTGTTCAGGTAATCTTATATTTAAGAGTATCTTTCAATAGATCAATGATAAGAAATTATTACATTCGCATGTATTCTACGTTATCCACATGCTGCAGTGTACACTTTAATTTGTCATGATAATTACGCTCCTTCATCAAGATATTTCAGTTGTTGATGTTTCCATATATGCTCCAGATGTCAAAATAAGTGTTAAGTGATATAATATATTGTGCACTGTATCGTTGTTGATGATTTAATGAATACACTATCACGATTTAGTTGCTTAATTTAATTCATTACCCATGTATTTAACACAAATGTCTGAACCATTTTAATAACAATCATATCAAGGTATTATATATTTAACTAGCCCCAAAATCCATTATGTTTTCATAATATTACATAATGTAAAACGTATATATATATTGCGCATGAACAATCAGAAATGTTTGTATTCTACGTTATCCACGGGCGTCCTTTGGGGAAACCTACGCCAGCTACCACATAGTTTGTTCAGACGATGACTATTTTGATGCAGTTGAAGACAAGATCCCAATGCAAGACATCGTACCAAAAGCATTTACGTGGCCTACTTGATTCAATAATTGTGGCTTTTGGAAAACGGTCAACTTTTGCAACTACACATTTTTCTGCATCTTCAAAACAAGCTCACATTTTGCAAAAAAAGAAATGTCATATTAAAAATAATCTGAACCTGAATCCGTTCTACATACTTCATAACCATGATATCAGCTTGCATTACACGAATTGATCATTTATTAATTTTTAAGTATATCCACGCATATTTAGTATGACAAAGTGGCGGATAACGTAGGATACATTGGACAAAATGGCGAAAATATCATCACTGTTTGACCAGGTGATGCAAACAACCATGGATAGCTTGGATGATACAATTGATTGTTTCATAAAGCTGAACGTATGTACTTTCGCATGAAAGTAATTATTTTCAAATACATAAAAAAAAAAATTTCATTTCTAAACCTGACTGGCGACGTTTTCGTGACTTTCAACCATATCGCTTAGTCTCGAGTAAAATAAAAAGCCTACACGGCGTGACGCTCTGTGTGTTAACGCATATCACACCGTGAATGGAAACCCAGTAGCATATCATCATATATATTGACACACAAAAAGGAAAGCAAAATTACAATACTATAATGTCCGTGTACGTTCCACAACCTGTTTCCATCTATGTAATTACCAGTTCCACCCATGCTGCTCAAGCATATAAATTCGATAATTATTAGTTATAGTTTCCGTACTTTATGTCTGATTAACACAAGTCAAAATTACTTGCATTCTGTTTTGCAAAGCGCCAAAAATATAACACACTCATCAACAATACCTATTACAGTAAACATGCAAAAACAAAAACATGAATACATCGCACGAATTATATTATGCTATTTCACAGGTATTGATGCCAATCTTACACATCTTTGACAAAATAAAATGACACTAGTGACGGTGTTGGCTAAATATGAAGAAACACACATTTAATTTCAAGCAAAAACAGCAGAAGCGGCTTAAATAGCTAGACATGCCACGATAGTTAGACATGTCACGATAACTAGACACGTCACGGGGCCGTCGTCCGTTGTAAGCACATGAAAAATAAGCTTAAATCACTTCCGAAGTCGGTACATCAGCGAATATTTTGTAGATTTTAAGCACCGGGGCGGTTTTTTTCGGAATGACACGAGAACGAATACCTCATCATCGCATGAATAAGACGTGTTTGTGTGAAAGATTCCACAGCAATATCTTTCGTTGAGGAGGTGGTGACATCGAAAATTCAGCGTGGTCTGCATGACCTATACCTGCTGATTACTCGTCGTCCGAAACAACACCTTTGTGTGAGAGGATTGAAATAACGACGACCACAACGCGGTCTGCATGGTTTCGACTTGCTCTGAATAACTCCTCTGTAGCAACACCTTTGTGTGAGGGGATTGAAATAACGACGACCACAACGCGGTCTGCATGGTGTCGACTTGCTCTGAATAACTCCTCTGTAGCAACACCTTTGTGTGAGGGGATTGAAATAACGACGACCACAACGCTGTTTGCATGGTGTCGACTTGCTCTGAATAACTCCTCTGTAGCAACACATTTGTGTGAGGGGATTATAATAACGACGACCACAGCGCGGTCTGCATGGTGTCGACTTGCTCTGAATTTCCCTTCCATAGCAACACATTTGTGTGAGGGGATTATAATAACGACAACCACAACGCTGCTTGCATGGTGTTGACTTTGTCTGAATAACTCGTCCGTAGCAACACCTGTTTGTGAGAGGATTGAAATAACGACGACCACAACGCTGTTTGCATGGTGTCGACTTGCTCTGAATAACTCGTCCGCAGCAACACCTTTGTGCGAGGGGATTGTAATAACGACGACCACAACGCGGTCTGCATGGCGTCGACTTCGTATGAATAAATCGTCCGTAACAACATTTTTGTGTGAGGGGATTGTAATATCGACGACCACAATGCGGTCTGCATGGTGTTAACTTGCTCTCAATAACTCCTCTGTAGCAACACCTTTGTGTGAGGGGATTGAAATAACGAAGACCACAACGCTGTTTGCATGGTGTTGCCTTGCTCTGAATAACTCGTCCGTAGCAACATCTTTGTGCGAGGGGATTGTAATAACGACGACCACAACGCGGTCTGCATGGCGTCGACTTCGTATGAATAAATCGTCCGTAACAACATTTTTGTGTGAGGGGATTGTAATATCGACGACCACAATGCGGTCTGCATGGTGTTAACTTGCTCTCAATAACTCCTCTGTAGCAACACCTTTGTGTGAGGGGATTGAAATAACGACGACCACAACGCTGTTTGCATGGTGTCGACTTGCTCTGAATAACTCGTCCGTAACAGCATCTTAGTGCGATGGGATTGTAAAAACGATAACCACAAAGCGGTCTGCATGTTGCCCACCTTCCAATAACTCGTCCGTAGCAACACCTTTGTGTGGGGGGATTGTAATAACGACGACCACAGCGCGGTATGCATGGTGTTGAGTGGCTAACAACTCGTCCGTAGCAACACCTTTGTGTGCTGGGATTGTAATAACGACGACCACAGCGCGGTCTGCATGATGTTGAACTGCTAATAACTCGTCCGTAACAACACTTTTGTGTGCGTGGATTATAAAAACGTCTAACGCAGCATCTCAAGGTCGCTGACGACTTTCTCCAAACGGTCCCACCGCAACATGCTAGTGTACTAGGATTGTACAGGCGTCTACCGCAACATCTCATGGTCGCTGACATCTTCCTCCAAATGATTCCACCGCAACATGCTGTTTTACTGGTGTTGTACGGGAATCTACCGCAACATCTTATGGTCGCTGACGTATTCCTCAAAATGGCCCCGCCGCAACATATTTGTGTTCTTGGGTTGTACAGGAGTCTCCCGCAACAACTCGTGGTCGCTGACGACTTTCTCCAAACGGTCCCACCGCAGCATACTTGCGTACGAATGTTGTACAAGCGACTGCCGCAACATACCATGGAGACGGACGTGTTTCTGATCAGGTTTCCGCGGCAGCACACGTAGGTTCCCGTGTTGTAGCGTCTGTAGCCGCACGCGGACGAAGCACCAGCTCCCACCACGGCGACCCAAGCTCCGAGCCACAGCAGTAACGGAACCAGAAGCTTCAATCGGCACCGCCTGAAATTATGGCAGGAAACTGGTTATTCACATATGCGTGTGTCGACCAGCATGAACAAATATACATCAATGTCTATTGTTATAAATGCCACCAAAAAAGGTGCTCTTATTTTCGAACGGTATTGTATTATTTGGGTTTTGCTGCAATGGGATAAATAATTGCTAATGTTTTGTTTTGGATTTCCCTGTAACGTATTGATATGTATTTGAACCCAAGTTCCATTGATACAGCAGACAAATCCGCATTAACTTAAACCAAATTTTTAGAAGATAACTTATCATTTTATAGGACATTTTATATATATATTTATATATTTATTTATTCATTAGATTAACGCAATTATTGTTAAATAGATAATCTCTTATTTGAAAATATATCTGATATATGGTATTTATGTATTAGATCAAAATAATGTCTTTTTTTATTTTAAAGAATATATTATGTATATATTATTTATTTGCCATATTTCATTTTATTGTATAATATATGCACTATGTGAGTCAACGCCAGACTACATTCCAATTTAACATGTAATGCAAGTTGAAAATGGCAATAAAGCTTTATTATTATTGTTATGATTATTATTACAAAGTAACATGACTATACATAATCAACTGGAAAGCACGCATTACAAGCATTTAAATAACCACGTCACACATTTTTGTGTCCGCCGTGTTGCCGTCAACTAGCATACGAAGCCTACGACAACCAACGGACACTTACGATTGCAAATTATACGGTAAGTGACCGACAACTCTATACGTTATTGACACATGTTGACAGCGTGTACAAAACAAAACCCTGTAATTTGTCGTCTGCGTAAGATATTGTTATTGCCGAAGATAACAATTCTGCGAAGGCCAGAACGTCCTCATTGTTACACCCGTAACATATTGAACAATTTATCGTTGAGTGCTGTGATTTCAAAACTATATGCTAAACTAGTAACGCATTACAGTGGGCGATAACACCTATTAGATTTTAAACATGAACGTCAGTTATACAAAAACCTGTCCGCCATGTTGCTAGTGCACCGCCATGGTGCCAAATTGTCGGACTAAATAAAAGGCACAAGTCTTATTTAAATATATCCTGGCTTCTATACATGTTACCTCCCTGATTAACTTATTAATCATGTACAGCTTAGTTCCACAATCTAATGCTATACCGCAATTTGAGATTGACCCAGTACGATTGTTTCATACGTTCACGTTATATGTAACACTTGTGTGTGCTTTGTAAAATTCTATAGTTTTACTTTGTTACTCTTGAATGTTTGCAACATGTTCAACGCAAGACGCTCATGGGGTCTCCGCTACTCCAATGTATGTGCTATGTGTCTTTTTCACAGTTACTACTGGTAGCGAAAACACGCCAAAGTAGAAATATTGTTTTAGCGACTTTAAAAATTATATATTACAAACTAATATCCCACAATTACAGCAACTAATTCATGTATAATATGTAATGTAAGGGTTTACTTCAGTGAGTAAATGCATAAAAACAAAACAAAGAACGAGACGAATAGTATACAAGAATACGTTGAGTCACATTTAAGTTTCATTACAACAATATTTGACAAACGTAGAACTATACATTGGAACACGTAAAGTCACGGATAAAATAAGAAGAAAACAACTGAGATGATCGGTGAGTGATTGAATGAGTGAGAGAGTGAGTGAGTGAGTGAGTGAGTGAGTGAGTGAGTGAGTGAGTGAGTGAGTGAGTGAGTGAGTGAGTGAGTGAGTGAGTGAGTGAGTGAGTGAGTGAGTAGGCAGGTGTGTGGGTGGATGAGTGGGTGAATCAATGAGTCAGAGTAAACGCATACAAAATATGTCGCGGAAGTGACGATGATTTGCCACACCTGAATTGTATTTCTTAAATAATGCCTATTGTATATGTGTCCTTTATGTTACCACTTTTCAGCCAGTATGTGACTTACTCGGGTAGAAAACACAATCATGTGGGGAACGAAGTCATGTGACATCCAGTAGTCTCGAAAAAAAAAAACAGCAAAAGAAAAACTATTTCAAGACAAGCAAAAGTGTGACTGGTGGAAGTGAACAAAGAAAGACCAACTAAGACGTTATCTGTAGAAACAGTCACGCAATTCTGATCAACACCAATAGTAGTGTCAAACCTACCACAAAGACTACCAAATTAAAAACAACCATTCAGATATCGTGTTCCTAGTTGAAACCAAATAAACGAAAACTACCCTACCTATTAATTCCTACCACAACACTATAACGCCATCCGAAAGGACAGAAACACCCTTCAAGTTGGTCTTCCCAGATGACATTGTTGCTGAACCACTTGCCAATCTGAACTCAAACGGTGAAATAACATGAGGACAAATAATTTTACACGAAATAATTTTATTTACTTTCCCTCCTACTACCGACCCCCGGTTACCATCTCCAAACTCTTGAAGCCCTCCACAAATCTCTTTCAAAACTTTAAAGAACATCAAAGCACCAAATGTAGATATAGCAGGAGACTTCAACCTTCCCGATAGCAACTGGGGCAAACAACAACACATCACTGACAACAGAACGGCCAGCAAACGTAACCAACTACTAGAAATAATCAACGAATTTGGCTTGCAAAACACGGTGAAATAATCCACACGAGATGACTCGGGCAATATCATTGACGTCATACTTACCTCAAACCCATCAATACTTGTTAATAATCACACCACTCCTGGTATGGGTACACAATTGTATGCGTGGAAACACTGTCGCAAAT
Source organism: Oasisia sp. SBJ-2009 (assembly GCA_964017155.1). Taxonomy (NCBI): domain Eukaryota; kingdom Metazoa; phylum Annelida; class Polychaeta; order Sabellida; family Siboglinidae; genus Oasisia; species Oasisia sp. SBJ-2009. The sequence goes on from OZ024857.1 coordinate 50,958,431, forward strand.
GCATAAAATATTGTGCTTTTATGTGCGATTTGATTTTGTCCAGTGTCAATAATCATTTGCTTTGTTACCAAGTAAAAAAGCAGGTTAATTATTTTCTAAGGAACTGTCCGTCTTCGGTTAACATAATCCAACAGAGCAAGTTTCGTTTATTGCAACTTCACGCAATGATGGAAAATTCCGAGAATTTCCAGCCATCAAACTCAGTCTAGGCAACTATACTTGGCGAAAGTTTCGTATTTCCAGAGAGTCGTTTTAGTCGTTAATTATTAATTAGTAAATTAGCTTCTTAGCGCACCCATCCAGTTGTTGAAGACCAAAGCACTGCCATTGACTACGAGATTGCTGATTTAATTTGTTTTGTTGCGCCACTGAGCTCGGATTCTGAGGATATTGACGCCATTGAAGTTGCTTATTTATTATATGTTTCTTAAAAACTGTCATAATTATTACAATATTTGTTCGTAACATCTTATATTAAGACGATTGTCACATGTCATAGAAGTAATATAAGCAGTGTGTGTGAGACACCATTGCAACAATAACTTTACAGGGCATATTAAACAAACTGATCAAAGAAGTACGGCATTCAGGCGCTGTAACCTGAACATATCTATGGAAACGCATAAGATTATGTTCGTCACTGTTTGAAGCATAGTACGATCATGGAATAAACAACACCATAACTGTAAATTAACCAGATTACACAAACATATTCTTCTGCAAACAGTTTTGGTTGCGTGTTTTGTAATAATGAATCACACGTTCAATAAATGATGGCATTTACAAATCATGCTAGGAGATTCAGTTTATGGCATTACAGTGTCACTATTTCAGTAGCCACCCTTGTAAAACCAATAATTGCAACCGTAATACTGGTAATATTAGCATTATCGTATATGTCCCTGTTCTTTTTTAGCAAAATATATCGTGTTTCATATACATATCTTGAAAAAAACGATTGTGTTTTATGTTTGGAATGCAAAATCATTCTTGAGAGCCGAAATATATTACATCATTTTAGTTGGATTGTATTCTAAATTTCACGTGTTACATAACATGGTCACCCCTTAATCTTATGGTTTCTATTTTCGATGTAAGTCTTTAAGTGGGTCTCCATTAGTTAGTATTTCGTATAAGTTGCGTAGTCCTAGTGATAATGTCTGTAATTTACCTGACTAGTTTCTCTAATATTACTTATGTATGTTGTTTTTTATTTAATTCTTAAAGCACAATTCCCAATGTCATTGATAAATTAAGTATCCTTACAATTGGTGCACATCTTTTGTGTTCTAGTTTGTTTCCTTTATCTTCTTAAGTTATTTGCTAATCAATGTATCAGTTACAAACACTGTCCTTATTATTATCACTATTCCCTAACACTGAGTAAATGACGATCCCAGTTGCACAAGAACGACATCTCTACGGACACATTCGTTTAGAAATATCTGCCATATAAAAACCGCTGATGATATTATATGTAAGCAGCAATGTTTCCATTGGTGCTATCGTATCGCTAAAATACGTCTAGTACATAGTTTTCCATCATTGTTCATATTATATATCCACGTTTCTGAAGGGAAGGAGGAAGCCACTACACGGCAAACAAATCACACTTATACACCACACTCAAAATACACATGCACAAACACGCACCTGCGATCAAGCACACGAACGCACATGCACACACGCACACAGTCATCCACATTTTATCTCTCCCTGCCTGCCCCCCGCCCCCCCTCCCCCCCCCCCCGCTTCCTGCCTCTCTGCCTCCCTCCCTTCCTGCCTGCCTGCCTGCCTCCCTCTCCCTCCCTCTCCCTTCATATCTATCCCCCCCCCCTCTCCCTCCCTCCCTCCCTCCCCCTCCCCCTCTCTCTCTCTCTTCAAATATTGCGCAAGAAGCATGATGTCCAACATATAAATAATGTCGTGTTCAATTTATGCTACATTAACTCATCCGAATGCAGGATGGTCAACATTTCCGACATGTCTTCTTTTTTTCTTGTTTTCATTTATTCATAAATACGCGCGTCCGTTCGACAACAGTTTTGACCCAGTGGGTCGTTTCGCTCGGCGGGTTGGAGTCGTGTCGTCGTGGCCCTGGATGTGGGCGTGTTATTCGGATTTGTTCACTATCAATGTACAGGTATTCGAAACTACTTGTTTAAAAATACTACTTACTTTAAAATGTGAAGTTATAAAGCCACCCAAGATTAATTTACAAAATTTTTACTTAAACATGTCAGACAACTGGTATAAAACAATGCAAGACAACTTCAAGAAAAATATTATCAAATGTGATCAAATGTAAAAAATGCAGACTACTTCACACACAAAATTTAAATGTACAAAATGTATTCTACAGTATAAAATATATATATATTTTCCGACGGACCGACGGACCGACGGACCGACGGACCGACGGACCGACGGACCGACGGACCGACGGACCGACGGACCGACGGACCGACGGACCGACGGACCGACGGACCGACGGACCGACGGACCGACGGACCGACGGACCGACGGACCGACGGACCGACGGACCGACGGACCGACGGACCGACGGACCGACGGACCGACGGACCGACGGACCGACGGACCGACGGACCGACGGACCGACGGACCGACGGACGGACGGACGGACGGACGGACGGACGGACGGACGGACGGACGGACGGACGGACGGACGGACGGACGGACGGACGGACGGACGGACGGACGGACGGACGGACGGACGGACGGACGGACGGACGGACGGACGGACGGACGGACGGACGGACGGACGGACGGACGGACGGACGGACGGACGGACGGACGGACGGACGGACGGACGGACGGACGGACGGACGGACGGACGGACGGACGGACGGACGGACGGACGGACGGACGGACGGACGGACGGACGGACGGACGGACGGACGGACGGACGGACGGACGGACGGACGGACGGACGGACGGACGGACGGACGGACGGACGGACGGACGGACGGACGGACGGACGGACGGACGGACGGACGGACGGACGGACGGACGGACGGACGGACGGACGGACGGACGGACGGACGGACGGACGGACGGACGGACGACATTATTTCTATGTTGGACATCATGCTTCTTGCGCAATATTTGAAGAGAGAGAAAGAGAGAGAGGGAGGGAGGGAGGGAGGGAGGGAGGGGGGGAAGGAGGGAGGGAGGGAGGGAGGTAGGGAGGGAGGGAGGGAGGGAGGGAGGGAGGGAGGGAGGGAGGGAGGGAGGGAGGGAGGGAGGGAGGGAGGGAGGGAGGGAGGGAGGGAGGGAGGGAGGGAGGGAGGGAGGGAGGGAGGGAGGGAGGGAGGAGGGAGAGTGAGGGAAGAAGAGCGAGAGGGAGAGTGAGAAAGAGAGAGAGAAAGAGAGAGAGAAAGAGAGAGAGGGAACGAGAGAGGGAGAGTCTTGTGTCCATTGGTTCTGATTACCTACCAAAGCCAACAGAAAACAGACTGAACAACACACACACACACACACACACACACACACACGCACGCACGCACGCACGCACGCACGCACGCACGCACGCATACACGCACGCACGCACACACACACGCACGCACACACACACACACACACACACACACACACATATAAAAAAAACCACACACACGCACACACACACACTCACACACACAGTCACACACACACTCACACACACTCACACACACGCACACACGCAGACACGCACACACGCAAACACGCACACACGCACACACGCACACACGCACACACGCACACACGCACACACGCACATGCATTTGGGTATATATTCAAACACACACACACACACACACACACACACACACACACATTCACACACTCACACATACACTCACACACACACACACACACACACACACACACACACACACACACACACACACACACACACACACACACAAACTACAACATCCCCTCCTGTGGGACACAATACAGACAGGGGTCATTCTTCCCACGGACCACACATGAATGAAGCAGCCTGCCCCAGGATTGTTCATTGCATTCTGATTTTCCGCCATGTTTAAAATAAAAATTTCCATTGAATCAGCATATCCCCATGCACTATAATATTGTTTTCCTCAACTACCCATCAGCTTATTTTCACATAAAATGCCATTTTAAAAAGGTGAAAAAGACGAACAAGTTATGTGGCCGGCTAGCGTTTAACAATTCACTGATTGGCTTAGTCCTTGCTTAGGGGAATTCCAATAAAAACCGCTGTCAGACATGCGCAATAGTACATGTATACAAAACATTTCCTGCATGCAGCGTTTACCGTAGCTTCGATTAACCAGACTCCGTGAGGAGGCAGCACTTGTTAGCCCCTAAAATCCGCCTAGGAAATTAATGGTCGACCGATGTGACCGAGAGGGCGGCCTTACCACAGAATGCCTAGATTAGAATAGAGACGCTCATTGGTTATCAGGAATAATTTGAAATAATAAAATTAAATAATGATACCTTTTTAACAGATAATGGTGTATTAAATTAAACTTATATTACCACCAAAATAAATACAAATTTGCAGTTGTGTATAAAATAGCAATTACGGCAGGATTAACCAATATCCGTATGGTGGCAGCATTGCTTCACCCCACACGGATAACATTCAAGCGCCGGCAAAGTCACCTGGCGGTCATCTCGGCGACGTTACGCAGCCGAGCGACAGTCGGTTAGACGAGACGGTAAACCGACGAGACTACGTTGACTGCCGTTGCTTTTGTTTGTAGACTTCGTCGTTTTCATCGTCATCTTGACTGTTCTGTTTTGTGATAGGAAATGCCTTAACTTAGCACTTCGCAGCACCTGATACACCGCACATCGTCACTTGTCGACCTCTATATCACGTAGCACGACTCACTAGAACAACTGTCTCACTTGGTCGCCAGGTGGTAGCACCACTCATGACAGACTTATGAGGTATGTTTGATAGACGTTTGTGGCGTAACATCGTTGCGTTTTATGTGCTTAGGCGTAAATGCTAAATCTTGTCACACAACATTCCGTGGACTCCAAGTATTGAATGCACGACTTTGACAACGAGTATTGAAACATTGACTATGCTTGACTTGGACTTGGCTGTCAGGGGAATTGGATGATTCGGCCCAAAACAGATTCGGTCTATTACACCGAATCGTCCGTTTCTGTTATTATCGAAATTCGGCGTACTTACGCTCGCATTAGCCGAATCAACCGTATCTACCTCGGGCTTGGCTGTCAGACGTGGCTACTCAGCCTTCTCTCAGTAATATCCTACCGTAAAATATGCATAATTCATTGATGGTGTACGCATGTTCAAGTGCTGCGCAGTGCTGATTAATAATAAATGCTAATGGTGTTGAATTTGTTTTTTAAGTGCAAGTGCGGGTTAAAATCAGCGGTCACAATACTTTATAGCCTTGCCTGTTTCAGTGCTGTCAGATCTCAAGGCACTGCTGGAAAGCTTCTCGGGAGAAGAAGCATATACTGTGTTGGCTGTTAGTTTGTGCCAAGGTTCTATTGTGGCTACAAAGAAGGAGTTTTCAATAGCCTCCGGCTATATCATAGGCTTATATCCGGGAATGTTGGACCATTAGCTTATTTGTAAGGGGTGCCCTGTGCGCCCAGAAGATAAATAGTTCTATGGCCCGGTGAATGGGTTGGGTGTCTGTACAGAGTGGTGTCAACTAAGCCATGCTGGCTGGGTGTCTGTACAGAGTGGTGTCAACTAAGCCATGCTGGCTGGGTGTCTGTACAGAGGGGTGCCAACTAAGCCATGCTGGTTGGGTGTCTGTACAGAGTGGTGTCAACTAAGCCATGCTGGCTGGGTGTCTGTATAGAGGGATGCCAACTAAGCCATGCTGGCTGGGTGTCTGTACAGAGGGATGCCAACTAAGCCATGCTGGCTGGGTGTCTGTACAGAGGGATGTCAACTAAACCATGCTGGCTGGGTGTCTGTACAGAGGGATGTCAACTAAACCATGCTGGCTGGGTATCTGTACAGAGGGATGTCAACTAAGCCATGCTGGCTGGGTGTCTGTACAGAGGGATGCCAACTAAGCCATACTGGCTGGGTGTCTGTACAGAGGGATGTCAACTAAACCATGCTGGCTGGGTGTCTGTACAGAGTGGTGTCAACTAAGCCATGCTGGCTGGGTGTCTGTACAGAGGGATGCCAACTAAGCCATGCTGGCTGGGTGTCTGTACAGAGGGATGCCAACTAAGCCATGCTGGCTGGGTGTCTGTACAGAGGGATGCCAACTAAGCCATGCTGGCTGGGTGGCTGTACAGAGGGATGCCAACTAAGCCATGTTGGCTGGGTGTCTGTACAGAGGGATGCCAACTAAGCCATGCTGGCTGGGTGGCTGTACAGAGGGATGCCAACTAAGCCATGTTGGCTGGGTGTCTGTACAGAGGGATGCCAACTAAGACATGCTGGCTGGGTGTCTGTACAGATGGATGCCAACTAAGCCATGCTGGCTGGGTGTCTGTACAGAGGGATGCCAACTAAGCCATGCTGGCTGGGTGTCTGTACAGAGTGGTGTCAAATAAGCCATGCTGGCTGGGTGTCTGTACAGAGGGATGTCAACTAAGCCGTGCTGGCTGGGTGTCTGTACAGAGTGGTGTCAAATAAGCCATGCTGGCTGGGTGTCTGTACAGAGGGATGTCAACTAAGCCATGCTGGCTGGGTGTCTGTACAGAGGGGTGCCAACTAAGCCATGCTGGCTGGGTGTCTGTACAGAGTGGTGTCAACTAAGCCATGCTGGTTGGGTGTCTGTACAGAGGGATGCCAACTAAGCCGTGCTGGCTGGGTGTCTGTACAGAGGGATATCAACTAAGCCATGCTGGCTGGGTGTCTGTACAGAGGGATGCCAACTAAGCCATGCTGGCTGGGTGTCTGTACAGAGGGATGCCAACTAAGCCATGCTGGCTGGGTGTCTGTACAGAGGGATGCCAACTAAGCCATGCTGGCTGGGTGTCTGTACAGAGGGATGCCAACTAAGCCGTGCTGGCTGGGTGTCTGTACAGAGGGATATCAACTAAACCATGCTGGCTGGGTGTCTGTTCAGAGGGATGCCAACTAAGCCATGCTGGCTGGGTGTCTGTACAGAGGGATGCCAACTAAGCCATGCTGGCTGGGTGTCTGTACAGAGGGATGCCAACTAAGCCATTCTGGCTGGGTGTCTGTACAGAGGGATGCCAACTAAGCCGTGCTGGCTGGGTGTCTGTACAGAGGGATATCAACTAAGCCATGCTGGCTGGGTGTCTGTACAGAGGGATGCCAACTAAGCCGTGCTGGCTGGGTGTCTGTACAGAGGGATATCAACTAAGCCATGCTGGCTGGGTGTCTGTACAGAGGGATGTCAACTAAGCCATGCTGGCTGGGTGTCTGTACAGAGTGGTGTCAAATAAGCCATGCTGGCTGGGTGTCTGTACAGAGGGATGTCAACTAAGCCATGCTGGCTGGGTGTCTGTACAGAGGGATGTCAACTAAGCCATGCTGGCTGGGTGTCTGTACAGAGGGATGTCAACTAAGACATGCTGGCTGGGTGTCTGTACAGAGGGATGTCAACTAAGCCATGCTGGCTGGGTGTCTGTACAGAGGGATATCAACTAAGCCATGCTGGCTGGGTGTATGTACAGAGGGATATCAACTAAGCCATGCTGGCTGGGTGTCTGTACAGAGTGGTGTCAACTAAGCCATGCTGGCTGGGTGTCTGTACAGAGGGATATCAACTAAGCCATGTTGGCTGGGTGCCTGTACAGAGGGATATCAACTAAGCCGTGCTGGCTGGGTGTCTGTACAGAGGGATATCAACTAAGCCATGCTGGCTGGGTGCCTGTACAGAGGGATATCAACTAAGCCATGCTGGCTGGGTGTCTGTACAGAGGGATATCAACTAAGCCATGCTGGCTGGGTGCCTGTACAGAGGGATATCAACTAAGCCGTGCTGGCTGGGTGTCTGTACAGAGGGATATCAGCTAAGCCATGCTGGCTGGGTGCCTGTACAGAGGGATATCAACTAAGCCATGCTGGCTGGGTGCCTGTACAGAGGGATATCAACTAAGCCATGCTGGCTGGGTGTCTGTACAGAGGGATATCAACTAAGCCATGCTGGCTGGGTGACTGTACAGAGGGATATCAACTAAGCCATGCTGGCTGGGTGTCTGTACAGAGGGATATCAACTAAGCCATGCTGGCTGGGTGCCTGTACAGAGGGATATCAACTAAGCCATGCTGGCTGGGTGCCTGTACAGAGGGATATCAACTAAGCCATGCTGGCTGGTAATCATATTTACGTTGGTCTTAGTTGCTATATTAACATTAGCTCAACCTTTATTTCCAGCCTATGTAAAGCTATGCAATATCCAGCCAATGTTCTAAAATGTTATCATATTACAGAGGCTAGCATCCAAGTTATAGACTTTGATAATTGATACCTGTTTTTCATTGTTTCTCAGATATTATTGTGGTTTTAATATCATCAGTGTGCAAACATTGAAGAGCAAATGGCTGTTTTAATGCATTGTTTCTTATGTATTATATATATATATATATATATATATATATATATATATATATATATATATATATATATATATATATATATATATATATATATATATTTGTACGAGCAGCCTTTGCACACTAATTGCAGCGTAGCTGGGTGCTCCCCAGAAAAGTTTGAAATAGAGTTTGATTGATTTGATTTATTGAACATGTCTGACAGGTAAGCAAAGTATGAAGCGCTTTGAGCAGTCCGGAATACTGGATACTGCGCTATAAAAGAACAAACCTTTACCATTATGTAATGAATGTATACCTTTGTGTTATTTTGCTACATATTTTCTTCCCGGGGAGCAGAAATACCATTCTATTCTAATTTCTTCAGAAACTCCTAAATTCTTTTAATATTCGAATACTACTTTCACTGCAAATCACCTTACACCATACTGATTGTTTTAAAGCTTCAAAATACCCAATGAACATGATTGTCGCCTAAACTAGTGATCGATGTTAAAAGGCGTTATTGCTCTGGGTGTATCGTCCTGACACCGTCACTGCAAGTGTTATACGGAATGACAAATACGACAGTGACGCATACTGTTCTTCAGTGATATATTTTATTGCGCTATAATTCATGTTTACTTTGTTCTTGCACAAATCATGATAATATTAAGACAAGATAAGAATGCTTTATTAATCTCCGCATGGAAATTACAGTTCTGCTTGTGTGCTTGTATAATCATAAAAAGGCAAATATCACTCACACAAAATATAGTAAATAAAACGAAATAAAACCATACTAAACCACAGGCATAAACATTGATAACATTATTGAAACATTAATATCACACCAAAGAATAAAAGCATTCGATGCAGAAGTCGTGGCTGGAGATTGCAGCGTCAATTATTTCATTTAATTATTAAACATGGCTCTAGTTTCAAGCGGCGTATGTTATGGAACTTAATATTTCAAAGATATGTCATCATAATGTCGCTTAGTCTCGGTAAAAGTAGAAAACGTACACTGCTCGACGCTCGGTGTGTCAACGTCTATGACACCGCGAATGGAAACATAGTAGCATATCATATCGTACATTAACACCGAAAAAACTAAATAACAATTATAGACTGTCCGTATACGTTCTGCAAACTGTTTCTGTCTATGTAACTATTCAAGCATATGCGATAATTATTAGTCACACCTTATGTCTAATTAATATAAATCAAAATTACTCGCAATCTGGTTTGCATAGCGCTAAAAATATAACTCATTCACCAACAACACCCTTTGTGTTATGACATTATGCCATGTACAACACCGTGTATGTGTTTGCATATCAACAAACATACAGTCTAATATATATATATATATATATATATATATATATATATATATATATATATATATATATATATATATATATATATATATATATATACAGAAATACATATTTATTTTCTAGCAAAAACAGCAGAAGCAGTTTGAATAGCTAGATATGCCACGGGACCGTCCGTCCTTCGTTGTAAGCGCATGAGAAATGTATTTAAAGTATTTCCGAAGCCAGCACATCAGCGAGTCTTCTACAGATTTCAAAGTTTTATCAGCAACATAATTTTATATTTGCCATCGGATATCATGACGACGATTACCACAACATGAGACGATTTTGCATGAAAGGTTCCACACTAAAATTTTTGTTTGAGGAGGTGAGGATGTCAAAAAAATCAGCGCGGTCTGCATGGGCTATACTTTCTGATAACTCGTCCGAGACAACATGTTTGTGTACGGGTGTTGTAATAGCGACAACCACACAGCGGTCTGCATGGTCTCCACTTGCTCTGAACAATTCGTCCGCTACAACACCTTTGTGTACGGGGATTGTAATAGCGGCGACCACACAGCGGTCTGCATGGTGTCCACTTGCTCTGAACAAGTCGTCCGCTACAACACCTTTGTGTACGGGGGTTGTAATAGCGGCGACCACAAAGCGGTCTGCATGGTCTATACTTGCTCTGAACAAGTCGTCCGTTACAACACCTTTGTGTACGGGGGTTGTAATAGCGACGACCACACAGCGATTTGCATGGTGTCCACTTGCTCTGAACAAATCGTCCGTTACAACACCTTTGTGTAAGTGGGTTGTAATAGCGACGACCACACAGCGGTCTGCATGGTCTCGACTTGCTCTGAACAAGTCGTCCGGTACAACACCTTTGTGTACGGGGGTTGTAATAGCGACGACCACACTGCGATTTGCATGGTGTCCACTTGCTCTGAACAAGTCGTCCGTTACAACACCTCTGTGTACGGGGGTTGTAATAGCGATGACCACACTGCGATTTGCATGGTGTCCACTTGCTCTGAACAAGTCGTCCGTTACAACACCTTTGTGTACGGGGGTTATAATAGCGATGACCACACAGCGGTTTGCATGGTCTCGACTTGCTCTGAACAAGTCGTCCGCTACAACACCTTTGTGTACGGGGGTTATAATAACGACGACCACACAGCGGTCTGCATGGTCTCGACTTGCTCTGAACAAATCGTCCGCTACAACACCTTTGTGTACGGGGGTTATAATATCGACGACCACACAGCGGTCTGCATGGTCTCGACTTGCTCTGAACAAGTCGTCCGCTACAACACCTTTGTGTACGGGGGTTATAATATCGACGACCACACAGCGGTCTGCATGGTCTCGACTTGCTCTGAACAAGTCGTCCGCTACAACACCTTTGTGTACGGGGGTTATAATATCGACGACCACACAGCGGTCTGCATGGTCTCGACTTGCTCTGAACAAGTCGTCCGCTACAACACCTTTGTGTACGGGGGTTATAATAACGACGACCACACAGCGGTCTGCATGGTCTCGACTTGCTCTGAACAAATCGTCCGCTACAACACCTTTGTGTACGGGGGTTATAATATCGACGACCACACAGCGGTCTGCATGGTCTCGACTTGCTCTGAACAAGTCGTCCGCTACAACACCTTTGTGTACGGGGGTTATAATATCGACGACCACACAGCGGTCTGCATGGTCTCGACTTGCTCTGAACAAGTCTTCCATTACAACACCTTTGTGTACGGGGGTTATAATAACGACGACCACACAGCGGTCTGCATGGTCTCGACTTGCTCTGAACAAGTCGTCCGTTACAACACCTTTGTGTACGGGGGTTATAATAACGACGACCACACAACGGTCTGCATGGTATCGACTTGCTCTGAACAAGTCGTCCGCTACAACACCTTTGTGTACGGAGGTTATAATATTGCCGACCACAGAGCGGTCTGCATGGTCTCGACTTGCTCTGAACAAGTCGTCC
>OZ024857.1:50975278-51015278 GCA_964017155.1 Oasisia sp. SBJ-2009
GTTGTTTTTTATTTAATTCTTAAAGCACAATTCCCAATGTCATTGATAAATTAAGTATCCTTACAATTGGTGCACATCTTTTGTGTTCTAGTTTGTTTCCTTTATCTTCTTAAGTTATTTGCTAATCAATGTATCAGTTACAAACACTGTCCTTAATACTATCACTATTCCCTAACACTGAGTAAATGACGATCCCAGTTGCACAAGAACGACATCTCTACGGACACATTCGTTTAGAAATATCTGCCATTTAAAAACCGCTGATGATATTATATGTAAGCAGCAATGTTTCCATTGGTGCTATCGTATCGCTAAAATACGTCTAGTACATAGTTTTCCATCATTGTTCATATTATATATCCATGTTTCTGAAGGGAAGGAGGAAGCCACTACACGGCAAACAAATCACACTTATACACCACACTCAAAATACACATGCACAAACACGCACCTGCGATCAAGCACACGAACGCACATGCACACACGCACACAGTCATCCACATTTTATCTCTCCCTGCCTGCCCCCCGCCCCCCGCCCCCCCCCCCCCCCCCCCCCCGCTTCCTGCCTCCTGCCTCCCTCCCTTCCTGCCTGCCTGCCTGCCTCCCTCTCCCTCCCTCTCCCTTCATATATATCCCCCCTCTCCCCTCCCTCCCTCCCTCCCTCCCTCCCTCCCTCCCTCCCTCCCTCCCCTTCCCTCCTCCCTCTCTCCCTCCCTCCCTCCCTCCCCCCTCCCCCCTCTCTCTCTTCAAATATTGCGCAAGAAGCATGATGTCCAACATAGAAATAATGTCGTGTTCAATTTATGCTACATTAACTCATCCGAATTCAAGATCGTCAACATTTCCGACATGTCTTCTTTTTTCTTGTTTTCATTTATTCATAAATACGTGCGTCCGTTCCACAACAGCTTTGAACCAGTGGGTCGTCTCGCTCTGCGGTTTGGAGTCGTGTCGTCGTGGCCCTGGATGTGGGCGTGTTATTCGGATTTGTTCACTATCAATGTACAGGTATTCGAAACTAACTTGTTTAAAAATACTACTTACTTTAAAATGTGAAGTTATAAAGCCACCCAAGATTAATTTACAAATTTTTTACTTAAACATGTCAGACAACTGGTATAAAACAATGCAAGACAACTTCAGGAAAACTATTATCAAATGTGATCAAATGTAAAAAATGCAGACTACTTCACACACAAAATTTAAATGTACAAAATGTATTCTACAGTATAAAATATATATATATTTTCCGACGCACCGACGCACCGACGCACCGACGCACCGACGCACCGACGCACCGACGCACCACCCGACGCACCGACGCACCGACGCACCGACGCACCGACGCACCGACGCACCGACGCACCGACGCACCGACGCACCGACGCACCGACGCACCGACGCACCGACGCACCGACGCACCGACGCACCGACGCACCGCGGACGCGCGGGCGCGCGGGCGGCGGCGGGCGGGCGGGCGGGCGGGCGGGCGGGCGGGCGGGCGGGCGGGCGGGCGGGGCGGGCGGGCGGGCGGGACGGACGGAGGACGGACGGACGGACGGACGGACGGGACGGACGGACGGACGGACGGACGGACGGACGGACGGACGGACGGACGGACGGACGGACGGACGGACGGACGGACGGACGGACGACGGACGGACGGACGGACGGACGGACGGACGGACGGACGGACGGACGGACGGACGGACGACGGACGGACGGACGGACGGACGGACGGACGGACGGACGGACGGACGGACGGACGGACGGACGGACGGACGGACGGACGGACGGACGGACGGACGGACGGACGGACGGACGGACGGACGGACGGACGGACGGACGGACGGACGGACGGACGGACGGACGGACGGACGGACGGACGGACGGACGGACGGACGGACGGACGACATTATTTCTATGTTGGACATCATGCTTCTTGCGCAATATTTGAAGAGAGAGAGAGAGAGGGGGAGGAGGGAGGGAGGGAGGGAGGGAGGGATGGAGGGAGGGAGGGAGGCAGGGAGGCAGGGAGGCAGGGAGGCAGGGAGGCAGGGAGGGAGGGAGGGAGGGAGGGAGGGAGGGGGAGGGAGGGAGGGAGGGAGGGAGGGAGGGAGGGAGCGAGGGAGGGAGGGAGGGAGGGAGGGAGGGAGGGAGGGAGGGGACGGAGGGACGGAGGGACGGAGGGACGGAGGGACGGAGGGAGGGAGGGAGGAGGGAGGGAGGGAGGGAGGGAGGGAGGGAGGGAGGGAGGGAGGGAGGGAGGGAGGGAGGGAGGAGGAGGGAGGGAGGGAGGGAAGGGAGGGAGGGAGGGAGGGAGGGAGGGAGGAAGGAGGGAGGGAGGGAGGGAGGGAGGGAGGGAGGGAGGGAGGGAGGGAGGGAGGGAGGGAGGGAGGGAGGGAGGGAGGGAGGGAGGGAGGGAGGGAGGGAGGGAGGGAGGGAGGGAGGGAGGGAGGGAAGAAGAGCGAGAGGGAGAGTGAGAGTGAGAAAGAGAGAAAGAGAGAGAGGGAACGAGAGAGGAGAGTCTTGTGTCCATTGGTTCTGATTACCTACCAAAGCCAACAGAAAACAGACTGAACAACACACACACACACACACACACACACACACACACAAACACACACACACACATACAAACACACACACACATACGCACACACACACACACACACACACACACACACACACACACACACACACTCACACACACATTCACACACACACTCACACACACTCACACACGCACACACGCACACACGCACACACGCACACACGCACACACGCACACACGCAAACACGCACACACGCACACACGCACATGCATTTGGGTATATATTCAAACACACACACACTCACATACACACTCACACACTCATACAGACTCACACACACACACACACACACACACACACACATTCACATACTCACACATACACTCACACACACACACACACACACACACACACACACACACACACACACACACACACACACACACACACACATACACACACACACACAAACTACAACATCCCCTCCTGTGGGACACAATACAGACAGGTGTCATTCTTCCCACGGACCACACATGAATGAAGTAGCCTGCCCCAGGATTGTTCATTGCATTCTGACTTCCGCCATGTTTAAAATAAAAATTTCCATTGAATCAGCATATCCCCATGCACTATAATATTGTTTTCCTCAACTATCCATCAGCTTATTTTCACATAAAATGCCATTTTAAAAAGGTGCAAAAGACGAACAAGTTATGTGGCCGGCTAGTGTTTAACAATTCACTGATTGGCTTAGTCCTTGCATAGGGGAATTCCAATAAAAACCGCTGTCAGACATGCGCAATAGTACATGTATACAAAACATTTCCTGCATGCAGCGTTTACCGTAGCTTCGATTAACCAGACTCCGTGAGGTGGCAGCACTTGTTAGCCCCTAAAATCCGCCTAGGAAATTAATGGTCGACCGATGTGACCGAGAGGGCGGCCTTACCACAGATAGCCTCGGTTACCCAGACTCCGTGAGGTGGCAGCACTTTTAAGCCCCCTCAACTACGCCTGGGACAGTATATATGCTTAAGTTTCTACATCCGGGCAGCCTTACCCCAGAATAGGGTAGAGACGCTGATTGGCTCTCAGGCCAACTATGAAATAAAAATTTAAATAACGATATAGTTTTACAAGATAATAATATCATTTGAAAAGTATTCACCATTGAACTTATATTAACACAACAGTAAGTAAAAATTCAAATTTACCGTTGTTTATAAAATAAGAATTACGGCAGGATTAACCAGTATCCGTGAGGTGGCAGCATTGTCTAGCCCGACACGGATAGCATACAAATTAAATAAGGAAACCTTTTGATCAAATAATGCTGTATTATAAAAACTATTAAAAATTAACCTTATATTAACCCAAAATAAATAGAAATACAAATTTGCAGTTGTTTATAAAAAAAAATATTACGGCAGTGTCCGTGAGGTGGCAGCATTTTATAGATCACGCGGATACCAAACAAAAGCCGGCAAATGTCACCAGACTGTCTTCTCGGCGTAGTTCCGCAGCCGACCGACAGTCGGTTAAGCGAGACTATACCACAGAATGCCTAGATTAGAATAGAGACGCTCATTGGTTATCAGGAATAATTTGAAATAATAAAATTAAATAATGATACCTTTTTAACAGATAATGGTGTATTAAATTAAACTTATATTACCACCAAAATAAATACAAATTTGCAGTTGTGTATAAAATAGCAATTACGGCAGGATTAACCAATATCCGTATGGTGGCAGCATTGCTTCACCCCACACGGATAACATTCAAGCGCCGGCAAAGTCACCTGGCGGTCATCTCGGCGACGTTACGCAGCCGAGCGACAGTCGGTTAGACGAGACGGTAAACCGACGAGACTACGTTGACTGCCGTTGCTTTTGTTTGTAGACTTCGTCGTTTTCATCGTCATCTTGACTGTTCTGTTTTGTGACAGGAAATGCCTTAACTTAGCACTTCGCAGCACCTGATACACCGCACATCGTCACTTGTCGACCTCTATATCACGTAGCACGACTCACTAGAACAACTGTCTCACTTGGTCGCCAGGTGGTAGCACCACTCATGACAGACTTATGAGGTATGTTTGATAGACGTTTGTGGCGTAACATCGTTGCGTTTTATGTGCTTAGGCGTAAATGCTAAATCTTGTCACACAACATTCCGTGGACTCCAAGTATTGAATGCACGACTTTGACAACGAGTATTGAAACATTGATTATGCTTGACTTGGACTTGGCTGTCAGGGGAGTTGGATGATTCGGCCCAAAACAGATTCGGTCTATTACACCGAATCGTCCGTTTCTGTTATTATCGAAATTCGGCGTACTTACGCTCGCATTAGCCGAATCAACCGTATCTACCTCGGGCTTGGCTGTCAGACGTGGCTACTCAGCCTTCTCTCAGTAATACCCTACCGTAAAATATGCATAATTCATTGATGGTGTACGCAAGTTCAAGTGCTGCGCAGTGCTGATTAATAATAAATGCTAATGGTGTTGAATTTGTTTTTTAAGTGCAAGTGCGGGTTAAAATCAGCGGTCACAATACTTTATAGCCTTGCCTGTTTCACTGCTGTCAGATCTCAAGGCACTGCTGGAAAGCTTCTCGGGAGAAGAAGCATATACTGTGTTGTCTGTTAGTTTGTGCCAAGGTTCTATTGTGGCTACAAAGAGTTTTCAATAGCCTCCGGCTATATCATAGGCTTATATCCGGGAATGTTGGACCATTAGCTTATTTGTAAGGGGTGCCCTGTGCGCCCAGAAGATAAATAGTTCTATGGCCCGGTGAATGGGTTGGGTGTCTGTACAGAGTGGTGTCAACTAAGCCATGCTGGCTGGGTGTCTGTACAGAGGGATGTCAACTAAACCATGCTGGCTGGGTGTCTGTACAGAGGGATATCAACTAAGCCATGCTGGCTGGGTGTCTGTACAGAGGGATATCAACTAAGCCATGCTGGCTGGGTGTCTGTACAGAGGGGTGCCAACTAAGCCATGCTGGCTGGGTGGCTGTACAGAGGGATGTCAACTAAGCCATGCTGGCTGGGTGTCTGTACAGAGGGATGCCAACTAAGTCATGCTGGCTGGGTGTCTGTACAGAGGGATATCAACTAAGCCATGCTGGCTGGGTGTCTGTACAGAGGGATATCAACTAAGCCATGCTGGCTGGGTGTCTGTACAGAGGGATGTCAATTAAGTCATGCTGGCTGGGTGTCTGTACAGAGGGATATCAACTAAGCCATGCTGGTTGGGTGTCTGTACAGAGGGATATCAACTAAGCCATGCTGGCTGGGTGGCTGTACAGAGGGATATCAACTAAGCCATGCTGGCTGGGTGGCTGTACAGAGTGGTGTCAACTAAGCCATACTGGTTGGTAATCATATTTACGTTGGTCTTAGTTGCTATATTAACATTAGCTCAACCTTTATTTCCAGCCTATGTAAAGCTATGCAATATCCAGCCAATGTTCTAAAATGTTATCATATTACAGAGGCTAGCATCCAAGTTATAGACTTTGATAATTGATACCTGTTTTTCAGTGTTTCTCAGATATTATTGTGGTTTTAATATCATCAGTGTGCAAACATTGAAGAGCAAATGGCTGTTTTAATGCATTGTTTCTTATGTATTATATATATATATATATATATATATATATATATATATATATTTGCACGAGCAGCCTTTGCACACTAATTGCAGCGTAGCTGGGTGCTCCCCAGAAAAGTTTGAAATAGAGTTTGATTGATTTGATTTATTGAACATGTCTGACAGGTAAGCAAAGTATGAAGCGCTTTGAGCAGTCCGGAATACTGGATACTGCGCTATAAAAGAACAAACCTTTACCATTATGTAATGAATGTATACCTTTGTGTTATTTTGTTACATATTTTCTTCCCGGGGAGCAGAAATACCATTCTATTCTAATTTCTACAGAAACTCCTAAATTCTTTTAATATTCTAATATTACCTTCACAGCAAATCACCTTACACCATACTGATTGTTTTAAAGATTCAAAATACCCATTAAACATGATTGTCGCCTAAACTAGTGATCGGTGTTAAAAGGCGTTATTGCTCTGGGTGTATCGTCCTGACACCGTCACTGCAAGTGTTATACGGAATGACAAATACGACAGTGACGCATACTGTTCTTCAGTGATATATTTTATTGCGCTATAATTCATGTTTACTTTGTTCTTGCACAAATCATGATAATATTAAGACAAGATAAGAATGCTTTATTAATCCCCGCATGGAAATTACAGTTCTGCTTGTGTGCTTGTATAATCATAAAAAGGCAAATATCACTCACACAAAATATAGTAAATAAAACGAAATAAAACCATACTAAACCACAGGCATAAACATTGATAACATTATTGAAACATTAATATCACACCAAAGAATAAAAGCATTCGATGCAGAAGTCGTGGCTGGAGATTGCAGCGTCAATTATTTCATTTAATTATTAAACATGGCTCTAGTTTCAAGCAGCGTATGCTATGGAACTTAATATTTCAAAGATATGTCATCATAATGTCGCTTAGTCTCGGTATGGAAACACAGTAGCATATCATCTCGTACATTAACACCGAAAAAACAAAATAACAATTATAGACTGTCCGTGTACGTTCTGCAAACTGCTTCTATCTATGTAACTGTTCAAGCATATGCGGTAATTATTAGTCATACCTTATATGTAATTAATAAAAATAAAAATTACTCGCAATCTGGTTTGCATAGCGCTAAAAATATAACTCATTCACCAACAACACCCTTTGTGTTAAATATTCAAAAGCAGTGAATACATTGCATGAATGACATTATGCCATGTACAACACCGTGTATGTGTATGCATATCAACAAACATACAGTCTAATATAATATATTATATATATATATATATATATATATATATATATATATATATATATATATATATATACATATATATATATATATACATATATATATATATATACACATATATATATATATATATATATATATATATATATATATATATATATATACATATATATATATATATATATATATATATATATATATATATATATATATATATATATATATATATATATATATATACAGAAATACATATTTAATTTCTAGCAAAAACAGCAGAAGCAGTTTGAATAGCTAGATATGCCACGGGACCGTCCGTCCTTCGTTTTAAGCGCATGAGAAATGTATTTAAAGTATTTCCGAAGCCAGCACATCAGCGAGTCTTCTACAGATTTCAATGGTTTATCAGCAACATAATTTTATATTTGCCATCGGATACCATGACGACCATGAAAGGTTCCACAGTAACATATTTGTTTGAGGAGGTGAGGACGTCAAAAAAATCAGCGCGGTCTGCATGGGCTATACTTTCTGATAACATGTCGTCCGTTACAACACCTCTGTGTACGGGGGTTGTAATAGCGGCGACCACACAGCGGTCTGCAAGGTCTCGACTTGCTCTGAACAAGTCGTCCGTTACAACACCTCTGTGTACGGGGGTTGTAATGGCGACGACCACACAGCGGTCTGCATGGTCTAGACTTGCTCTGAACAAAGCGTCCGTTACAACACCTTTGTGTACGAGGGTTGTATGGGCGTCTACCGCAACATCTCATGTACGTGGACGTCTTTCTGAAAACGGTTCCACCGCAACATACTTGAGTACGAGGGTTGTACGGGCGTCTAACGCAACATCTCGTGATCGATGACGTCTTTCTCAAAACAGTTCCACCGCAACATACTTGTGTACGAGGGTTGTACGGGCGTCTAACGCAACATCTCGTGATCGATGACGTCTTTCTAAACACGGTCCCTCCGCAGCATACTTGTGTACGAGGGTTGTACGGGCGTCTAACGCAACATCTCATGTTCGTGGACGTCTTTCTAAACACGGTTCCACCGCAGCATACTTGTGTACGAGGGTTGTACGGGCGTCTAACGCAACATCTCGTGATCGATGACGTCTTTCTCATAACGTTCCCACCGCAGCATACCTGAGTACGAGGGTTGTACGGGCGTCTAACGCAACATCTCGTGATCGATGACGTCTTTCTCATAACGTTCCCACCGCAGCATACTTGAGTACGAGGGTTGTACGGGCGTCTAACGCAACATCTCGTGATCGATGACGTCTTTCTCATAACGTTCCCACCGCAGCATACTTGAGTACGAGGGTTGTACGGGCGTCTAACGCAACATCTCGTGATCGATGACGTCTTTCTCATAACGTTCCCACCGCAGCATACTTGAGTACGAGGGTTGTACGGGCGTCTAACGCAACATCTCGTGATCGATGACGTCTTTCTCATAACGTTCCCACCGCAGCATACTTGAGTACGAGGGTTGTACGGGCGTCTAACACAACATCTCGTGATCGATGACGTCTTTCTCATAACGTTCCCACCGCAGCAAACTTGAGTACGAGGGTTGTACGGGCGTCTAACGCAACATCTCGTGGTCGATGACGTCTTTCTCATAACGTTCCCACCGCAGCATACTTGAGTACGAGGGTTGTACGGGCGTCTAACGCAACATCTCGTGATCGATGACGTCTTTCTCATAACGTTCCCACCGCAGCATACTTGAGTACGAGGGTTGTACGGGCGTCTAACACAACATCTCGTGATCGATGACGTCTTTCTCATAACGTTCCCACCGCAGCAAACTTGAGTACGAGGGTTGTACGGGCGTCTAACGCAACATCTCGTGGTCGATGACGTCTTTCTCATAACGTTCCCACCGCAGCATACTTGCGTACGAGGGTTGTACGGGCGTCTAACGCAACATCTCGTGATCGATGGCGTCTTTCTCATAACGTTCCCACCGCAGCATACTTGAGTACGAGGGTTGTACGGGCGTCTAACGCAACATCTCGTGATCGATGACGTCTTTCTCATAACGTTCCCACCGCAGCATACTTGAGTACGAGGGTTGTACGGGCGTCTAACGCAACATCTCGTGATCGATGACGTCTTTCTCATAACGTTCCCACCGCAGCATACTTGAGTACGAGGGTTGTACGGGCGTCTAACGCAACATCTCATGATCGATGACGTCTTTCTCATAACGTTCCCACCGCAGCATACTTGAGTACGAGGGTTGTATGGGCGTCTAACGCAACATCTCGTGATCGATGACGTCTTTCTCATAACGTTCCCACCGCAGCATACTTGGGTACGAGGGTTGTACGGGCGTCTAACGCAACATCTCGTGATCGATGACGTCTTTCTCATAACGTTCCCACCGCAGCATACTTGAGTACGAGGGTTGTACGGGCGTCTAACGCAACACCTCGTGATCGATGACGTCTTTCTCATAACGTTCCCACCGCAGCATACTTGAGTACGAGGGTTGTACGGGCGTCTAACGCAACATCTCGTGATCGATGACGTCTTTCTCATAACGTTCCCACCGCAGCATACTTGAGTACGAGGGTTGTACGGGCGTCTAACGCAACATCTCGTGATCGATGACGTCTTTCTCATAACGTTCCCACCGCAGCATACTTGAGTACGAGGGTTGTATGGGCGTCTAACGCAACATCTCGTGATCGATGACGTCTTTCTCATAACGTTCCCACCGCAGCATACTTGAGTACGAGGGTTGTACGGGCGTCTAACGCAACATCTCGTGATCGATGACGTCTTTCTCATAACGTTCCCACCGCAGCATACTTGGGTACGAGGGTTGTACGGGCGTCTAACGCAACATCTCGTGATCGATGACGTCTTTCTCATAACGTTCCCACCGCAGCATACTTGGGTACGAGGGTTGTACGGGCGTCTAACGCAACATCTCGTGATCGATGACGTCTTTCTCATAACGTTCCCACCGCAGCATACTTGAGTACGAGGGTTGTACGGGCGTCTAACGCAACATCTCGTGATCGATGACGTCTTTCTCATAACGTTCCCACCGCAGCATACTTGAGTACGAGGGTTGTACGGGCGTCTAACGCAACATCTCGTGATCGATGACGTCTTTCTCATAACGTTCCCACCGCAGCATACTTGAGTACGAGGGTTGTACGGGCGGCCGCCGCAACATCTCGTGATCGATGACGTCTTTCTCATCAGATTTCCCCGGCAGCACACGTGGGTTTGCGGGTCGTAGCGTCTGTAGCCACACATGGCCCGCGGGAAAGAAGCACCAGTGGCAGCACCAGCTCCCACCACGGCGACACAAGCTCCGAGCCACAGCAGCAACGGAACCGGAAGCTTCAATCGGCACCGCCTGGAAAAGTGAAAGGAAAATTTATTATTTAAATATACGTGTGTTGATTTTTACGTGAAAAAAATATGTCATTGTCCATTGTTATGACTGCCATCAGCAAATCGAAGGTAGGCCTACTTTAATGTCAGCGAAAAATCCATTATTATAATTCCCGTGTGACATAGTTGGAGAAAACCAAAAGGTAATTGGAGACTCTCATTTGCGATAGGGGCATTTCCTACAGTTCTGTCATGAGGTTTCTTTTCGTAATACTCAATTAATCATTATTTTATTTTTATTTTCAAATGGTATTGCATATATTTGGGTGGTGTCGCAATGGCATAAATAATTACTAATTGTGTCTTAAGGATTTGCCTGTAACGAAATCATATTTATTTGAACCCATTTTGAATTTATTCAGCAGACACATCTATAAGTAACGTGACCACACATGATCAACTAATCACTGGACAGCACGAATTACAAACATGTAAGTAACAATGTCATGCAGTTTGGTGTCCGCCGTGTTACTGACAATTGATACGAAGCCTACGACAACCAACGGACACTTACGATACGGTAGGTGACAACTTTGTACTTATTGTTGACAGCGTGTACAATAAACCCGAGAATTTGTCGTCTGCGTAAGGTCTTTCGTTTGTCAAAGATAACAATTAATTCTGCGATTGTCAGGGTGAAGGTGCTTTCACTGTTAACACCGTAAGGCGTTGAACAACTTCTGTTGAGCGCTGTGATTTCATATAACAACACACTAAACTAGTAATGCATTACAATTATGTAAATTTGGATATAATGCAAATTCAATTTTAACGTCAGCTATAGGAAGAAATGTCCGCTGTGTCACCAGTCAGTGCGCCCCTGTGTTACCAAATTATCGGACCAATTAAGGGCATTAGATGTAATAAACATATGTCCTGGTTTATATACGTGGCGCGGTGGCCGAATGCTAAACCGCAATTTGAGTATGACCCCAATACGATTGCTTAATATATTTCACGTTATAGATAACTTGCGTTTGTGCAACTACTTTTTTTATAACTTTGTTACTCTTGAATATTTGCAGTATGTTCAACGCAAAGGGTACAGGGGATCTCTGTGCTATTACAATGCATGTGCATGTCTTTTCACAGTTATTACTGGGAGCGAACGAAAACACGCAAGTAGACATGTTGTTCTTGAGGCTTTAACATCTGTGTAGTCGACTTTAAACTGACTTTCTTTTAAAAGATATGATAGCATGTTTTCATATCTAGCAATCGAGGGATACTTGCTCAAAAATTAAAATATAGAAGTTTACGAAGAGTAATGAGTTATGTTTATAAACCATGAAAACTATGAAACGTGGGAAGAAACGATTGTGAAATTAGGCGCAGAAAAATATTATATATGTGTGTTATACATGTATTAAATATGAATTTTTATAAGTGTAAATCATGAGTTGGCTGTGCATAAAGTCAAATAATTTTGTAAATACCAACTCAGAAATATCATTATTTATTTGACTAAATATATAAATACCACATACAATAATAAAATGTACTGAAATGTATAGTCAGGGAGACTTTCATGTATATATATATATATATATATATATATATATATATATATATATATATATATATATGTAACATTTGCCCACTCTAATATATATATATTGTATATATATATATTTATATATATATATATATTATATATATGTATACATTATACATACATATATATATAAAAAAAAAATATATATATATATATATATAATATTATATATGTGTGTTATACATGTATTAAATATGAATTTTTATAAGTGTAAATCATGAGTTGGCTGTGCATAACTACCTAAATAACTAACAAACATCAACACATTACTAACTCTAACATTACACAACCTAAATAACGACAAATATAATAATAATAATGATATATAATTTATATTAACGTTAATAGTTGTTGTTTTTTCTAAGAAATATCTACTGTAAAATGATTCATAGGCCTGTTAGTTAATAATAATAATAGTTTATTTCTTATATAGCGCCCCATCCAAATAATTGTTCTGGGGCGCTTTACAATGATTATTCCTAAAATAATGATACTAAAAATACATACTAATAACATAATAATAATAAATATATATATATATAAATAATAGTAATACTAAAACATTAATACAATAGTACTTTGATAAAATGAGGATATACTAATAAAACAAATATGATACTTTAAAATACAGACTTACATTGGCACACAACTACACACTATATTAAAAATGAATAAATAAGTAAGATAGTATAAATATGTTGTAAATAGTAAATAAAATAGTATAAATATATGCTAATTAAATGAATGTTAATTAAAGTAAATGTATGAATCGTTGACTGATTAACTGTGATCACAGACTGTCAAAATAGTAAGCTATAAACAGATGCGTCTTGAGTGCTACTTTGAAATGATTCACAGTCGTACATTGTCGCACAGCAATGGGTAGTTGGTTCCATGCCCTTGGAGCTGCACAAGAGAAGGATCGTTCGCCAAGTTTAGTTCGGGAAGTGGGCTGATTAAGTAGTAACTGGTCAGAAGACCGCAGACTGCGTGTCGGGCAATAGGGAGAGAGAAGTGCTGATAAGTATGTAGGTGCAAGACCATGGAGGCATTTAAAGGTGAGAAGTAGGGACTTGAATGCGATGCGATGCGACACTTAACAGGAAGCTAGTGCAGCTCCAAGAGCATGGGCGTGACGTGGTCTCGTATTGGTCGAATTAGTATAACACGAGCACAAGCATTTTGGACGCGCTGTAGTTTTTCAACTACCGCCACTGACAGTCCATTTAGGAGGCTGTTGCAACAGTCAATTCGTCATATGACAAGGGCATGCACTAGCTGTTTTGTGTGTCCTTGTTCTAAATAACGACGAATGCGTCCGATGCTGTGGAGATGGTAGTATGCTGTTCTAGAAATGTTTGTTACATGTCGCTCAAGGGACATATTGCAATCGAATGTCACTCCCAAATTTCTGGCATGCGTGTTGGGTGTCACGTTGGTGTTACCGATTCTGACACTTTCGGGAAGGAGGTGTTGGTTTGCAGATTTCGGACGGATGATGAGGATCTCTGTTTTGTCGTCGTTCAGCTTCAGCATGATGGTCTTCATCCATTGACGGATATTGGTGACACAGCGTTCCATTTTCCTGACGGCAATCTCGGGTGAAGTGTTGTCGCTTAGGCTGAATTCTTGAAAAAGTTGGGTGTCGTCGACGTTTAGATGGTAAGTCATGCCATGAAGTTTGAGTAGTGACGCAAGAGGGGTCATATAAATCGTGAACAATAGTGGTCCGAGGACTGACCCTTGCGGGACACCACAACTTTTCTTTGTAGTAGGTCTTTAATTTTAAAATTATATTATAGAATTTGTCTTGTATTTTATTATGATTGATGTTCACTTACTGTTTTAATAATGAATTTATTAGCTTTTTTTTTATTTCTCTACTCTGTATTTTATATTTTTATGACGACGAACGCTGCAAAATGAATTTCCCGGTTCGGGACAATAAAGTTTTATTGTATTGTATTGTATTGTATTGTATTGTATTGTATTGTATTGTATTGTATTGTATTGTATTGTATTGTATTGTATTGTATTGTATTGTATTGTATTGTATTGTATTGTATTGTATTGTATTGTATTGTATTGTATTGTATTGTATTGTATTGTATTGTATTGTATTGTCAGCTTGTGTGGTTTGGACTGCTCGCCGGCAATCAACACCGTGTATTGTCTGTATTGTAAGTAGGCAGCGAACCATGACAAGCAACGATCCTTGACGCCGATGGTGTTACTCAGTGTCTTTAGAAGAATATCGTGATCAATCGCATCGAATGCTGCGCTCAGATCGATTAGCAACATAATCACACCTTTGCGTTTGTCGATGGACCGGATTACGCTGTCATGCACGTGTAGTAGTGCTGTTTCGGTACTGCAGTTTTGCCGGTATGCTGATTGTAACGGTATGTAGAGATCATTGTCACGCATGTGTGCAATCAACCGGTCTGCCATAACTCTCTCAAGTAACTTTGACAGAAAGGACATGTTCGATATAGGTCGATAGCTTTTCAACGTTTCACTGTCAAGACTTGACTTTTTCAAAATGGGTGTGACGATAGCAGCTTTCATCTCATCGGGCATTCCGTCTATCAAACACTTGTTGATAATGTTTGTAATTGGTACTGCCATGACGTCGTGACACTGTTTTACGAAATGTGTAGGCATCGGATGATCAAGTTTGCATGTCTTGGATGGTGACTTACTTAATAGTTGTGTGATTTCCGCTCGTATGACTGTCACGAAGCTTGACAGCTGGCGGTCAGTGTCAGGGCGATTTGTGCACACAGTGCAGTCGATAGCACAGGAGTGTGGCGTTTGTAGAGTGGTGCGAATACGCCAGATCTTCTCATCAAAGTAGTCTGCGAACTTGTTAGCGAGTGATTCGGCACATTCATAGTTCGGTAGTGTTATTGTTTTGCGCCGATGCAGCAACTTGTTTGCGATGTTGTAGAATTGTGCATGACTACGGATGTCCGACAACTTTTCTTTGTAGTAGGTCTTCTTTGCTTCAGCGCACATTGTGTTCACTTTGTTTCTTTGACATGTAAACATATCGCGGTGTACAGTTAGTTGTGTTTTCCTGCACTGATGTTCCAGCCGCTTCCGTTTGGCTTTAGCAGCTTTTATGTCCGCGTTGTACCATAACACATTGTTCTTTACTGTGATGTTGCAGTTTCTTGCAGGAGCATGCTGGTCAAGTGTTGACAGCAGTGTGTTGTTGTAACAGGAAAAAGCCTCTGCTGCTGACGCGCCGGCTTGTTGAGCAATCAGATCAGAGCAGTCAATGTCGTGACTGATTTGCTGAGTGTTGACATTTTTCAACTTACGCACAGTAATCATTCTCATAGGCTGTACTGTATGTGTAGTTGGAACAGTAAAGATGACGGCGTAGTGGTCAGAATTAACCGATTCGTCACAGGTGATATCAGCAATAGGCAGTTCATCACGTCTCGTTATAATGACATCGAGGATGTGGCCTTTCTGGTGAGTTGCCAGGTTAACATGTTGCTGGTGGTTTGTTGCGGAGAGAAGGTCGATGATCGGCTTTGTGTGTGCACTGGTGGGATTATCGAAGTGAAAGTTCAAGTCTCCAACCAGCAGCAGCTGGCCGGATGTAAGTGTGAGGTCTTCAAGGAGATCGGCAAACTCCTTCAGAAATACTGGAACGTTTGGCGACTTTGCTTTTGGTGGAGGTCTGTATATCGTTACGATTCGCAATAGTTCGAGACCAACTTTGAATAAACAGTTGAGGTATTCCATAGAGGTGTAAGTGTTGTGCTTCGAAACAGTCACAGAGATGGAGTCACGGAAGATAATGGCAACGCCTCCGCCTCTTGCGTTGGGTCGAGGAATGTGTTTCATTGTGTATCCAGGGGGCACCACAGCCTTCACGGCAATATGAGATGGCTTAAGCCATGTTTCCGTAAGCGAGCAAATATCTAGCTGGTTTTCAGTTATTACATCCTTGATTTGTTGACACCTATCGAGCTCACACGCTGACCGGATGTTCAGAACAGCAGCTCTAAGGGAGTTGGTCGTGCAGTGTTGTTGCAATTTGACAGAAATCAAGTTGCTTCTGTTGACAGTTTGAACGAGGTTGTTGCGTAATGACGGTGCAGGCAGAGCGGTTCTGCTTGGAGTCACTTTCACAGGAATTGTAGTATGGGTCAACACTGTTGCCGCTTATGCCGTCGCTGCTGACGCCGCTGATGCCGTCCCCGCTGACGCCGCTGATGCCGTCCCCGCTGACGCCGCAGATGTCGTCGCTGCTGACGTTACTGATGCCGTCGCTGCTGACGCCGCTGACGCTGTCGCCGCTGACGCTTTCGCTGCTGACGCCGTCACTGCTGACACTGTAGCCTGGTGATCAGCCTTGATCGATGCCAGGTTTGTTCAGTTCACGCCGCATTGCCGCCAAACGAGTGCAACGCTTGGTCGATGTCCAGTTATCTGGCGAATTGGGTGTTGCTTGTTAAGACCTGCCCTGCACCCACGGGTGAATGCAGAAATACCCGCCTTCTTAATTACCGTAAACACTGCGTGGGACAGCACAGGCTTGCGACCAGTGACAGAAGCAATGTCATGGCTGAACAATTCCTGACGAGTGTAGGCTATCACAGCTCTTGGTACAGGTGCAACAATCGTGTAAAAGTCCCGAAATACGATCACAGGATAGAAACTTCGCATTTCGGCACAATACAGTCCAGTTCTGCGTAGCATTATAAAACTTACTATGAAACCTCAGGTGTGTAATAAAAACATTAACCGCATAAAATCACATCTAAAACGAGCATTCCATAAATCGCTGCCACTGTCGGCGCTTTGCATTCTGGGATGTCATGTCGTCTAAGTCATGCCTACTGTGTCATGTAAGGGCTTTATTGTTATAACAACATTTGACAAACGTAGAATTATATTTTCCAACGTGTAAACTCACGGATACAATCAGATGAATACGACTGAAATGAGTCGGCGAGTGCGTGAGTGAGTGAATACGTGAGTTAATGCGTGAATGAGTGAGTGAATGCGTGCGTACGTGAGTGAATGAGTGAGTGAGTGAGTGAGTGAGTGAGGGAGGGAGGGAGGGAGGGAGGGAGGGGGAGGGAGGGAGGGAGAGAGCGAGCGAGCGAGCGAGTGAGTGAGTGAGTGAGTGAGTGAGTGAGCGAGCGAGCGAGCGAGCGAGCGAGTGAGGGACGAAGGGACGGAGGTACTGAGTGGATGTGTGAGTGTGTGTGTGTGTGTGAGTGTTTGTGTGTGTGTGTGTGTGTGTGTGTGTGTGTGTGTTTGTGTGTGTGTGTGTGTGTGTGTTTGTGTGTGTGTGTGCGTGCGTACGTGTAAGTGTGTGTGTGTGTGCGCGCGCGCGTGCGGGTGAGCGTGCGTGTGTTTGTGTGTGTGTGCGTGCGTGCGTGCGTGCGTGCGTGCGTGCGTGTGCGTTTGCCTGTACGTGGGTGTGTGTGGGTGTGTTTTTGGTGTGTGGGGTTGTGGGTGTATGTGGCTGTAGTGTGGGTGTGGGTGTGATTGTGTGGGGTGTGTGTGGGTGGGTGATGGTGGGTGGTTGAGTCAGCGACTCAGTGAGTCAGAGTAAATGCAAACCAAAGTTTGTCACGGAAGTCACGATTATTTATGTAGAACGCACACCAAATAACTAACGCATAAACTTGGTTATGCTGTATGACCTCATATAGATAATGAATTGTATGTATTAAATAATGCCTATTGTATAGTTTGTATATATGTATGTTATCACTGTTGAGCCAGGATGTGACTAACTCGGGAAGAAAACACATTCATGTGGGGAATGATTTACACCACGAAGTCGCGTGCCATCCAGTATTCTCGAGAGACAAAAAATGATTAACACCTGCTATAAACAGCAGAAGAAAAACTATTTCAAGACAAGCAAAAGTGTGACTAGTGTAAGTGAACAAAGGAAGACAAGCTAGAGCGTTATCTGTAGAACCAGCCACGCGTGTCGACGGCGACATAGTATCTGCAGAACCAGCCACGCGTGTCGACGGCGACATAGTATCTGCAGAACCAGCCACGCGTGTCGACGACGACATAGTATCTGCAGAACCAGCCACGCGTGTCGACGGCGACATAGTATCTGCAGAACCAGTCACGCGTGTCGGTTGCATCATGGCATCCACATTACTGTGGACGTTTTCTGAGAAGTGGCCGATCCCTATAGTCGTGAATCATGAATCGTTAGATTTTATTTTTTTCATTTGACATTACGCTCTTATGGCTACATCATTTTGTATTGAAGGCTTGCCAATTTGTTTTTAGTCATTTTATTAAGTTCGGAACAATGTTCACAATTTAAAAGATTCCTCCTGCAACACGTTCAAATATTAAGCAAAACATCGAATAAGAAAGCAAAATTGATCGGCAATAATGCCGAGTCGAGCAGAGTCATCCGCAGTACCCTTTGACGTTTAACTTTCCCACATTCTAGACAGCAGACATCCTGTTACATATTACTGTTCAAATCACCCTCCCTTTAAAATATACAATTTCACGTTAAGTAGTCTCGCTTAACCGACTGTCGCTCACCTGCGTAACTATGCCGAGAAGACAGTCTGGTAACTTTGCCGGCTTTTGACTATTACCCGTGTGTGGCTAAACAATGCTGCCACCTAACGGATAATGGTTAATCCTGCCGTAATTCTTATTTTTATAAATAATTGCACATTTGTATTTCTATTTATTTTGTGCTAAGATAAGTTTGATTTTGAACATACATTTGCATAATACAGCATTATCTGATAAAAAGGTATCCTTCTTTAATGTGTACGTTATCCGTGTGGGGTTAAACAATCCTGCCACCATACGGATACTGGTTAATCCTGCCATAATTCCTATTTGATAAACAACTGCAAATTTTAAAGTAATATCAATTTAATTGTGAATAGTTTTTATAATACAGTATTATCTGATAAAAAGGTATCCTTGTTTAATTGGTTATTTCATATTCGGCCTGAGAATCAATCAGCGTATCTACCCTAATCTGTGGTAAGGCCGTAATAAAGCTATATAATCTTATCTATCTTATCTTATCTGTCAGTTATATCGGCAGCCCATTAATTTTCCAGGCGGAATTGAGAGGCTGAAAAATGCTGCCACATCTCGGAGTCTGGTTAATCGAGGATACACGTTAAGCTGACTGATTATTTGCGAAGTTTCTGAGTACTATACAACAATCTATGCATTTGTTAACAAATGCACAATAACTGGAATTCAGTTAGCACTGTGTTAAATTAGGAAATGACGAGTTCACATTGGTCGTTCTCCGGTACAGCAAATTAAACGGTGGAAACACTGTCGTCACAAATGCGTAAAGTCTATTGCGATTTTATCTGCGATTTGATTTTTGTCTGATGTCGACAATCATTTTTTTAGCAAGTTTAAAAGCAGGCTAATTATTTTCTAAGGAATTATCCGTCTTTGGTGAACATAATCCAAGAGAGCTGGTTTCGTTTATTGCAACTTCGCGCTGTAATAGAAAACGGGACATTCCGAAAAACCCTAGCCATCAAATTTAGTATGGGCAAGTAATGTAGCGCACCCATCCAATCTTTGCACTGCCCTTGACTACGAGAATGCTGAATTAATAGGTTTTGGACGTGCAAAGAGAAAAATGCAATAAAAGTCGTACTTACATAGTTCGTCTTGCTGGCCAACTCGATAAATGTCTTTTCCCGGTACAATCTGACTGGTCTTCACAATGTATCCTACCCTGTGATGTACGACCTTATATACAAGATAGGCCGATCCCAGAACGACAAACTGCGCATTAGTTGACTCACTAACCGGAGGCGCAACCGGGAGCGAAACAATGCCATAGTCTGTGCCTGGAACGCGCGTATTCGGGGCTTCTGATGACACATTACCGCGAAGTGTTTTTGCGAGGCGACCGATCCTTCTCTCACATTCACGTCGTCATACACACCTGTTGGTCAAACCGGGAAGTGGATCACATGCGTGACAAAATCAGAGTCAGACAGATACACTCATCACACGCGCGCACGCATAAAAACACACGCTTGCACGTACATACGCACACACGCACACGTGCACATAGCATGAATGGTGAGCAAGCGATGAAACGAGCGATGAAGCGAGAGAGGGAGGGAGGGAGGGAGGGGCGGGCGGGCGGGCGGGCGGGCGGGCGGGCGGGCGGGCGGGCGGGCGGGCGGGCGGGCGGGCGGGCGGGCGGGCGGGCGGACGGACGGACGGACGGACGGACGGACGGACGGACGGACGGACGGACGGACGGACGGACGGACGGACGGACGGACGGACGGACGGACGGACGGACGGACGGACGGACGGACGGACGGACGGACGGACGGACGGACGGACGGACGGACGGACGGACGGACGGACAGACGGACGGACGGATTTAACGATGAATTTAACGATGATCTTAACGGTGGATTTATGTGTCCAAAATGTACAAACATTCAATAGTAATGGACATTTTATAGAGTTACAGTTTATAGTGACCATCTTGGAGAATCCTACTAAGTTTTGTTGAAAATCGGTACCGTCGGAACCAGCAGTTGTTATATTTTATTTCAGTTTCTGTGTAATGACAATAAAATATAGTAAGAAATGTATATGTTATAAAAACAAATATTGGAATGTAATAGTATCCTCATAACTGAAACAGTGTATTTTTGTATTTTATTATTTTATTAACTTCGGACTCTCGACTATGATAACCCGAATCCTGTGCTGCGGTGTTGAAACCTTGGGCAAGTTTATTTTACTGTTCATTGCTCTAGTTTTCTCAGCTGTATAAATGACTACCTTACTATAGACAGTGGTGGATATGTGTACGTACGTGCAGCCTTCGCGCATTAATTGTAACATACGGCTGGGTGCTTCCCAGAGAAGTTAAGATGGTGTCTGACTGAACAGGTTTGCCAAGGAAGTAAAGTCTAAATCATTGAGCAATCCTGAGGACCGGATACTGCGCTATATAAGAACTTACCTATACTTTTTCTTAGTATGCAATTGGTGTGTATTCATGGTTTGTGGTGAGATGACTAAGTGAGTACAAATTGTATTATGTGTTTGGGGGTAGGTGACGTCATTGTGGCTGATTGCGAGGGAACGTGAATAACAATTAACGTTTGTGCGTGTTTTTATTTTATTTTGAATGAAATGACATTCTAGGTAATTTTCAAGACCTTGTCAACTGGGTGTGCCAGGTTTGTCTCCACACTTTGGGAGGCATTGTTGATTGTTTGTTTGTGGTACATTTATGTCGTTGTTTTTCAACTGCCCCGGGTGTGCCGTAAATGTGTACTTTTGTTGTTGGTTGTGTTGTGACAATGAATCATTGCGTTGGTTGCTATTCGCCAAAACAGGAACTAAACGTAAAAGTACTTATAACTTCTCTGTAGTACTCTATCCGGGCTAGTATTGCACAGACCGCAGAGTGCTTTACTTCCTGGCGGACCTGATCAACTGACATCGTCACGACCTCTCTGGGAAGCATTCAACCATGCTGCACTGATGCGTCGCGACGATTGTTCACACACAAATAGTCACCATTGTCTACAGCCATGTACTCAATTGTGAAACAGAGATCCAGCTGTCCGCCTCCATCCTTGACAATAACATCAATAATTAATTGGCATAGGAATATTACCTGCCTTTGTCGAACAAGTACGTCTCATGTCGTTCGTAGCTAACTGTATATCTTTACCATAAAGTAAATTTATCTGTCTGTCTATGGAGTCAAATCTCCGTAACTCCGTTTGGTCCATGCAGATGGTTCTTAGCTTTAGACTTTACAGCGTTCGGCGGGGAAATGGAGAATGTGGAGGGTTCAATATTCCACAAGGGTGTGCGTGGACTCTTCCACTCCTTAACTGAAACAATGTAATGCAATTTTCAAATGTTTTACCGCGGGACACAACTTTTATTCAAGAAGCGACATTGGACAGAGGGAGAGGGAGAGGGAGAGGGAGAGGGAGAGGGAGAGGGAGAGGGAGAGGGAGAGGGAGAGGGAGAGGGAGAGGGAGAGGGACAGGGACAGGGACAGGGACAGGGACAGGGACAGGGACAGGGACAGGGACAGGGACAGGGACAGGGACAGGGACAGGGACAGGGACAGGGACAGGGACAGGGACAGGGACAGGGACAGGGAGAGTCATTCACATTTTATCCCTCCCATTCAAATGTACAAAATGTATTATACAGTATAATATATATATATATATATATATATATATATATATATATATATACTGTAATGTAATAAAAAGAATAAGCTATACTATGCTATATTATACTATACTGTTACGGTATGCTCTGTTATTTTACAGTGTATTGTATTGCATTGCATTGCATTGCATTGCATTGCATTGCATTGCATTGCATTGCATTGCATTGCATTGCATTGCATTGCATTGCATTGCATTGCATTGCATTGCATTGCATTGCATTGCATTGCATTGCATTGCATTGCATTGCATTGCATTGCATTGCATTGCATTGCATTGCATTGTATTGTATTGTACTGTATTGTATTGTACTGCATTGCAATGTACGGTACTGTACTTTACTTTACTGTACTGTACTGTACTGTACTGTACTGTACTGTACTGTACTGTACTGTACTGTACTGTACTGTACTGTACTGTACTGTACTGTACTGTACTGTACTGTACTGTACTGTACTGTACTGTACTGTACTGTACTGTACTGTACTGTACTGTACTGTACTGTACTGTACTGTACTGTACTGTACTGTACTGTACTGTACTGTACTGTACTGTACTGTACTGTACTGCACTGCACTGCACTGCACTGCACTGCAATGCAATGCAATGCAATGCAATGCAATGCAATGCAATGCAATGCAATGCAATGCAATGCAATGCAATGCAATGCAATGCAATGCAATGCAATGCAATGCAATGCAATGCAATGCAATGCAATGCAATGTAATGTGATACCAATATAAAACCTTCAACATTAACAACGCAATCTAAACATACATTTCTGCTATATCCATAACGTTTAATCGTCACAGACTTCAGAAAAAGTACAACGTAAAATATATAATGTAATAGAAAAGAATATGCTATGTTATGTTATGCTAAAATGTGCTGTAGTGTACTGAACTGTAATGTAATGTATTGTAATGTAATGTAATGTAATACCAGTATAAAATCATCAATATTACCAACACCTTCTAAACATATACAATTATGTTATACCACCATCCAGGATTTAAAAAAAAATTAAGCATCAATCTTCTTTCAATCATCGTTATTATGCAAAGAGCGATAACAGTGTTTGAGTACATTTAGCTGCGTTATGGTGGGCATTATTTGTAGGTCAGTCTTCATAACTACATCCACGCGCGCGTGCATGTATTCAAACACATTCCCATTTCATTCCGTTCATGATGTATGTTTTATTTTTGTCATTATTTTGTCAGTCTTTTTACGAATACACTCGACAAAAGCATTGATACCAGTGAATCTGGGGAGGGAAGATGAATAAGAGGATATATATATCCAAGCTGTACAAACAATAATAGTATACATTTTATAGTTACAATTCACAGAGAGTTGCATGCAAGGATACTCCTACTAAGACTTGTTGAAAATCGCTAGCGCATGCCACAAGTTATATTTTATTTCAGTGTCTGTTGAATAAAAATAAAATGTGGTAAGAAACTTATAATATTATTATTATACAAAACGTAAATATTGAAATTACTGTTTTGTAGTATATCGTCCCTAAAGAAGAAATGGATTGTTGTGTTATAGTATGCATCTGGGTACTAGTGTGAGGTGAGGTTAATAGGTGAATGTAATATTATATCATGGTTGGACGTAAATTACTTCATTGCGATTGATTGCGTGTTTATGTGCAAGCATATCAATGTTTGTGCACGTTTTAAATTTTGTTGTAATTTTAAAAGAAGTATTTGGGATCATTTACAAGACCATGTAAATTATGTGTAGACAGTTTGTCTAGCACACGTTGTGAGTGAGTGAGTGAGTGAGTGAGTGAGTGAGCGAGCGAGCGAGCGAGCGAGCGAACGGACGAACGAACGAACGAACGAACGACCGAATGAATGAATATATGCATTTATGAATGAATGAATATATTAATGTATGAATGAATGAATATATGCATATATGTATGAATGCGTGTATGTATGTATGTATGTATGTATGTATACATGTATGAACGCATGCATGTATGTATGTATGTATGTATGTATGTATGTATGTATGTATGTATGTATGTATGTATGTAACTACGTATGTATGTATGTATTTATGTATGTATGTATGTATGTATGTATGAATATATATGTATATTGTTTTCTT
The DNA here is from genome assembly GCA_964017155.1 of Oasisia sp. SBJ-2009. Taxonomy (NCBI): domain Eukaryota; kingdom Metazoa; phylum Annelida; class Polychaeta; order Sabellida; family Siboglinidae; genus Oasisia; species Oasisia sp. SBJ-2009. The sequence continues at coordinate 51,000,065 of OZ024857.1, forward strand.
CAACTACCTATCAACTTATTTTCACATAAATTGTCATTTTAAGATAAAAATGTGCAAAAGACGAAATATTAATGTGGCGGGCTAGCGTTTAACAATTCACTGATTGGCTTAGACCTCGACTAGGGGAATTTAAGTTAAAAAAACGCTGTCAGACATGCGCAATAGTACATGTAAACAAAACACTTCCTGCATGCAGCGTTGACTGTAGCTACGATTAACCAGACTCCGTGAGGTGGCAGCACTTGTTAGACCCTCAAATCCGCCTGGGAAATGGTCTACCGATGTGACCGACAGGGCGTCCTTACCACAGTATGCCTAGATTAGGATAGAGACGCTGATTGGTTATAAGGAAAAATTCGAAATGAAAAGTTAAATAATGATACCTTTTTAACAGATAATGGTGTATTGTAAAAATATTCTAAATTAAACTTGTATTAACACAAAAATACATTCAAATTTGCAGTTGTTTATATAATAGGAATTACGGCAGGATTAACCAATATATGTATGGTGGCAGCATTGCTTAGCCACACACGGATAACATTCTAGCCTCGGTTACCCAGACTACGTGAGGTGGCAGCACTTTTAAGCCCCTCAACTTCGCCTGGGATATTAATGGGTCTTAAGTTTCTAAATCCGGGTAGTTTTACCCCAGATTAGGGTAGAGATGCTGATTGGCTCTCAGAATCTCTCTCAAAATAACGATATACTTTTACAAGATAATAATATCATATGAAAGGTATTCAACATTGAACTTATATTAACACAAAAGTAAGTAAAAATAAAAAAATAAAATTTACAGTTGTTTATAAAATAAGAATTACGGCAGGATTAACCAGTATCCGTGAGGTGGCAGCATTGTCTAGCCCCACACGGATAGCATACCAATTAAATAAGTATACCTTTTTATCAAATAATGCTGTATTATAAAAAAACAATTCAGAATTAAACTTATATTAACACAAAATAAATAGAAATACATTTTTCCAGTTGTTTATAAAAAATATATATATATTACGGCAGTGTGCGTGAGGTGGCAGCATTGAATAGATCACGCGGATACCAAACAAAAGCCGGCATGTGTGGCCAGACTGTCTTCTCGGCGTAGTTCCGCAGCCGCCCGACAGTCGGTTAATCGAGACTAATAACATCCAAGCGCCGGTTAAGTCACCAGACAGCCTTCTCGGCGAAGTTAGCCAGCCGAGCGACCGTCTGTTAGACGAGCCTACGTTGACCGTCGTTGTTTTTGTCTGTAGTCTTCGTCGTTTTCATCGTCATCTTGACTGTACTGTTCTGTGATATGAAATGTCTTAACCTAGCACTTCGTAGCAGCCTGATACACCGCACATCGTCACTTGTCGACCTCCATAGCACGTGGCACGACTCACTAGACTAACTGTCTCACTTATGTGCTTAGGCATAAATGCTAAATCTTGTCACACACCCATTCCCTGGCAAAGAGCCCCAATATTAAATGCACGTCTTTGACAACGAGTATTGAAACATTGATTATACTTGACTTGGACTTGGCTGTCAGGGGAGTTGGATGATTCGACCCAAAACAGATTCGGTCCATTGGGCCGATTCTTCCGTTTCTACTTGCATCTCGCATTAGCCGAATCAACCGTATCTGCCTCGGGCTTGGCTGTCAGACGTGGTTACTCAGCCTTCTCTCAGTAATACCCTACCGTAAATACGCAGAATTCATTAATGGTGTACGCATGTTCAAGTGCTGCGCAGTGCTGATTAATAATAAATAATAATGGTGTTGAAATGTATATTTAAACACGTGCAATTGCGGGTTAAAATCAGCGATCACGATACTTTAAAGCCTTGCCTGTTTCAGTGCTGTCAGATCTCAAGGCACTGCTTGAAAACTTCTCAAGAAAGGAAGCATATGCTGTGCTGGCTGTTAGTTTGTGCCAAGGGTCTATTGTGGCTACAAAGAAGGAGTGTTCAATAGCCTCAGGCTATATCATAGACTTATATCCGGGAATGTTGGACAATTAGCTTATTTGTAAGGGGTGCCCTGTGCGTCCAGAAGATAAATAGTTCTTTGGCCCTGTGAGTGCATACTGGCTGGGTGTCTGTACAGATGGATGCCAACTAAGCCATGCTGGCTGGGTGTCTGTACAGAGGGATCTCAACTAAGCCATGCTGGCTGGGTGTCTGTACAGAGGGATGTCAACTAAGCCATACTGGCTGGGTGTCTGTACAGAGTGGTATAAACTAAGCCATGCTGGCTGGGTGTCTGTACAGAGGGGTGTCAACTAAGCCATGCTGTATGGGTGTCTGTACAGAGCGATGTCAACTAAGCCATTCTGGCTAGGCTTCTGTACAGAGGGATGTCAACTAAGCCATGCTGGCTGGGTGTCTGTACAGAACGATGTCAACTAAGCCATGCTGGCTGGGTGTCTGGTCAGAGTGGTGTCAACTAAGCCATGCTGGCTGGGTGTCAGTACAGAGGGATCTCAACTAAGCCATGCTGGCTCAGTGTCTGTATAGAGGGATGTCAACTAAACCATGCTGGCTGTGTGTATGTGCAGAGGGATGTCAAGTAAACCATGCTGGCTGGGTGTCTGTACAGAGAGATGTCAAGTAAGCCATGCTGGCTGGGTGTCTGTACAGAGGGATGTCAACTAAGCCATGCTGGCTGGGTGTCTGTACAGAGGGATGTCAACTAAACCATGCTGGCTGGGTGTCTGTACAGAGAGATGTCAAGTAAGCCATGCTGGCTGGGTGTCTGTACAGAGGGATGTCAACTAAACCATGCTGGCTGGGTGTCTGTGCAGAGGGATGTCAACTAAACCATGCTGACTGGGTGTCTGTACAGAGAGATGTCAAGTAAGCCATGCTGGCTGGGTGTCTGTACAGAGGGATGTCAACCAAGCCATGCTGGCTGGGTGTCAGTACAGAGGGATCTCAACTAAGCCATGCTGGCTGAGTGTCTGTATAGAGGGATGTCAACTAAACCATGCTGGCTGTGTGTATGTGCAGAGGGATGTCAAGTAAACCATGCTGGCTGGGTGTCTGTACAGAGAGATGTCAAGTAAGCCATGCTGGCTGGGTGTCTGTACAAAGGGATGTCAACTAAGCCATGCTGGCTGGGTGTCTGTACAGAGGGATGTCAACTAAACCATGCTGGCTGGGTGTCTGTACAGAGAGATGTCAAGTAAGAGAGATGTCAAGTAAGCCATGCTGGCTGGGTGTCTGTACAGAGGGATGTCAACTAAACCATGCTGGCTGGGTGTCTGTGCAGAGGGATGTCAACTAAACCATGCTGACTGGGTGTCTGTACAGAGAGATGTCAAGTAAGCCATGCTGGCTGGGTGTCTGTACAGAGGGATGTCAACCAAGCCATGCTGGCTGGGTGTCTGTACAGAGGGATGTCAATTAAGCCATGCTGGCTGGGTGTATGTACAGAGAGATGTCAAGTAAGCCATGCTGGCTGGATGTCTGTACAGAGGGATGTCAACTAAACCATGCTGGCTGGGTGTCTGTACAGAGGGATGTCAACTAAACCATGCTGGCTGGGTGTCTGTACAGAGGGATGTCAACTAAACCATGCTGGCTGGGTGTCTGTACAGAGAGATGTCAAGTAAGCCATGCTGGCTGGGTGTCTGTACAGAGGGATGTCAACTAAACCATGCTGGCTGGGTGTCTGCATAGAGGGATGTCAACTAAACCATGCTGGCTGGGTGTCTGTACAGAGTGGTATAAACTAAGCCATGCTGGCTGGGTGTCTGTACAGAGGGGTGTCAACTAAGCCATGCTGTCTGGGTGTCTGTACAGAGCGATGTCAACTAAGCCATTCTGGCTAGGCTTCTGTACAGAGGGATGTCAACTAAGCCATGCTGGCTGGGTGTCTGTACAGAACGATGTCAACTAAGCCATGCTGGCTGGGTGTCTGTACAGAGGGATGCCAACTAAGCCATGCTGGCTGGGTGTCTGGTCAGAGTGGTGTCAACTAAGCCATGCTGGCTGGGTGTCAGTACAGAGGGATCTCAACTAAGCCATGCTGGCTGAGTGTCTGTATAGAGGGATGTCAACTAAACCATGCTGGCTGTGTGTATGTGCAGAGGGATGTCAAGTAAACCATGCTGGCTGGGTGTCTGTACAGAGAGATGTCAAGTAAGCCATGCTGGCTGGGTGTCTGTACAGAGGGATGTCAACTAAACCATGCTGGCTGGGTGTCTGTACAGAGGGATGTCAACTAAACCATGCTGGCTGGGTGTCTGTACAGAGAGATTTCAAGTAAGCCATGCTGGCTGGGTGTCTGTACAGAGGGATGTCAACTAAGCCATGCTGGCTGTGTGTCTGGTCAGAGTGGTGTCAACTAAGCCATGCTGGCTGGGTGTCAGTACAGAGGGATCTCAACTAAGCCATGCTGGCTGAGTGTCTGTATAGAGGGATGTCAACTAAACCATGCTGGCTGTGTGTATGTGCAGAGGGATGTCAAGTAAACCATGCTGGCTGGGTGTCTGTACAGAGAGATGTCAAGTAAGCCATGTTGGCTGGGTGTCTGTACAGAGGGATGTCAACTAAACCATGCTGGCTGGGTGTCTGTACAGAGGGATGTCAACTAAACCATGCTGGCTGGGTGTCTGTACAGAGAGATTTCAAGTAAGCCATGCTGGCTGGGTGTCTGTACAGAGGGATGTCAACTAAGCTATGCTGGCTGTGTGTCTGGTCAGAGTGGTGTCAACTAAGCCATGCTGGCTGGGTGTCAGTACAGAGGGATCTCAACTAAGCCATGCTGGCTGAGTGTCTGTATAGAGGGATGTCAACTAAACCATGCTGGCTGTGTGTATGTGCAGAGGGATGTCAAGTAAACCATGCTGGCTGGGTGTCTGTACAGAGAGATGTCAAGTAAGCCATGCTGGCTGGGTGTCTGTACAGAGGGATGTCAACTAAACCATGCTGGCTGGGTGTCTGTACAGAGGGATGTCAACTAAACCATGCTGGCTGGGTGTCTGTACAGAGAGATTTCAAGTAAGCCATGCTGGCTGGGTGTCTGTACAGAGGGATGTCAACTAAACCATGCTGGCTGGGTGTCTGTGCAGAGGGATGTCAACTAAACCATGCTGACTGGGTGTCTGTACAGAGAGATGTCAAGTAAGCCATGCTGGCTGGGTGTCTGTACAGAGGGATGTGAACCAAGCCATGCTGGCTTGGTGTCTGTACAGAGGGATGTCAATTAAGCCATGCTGGCTGGGTGTATGTACAGAGATATGTCAAGTAAGCCATGCTGGCTGGGTGTCTGTACAGAGGGATGTCAACTAAGCCATGCTGGCTGGGTGTCTGTATAGAGGGATGTCAACTAAACCATGCTGGCTGGGTGTCTGTACAGAGGGCAGTCAACTAAGCCATGCTGGCTGGGTGTCTGTACAGAGGGCTGTCAACTAAGCCCGTGCAGAATGTTGTTGTGGCGCCGCCAGTCGTTATGTAGAGTTATGAAGTTATGAACATAGATGGCGGCTCGCCTCTGACATATTTCAAGTTTGTTGGTGTTTCGCTTGGTGGTGGAGTCCCAGAAGATAAAAGCGTATTCAAGTGATAACTTTGATACCAGTATGATTTGACTGATCTTGGGCAAGTGGTGGTGTTACGTCTAGGAACGGCGATAGTGTTATTGGCTTTATTTATGATAGCATCTACAATGCCTAGGCCAAGAGAAAAGTTACCATAGTCTTACCAATATAACCAGCTTGCTCTATGGAGTATTTTAGTATATTTATCATACAAAAAACAATATGTTTGTAATAATGGTAGCTGCTAATGCCTCGGTTTTAGTTGTTGTTTCGATACCAACTGGTGTTACACGCAATACAAAATTACCTCTGGCATGGGCTTTTAGACCGAAACATTGCAGTTCGTCTTGTAATTTTAATGATAATGAAATTTAGTATAAATTCCTTATATATCTAATATTTTTGACATTTAATTAATTGAATATTTATCGCTCAACTTTCACGTGCAGGTTTCTTTTTATTTGACACCACGCTAAAGGAAGTGTGGGCTCTGTTCTCACTTTTATGTGACAAGACGCTAGAGGAAGTGTGGGCTCGTTCTCACTTTTATGTGACAAGACGCTTAGAGGAAGTGTGGGCTCTGTTCTCACTTTTATGTGACAAGACGCTAGAGGAAGTGTGGGCTCTGTTCTCACATTTATTTGACAACACGCTAGAGGAAGTGTGGGCTCTGTTCTCACATTTATTTGACGACACGCTAGAGGAAGTGTGGGCTCTGTTCTCACATTTATTTGACAGTACGCTAGAGGAAGTGTGGGCTCTGTTCTCACATTTATTTGACAACACGCTAGAGGAAGTGTGGGCTCTGTTCTCACATTTATTTGACGACACGCTAGAGGAAGTGTGGGCTCTGTTCTCACATTTATTTGACAACACGCTAGAGGAAGTGTGGGCTCTGTTCTCACATTTATTTGACAACACGCTAGAGGAAGCGTGGGCTCTGTTTTCATATTTATTTTTGATCGTACAGTTATGTAATAAATTATAAATTACTGAAAGGTACTGAAAATCCAATGAATAATAATAATAATAATAATAATAATAACTTCTTTTGCGCCAATATCCTCGAAAATCAAGCTCAGTGGCGCGACAAAACCAAGGGATTAATAAATCTCATAATCGAAAGCAATGCGTGAGTCGTCAACGAGTGGATGAAGAGGCTAGGAGGCTAAGGAGGATAGGCAGCATTAAAGAGATATGCTTTTTGACGTCGGCGGAATGAAACTATGTTACCTTCTGATTTAATACTGGCAGGAAGCGAATTCCACACCGTTGGTGCGGCAACCGAGAAAGCTCGGGTCCCAGCTTTCGTTTTCACCCGAGGGGTGTAATGAGGGTTACTACTGGTTGAGCGTAGCTGTCGGGAATTTCTTGCTGGAGTTAGCATTGAATTATGCTTACCGAAGCAGAACCCACCAAATACTTGAACTGTTCAGTGTTTTTAATAATCGCAACGCTGTCCCTTCGACCATCCGTTTGCAAGCAACTTGTTGTTCCTATAATTACTCTTAATATTGGCAAACGTGCTTTCTCTGTGGCTGCGCCAACAATTTGGAATCAACTCCCTATTGCGATTAAATCTGTTGAACCTATAGACACCTTTCGTAGGAAATGGAAAACATATTTGTTTGAAATTGCTTTTCCACCATAGAATGTCAGTTCCATGCTCCAATGACGACTTTTGCCTGATTTTGTATGGTGCGCCTCTGATCTTAACCATTTTAAAGGATTTATGCGCTATAGAGGTTTTACAATTATTAATATTATTGGGGCGGTCAGTACGATATAACCTATTTAATTTATATTGCATAAGTTTATTGTAAAATAAAAAGCCCCAACACACTACTTAGAAATGTCGGGACTTCCACAAATATGCACCCATCTGAACAGGATTGTCGCCTTGACTAGTGATCGATGTTAAAAGAGGTTATTGCCCTCCATGTATCGTCCTGACACCGTCACATGTACGGAGTTATAACACAAAGACAGTATGGAACTGCAAGTGTTATACGGAATGACAAATACGACAGTGACGCATACTGTTCTTCAGTGATATATTTTATTGCGCTGTAATTCATGATTACTTTGTTCTTGCACAAATCAAGATGACATTAAGACAAGATAAGAATACTTTATTAATCCCCGCAAGGAAATTACAGTTCTGCTTGTGTGCTTGTATAATCATAAAAAGGCAAATATCACACACATAAAATATAGTAAATAAAACGAAATAAAACCACACTAAATCACATGCATAAATATTGATAACATTATTGAAACATTAATATCACACCAAAGAATAAAAGCATTCGATGCAGAAGTCGCGGCTGGAGATTGCAGCGTCAATTATTTCATTTAATTATTAAATATGGCTCTAGTTTCAAGCGGCGTATGTTATGGAACTTAATATTTCAAAGATATGTCATCATAATGTCGCTTAGTCTCGGTAAAAGTAGAAAACGTACACTGCTCGACGCTCGGTGTGTCAACGTCTATGACACCGCGAATGGAAACATAGTAGCATATCATATCGTACATTAACACCGAAAAAACTAAATAACAATTATAGACTGTCCGTGTACGTTCTGCAAACTGTTTCTATCTATGTAACTATTCAAGCATATGCGATAATTATTAGTCAAACCTTATGTCTAATTAATATAAATCAAAATTACTCGCAATCTGGTTTGCATAGCGCTAAAAATATAACTCATTCACCAACAACACCCTTTGTGTTAAATTAAATATTCAAAAGCAGTGAATACATTGCATGAATGACATTATGCCATGTACAACACCGTGTATGTGTTTGCATATCAACAAACATACAGTCTAATATATATATATATATATATATATATATATATATATATATATATATATATATATATATATATATATATATATATATATATATATATATACAGAAATACATATTTATTTTCTAGCAAAAACAGCAGAAGCAGTTTGAATAGCTAGATATGCCACGGGTCCGTCCGTCCTTCGTTGTAAGCGCATGAGAAATGTATTTAAAGTATTTCCGAAGCCAGCACATCAGCGAGGCTTCTACAGATTTCAATGTTTTATCAGCAACATAATTTTTAATTTGCCATCGGATATCATGACGACGATTACCACAACATGAGACGATTTTGCATGAAAGGTTCCACACTAACATTTTTGTTTGAGGAGGTGAGGATGTCAAAAAAATCAGCGCGGTCTGCATGGGCTATACTTTCTGATAACTCGTCCGAGACAACATGTTTGTGTACGGGTGTTGTAATAGCGACGACCACACAGCGGTCTGCATGGTCTCCACTTGCTCTGAACAATTCGTCCGCTACAACACCTTTGTGTACGGGGATTGTAATAGCGGCGACCACACAGCGGTCTGCATGGTGTCCACTTGCTCTGAACAAGTCGTCCGCTACAACACCTTTGTGTACGGGGGTTGTAATAGCGGCGACCACAATGCGGTCTGCATGGTATATACTTGCTCTGAACAAGTCGTCCGTTACAACACCTTTGTGTACGGGGGTTGTAATAGCGACGACCACACTGCGATTTGCATGGTGTCCACTTGCTCTGAACAAATCGTCCGTTACAACACCTTTGTGTAAGTGGGTTGTAATAGCGACGACCACACAGCGGTTTGCATGGTCTCGACTTGCTCTGAACAAGTCGTCCGGTACAACACCTTTGTGTACGGGGGTTGTAATAGCGACGACCACACTGCGATTTGCATGGTGTCCACTTGCTCTGAACAAGTCGTCCGTTACAACACCTCTGTGTACGGGGGTTGTAATAGCGATGACCACACTGCGATTTGCATGGTGTCCACTTGCTCTGAACAAGTCGTCCGTTACAACACCTCTGTGTACGGGGGTTGTAATAGCGATGACCACACAGCGGTTTGCATGGTCTCGACTTGCTCTGAACAAGTCGTCCGTTACAACACCTTTGTGTACGGGGGTTGTAATAACGACGACCACACAGCGGTCTGCATGGTCTCGACTTGCTCTGAACAAGTCTTCCATTACAACACCTTTGTGTACGGAGGTTATAATAACGACGACCACACAGCGGTCTGCATGGTCTCGACTTGCTCTGAACAAGTCGTCCGTTACAACACCTTTGTGTACGGGGGTTGTAATAACGACGACCACACAGCGGTCTGCATGGTCTCGACTTGCTCTGAACAAGTCTTCCATTACAACACCTTTGTGTACGGAGGTTATAATAACGACGACCACACAGCGGTCTGCATGGTCTCGACTTGCTCTGAACAAGTCGTCCGTTACAACACCTTTGTGTACGGGGGTTATAATAACGACGACCACACAGCGGTCTGCATGGTCTCGACTTGCTCTGAACAAGTCTTCCATTACAACACCTCTGTGTACGGGGGTTGTAATAGCGACGACCACACTGCGATTTGCATGGTGTCCACTTACTCTGAACAAGTCTTCCATTACAACACCTTTGTGTACGGAGGTTATAATAACGACGACCACACAGCGGTCTGCATGGTCTCGACTTGCTCTGAACAAGTCGTCCGCTACAACACCTTTGTGTACGGGGGTTATAATATCGACGACCACACAGCGGTCTGCATGGTCTCGACTTGCTCTGAACAAGTCGTCCGCTACAACACCTTTGTGTACGGGGGTTATAATAACGACGACCACACAGCGGTCTGCATGGTCTCGACTTGCTCTGAACAAATCGTCCGCTACAACACCTTTGTGTACGGGGGTTATAATATCGACGACCACACAGCGGTCTGCATGGTCTCGACTTGCTCTGAACAAGTCGTCCGCTACAACACCTTTGTGTACGGGGGTTATAATATCGACGACCACATAGCGGTCTGCATGGTCTCGACTTGCTCTGAACAAGTCGTCCGCTACAACACCTTTGTGTACGGGGGTTATAATATCGACGACCACAGAGCAGTCTGCATGGTCTCGTCTTGCTCTGAACAAGTCGTCCGTTACAACACCTATGTGTACGGGGGTTATAATAACGACGACCACACAGCGGTCTGCATGGTCTCGACTTGCTCTGAACAAGTCTTCCATTACAACACCTTTGTGTACGGGGGTTATAATAACGACGACCACACAGCGGTCTGCATGGTCTCGACTTGCTCTGAACAAGTCGTCCGTTACAACACCTTTGTGTACGGGGGTTATAATAACGACGACCACACAGCGGTCTGCATGGTATCGACTTGCTCTGAACAAGTCGTCCGTTACAACATCTTTGTGTACGGGGGTTATAATATCGACGACCACAGAGCGGTCTGCATGGTCTCGACTTGCTCTGAATAAATCGTCCGTAACAGCACCTTTGTGTAAGGGGATTATAATGTCGACCACCACAGTTCCCTGCACACTTTGTTGCCCTGCTCTGAAGCCGTCCACCGCAGCATCTTTGAGTCTTCGAATTATACGGACGTGTAACACAACATCTCATGTACGAGGACGACTTTCTCAAAACAGTTCCACCGCAACATACTTGCGTACGGAGGTCATAGGAGCGTCTACCGCAACATCTCGTGGTCGCTGACGTCTTTTTCCAAATGTTCACACCGCAGCATACTTGCTTCCGAGGGTTGTACAGGCGGCTGGCGCAACATAAAACGGTGGCGGACGTTTTTCTCATCAGGTTTCCCCGGCAGCACACGTGGGTTCGCGGGTCGTAGCGTCTGTAGCCGCACCTAGTCGAAATACCAGCTCCCACCACGGCGACACAAGCTCCGAGCCACAGGAGCAACGGAAGCGGAAGCTTCAATCGGCACCGCCTGGAAAAGTGAAAGGAAAATTAATTATTGACATGTACGTGTGTTGACTTTTAACCTGATAAAATATGTCAGTGTCCATTGTTATGACTGCCATCAACAAATCAAAGGTAGGCCTACTTTACTGTCAGCGAAAAATACATATAATTGCCCTGTCAGCGAAAAATCCATATAATTGCCGTGTGACATTGGTGTACTGAAAAAATCTAAAGGAACTTGGTCACTTTCAATTTGCGATTGCGTTATTCCTACATTTCTGTCATGAGGTTTCTTGTCGTAATACTCGATCATTAATTTGTTTTTGTTTTCAAATGGTATTGCATATATTTGGGTGTATAAAGGGTATGGCATAAATAATTATTAAATGTTTCCTACAGATTTGCCTGTAACAAATTCATATTTATTTGAACCCATTTTGAATTTATACAGCAGACATATCCGTGGGTGAGTGGGTGAGTGGTTGAGTGGGTGTGTGAATGGGTGTGTGGGTGGGTGGGGGTGGGTGGGTGAGTGGGTGAGTGGGTGAGTGGGTGAGTGGGTGAGTGGGTGAGTGGGTGAGTGGGTGAGTGGGTGAGTGGGTGAGTGGGTGAGTGGGTGAGTGGGTGAGTGGGTGAGTGGGTGAGTGGGTGAGTGGGTGAGTGGGTGAGTGGGTGAGTGGGTGAGTGGGTGAGTGGGTGAGTGGGTGAGTGGGTGAGTGGGTGAGTGGGTGAGTGGGTGAGTGGGTGAGTGGGTGAGTGGGTGAGTGGGTGAGTGGGTGAGTGGGTGAGTGGGTGAGTGGGTGAGTGGGTGAGTGGGTGAGTGGGTGAGTGGGTGAGTGGGTGAGTGGGTGAGTGGGTGAGTGGGTGAGTGGGTGAGTGGGTGAGTGGGTGAGTGGGTGAGTGGGTGAGTGGGTGAGTGGGTGAGTGGGTGAGTGGGTGAGTGGGTGAGTGGGTGAGTGGGTGAGTGGGTGAGTGGGTGAGTGGGTGAGTGGGTGAGTGGGTGAGTGGGTGAGTGGGTGAGTGGGTGAGTGGGTGAGTGGGTGAGTGGGTGAGTGGGTGAGTGGGTGAGTGGGTGAGTGGGTGAGTGGGTGAGTGGGTGAGTGGGTGAGTGGGTGAGTGGGTGAGTGGGTGAGTGGGTGAGTGGGTGAGTGGGTGAGTGGGTGAGTGGGTGGGTGAGTGAGTGGGTGAGTGGGTGAGTGGGTGTGTGGTTGTGTGGGTGTGTGGGTGAGTGGGTGAGTGGGTGAGTGGGTGAGTGGGTGAGTGAGTCAGTGAGTCAGTGAGTCAGTGAGTCAGTGAGTCAGTGAGTGTGTGGGTGGAGTCAGTGAGTGGGCGAGTCAATGAGTCAGAATAAACGCATACAAAACATGTCACGGAAGTGACGATGATTAGCCACACCTGCATTGTATTTTTTAAATAATGCCTATTGTATATGTGTGCTTTATGTTACCACTTTTCAGCCAGTATGTGACTTACTCGGGTAGAAAGCACAATCATGTGGGGAATGATTGACGCCACGAAGTCATTTGACATCCAGTAGTCTCGAAAAACACAGCAGAAAAGAAATTATTTCAAGACAAGCAAAAGTGTGACTGGTGGTAGTGAACAAAGAAAGACCAACTAAGACGTTATCTGTAGAACCAGCCACGCAATTCTGATCAACACCAACAGTGTCAGAACTACCACAAAGCCAAACAAATTAACAACCCTCAAGACATCATGTTTCTAGCTGAAACCAATATAAACGAAAACTACCCTACCTATTCATTCCTTCCACAACACTATAAAGCCATCCGAAAGCACAGAAACACCCTTCGAGTTAATCTTCCCAGATGACATTGTTGCCGAATCACCTGCCAATCTTAACTCAAACTGTGAAATAAAATGGTGAAAAGTCATTTTACACGAAATAATTGTATTTACTTTACCTCATATTACCGATCCCCGATGACCAACTCCAATCTCTTGAAGCCCTCCACAAATCTCTTTCAAAACTATAAAGAACATCAAAGCACCAAATGTAGATATAGCAGGAGACTTCAACCTTCCCGATAGCAACTGGGGCAAACAACAACAACAACACATCACTGACAACAGAACGGCCAGCAAACGTAACAAACTACTAGAAATAATCAACGAATTTGGCTTGCAAAACACGGTGAAATAATCCACATGAGATGACTCGGGCAATATCATTGACGTCATACTTACCTCAAACCCATCAATACTTGTTAATAATCACACCACTCCTGGCATGGGTGACCTTTAAAGTAAACCTAAACTTTGTCCGTAACAGAAAACCACCCCACAAAGCCAAATGCTACTCAGACTACCTAAATAATCACATTGGAGAAAGCTTAAAAATAAACCCAAAGCAATTCATTCTGGTCACTTATTAAAACAAACATTAGCATCTCTACACTGCAATCACTAAGCCAAACAATCACAAACGATCAGGACAAAGCAAATACACTTAAAAACCAATTCAGCTTCGTATTTCCTGAATAGTTCTACCCCATCCCCCCAACTAGCTCCATCCATCTACTCCGATATCTCCTTCCTTGAAATTTGGATAGACAGAAGAGCTAAGCAATTGAAAAATCAAAATAAAGCTGTAGGCCAGATGAACCACCTTCTAGATTTCTCAAAGAGGCTGCAGTGGAAATAGCTCCAAATTTCACGCACATTTTCAGCAGTCATATAACACTTCCAGGCACTAATAACACCAATACACAAAAAGATCTTTAAATCAGACCGTGCCAATTACAGACTCATTTTACTAACATGCATCCTCTGCAAAGTAATGGAGCACATTATTCTTAGCAATATGTGGAGACACTTACGCCAACATAACATCATCGTCCACTTCCAATATGGTTTCCAGTCAGGACTGTCTTTTGAGTCCCAACTCATCGAGACAGTCCATGACTGGATAACAGCTATAGACAACGAAACACAAATAGACGCCATCCTGCTTGTTTTCGCCAAAATCTTTGAAAAAGGCCCTCACAAACGCCTATGGTCAAAATGCCTTCTATGGAATAACTGGAAACACCATAAACTGGATAAAACCATTTCTTTTACATCGAAAAGAGAGTCTCAGTCTACTAATGTGATTGTCACATGTCATAGAAGTAATATAAGCAGTGTGTGTGTGTGAGAAACCATTGCAACAATAATTTTACAGGGCATATTAAACAAACTGACCAAAGAAGTACGGCATTCAGGGGCTATAACCTGGACATACCTATGGAAACGCATAATATTATGTCCGTCACTGCGTGAAGCATAGTACGATCATGGAATAAACAACACCATAACTGTAAATTAACCAGTTTACACGAGCATAATAATTGCACGTACAAAGAGAAAAATGAAGTAAACTTCACACTTACATAATTCTTCTTGATTCAGGCCAACTCCTTCAACGTCTTCTCCCGCGGTCAATGTGGCTGGTCGACACAATCTACCCTACCCCGTGATGTACGACCTTATATACAAGACAGGCCGATCCCAGAACGACAAATTATTGTATTATTTGATTCACTAGAAGCGAGTGAGACAATGCCATGGTCTGTGATTGGGACGCGTGTCGACGGGGTTTCCCGTGACACATTGCTGCGGAAGTGTTTTTGCGAGGCGACCGATCCCTCCATCACATTCACTTCGTCAAACACAACCGGGGAAATGGTCATGTTCTTTACAAGATCAGACAGGTTTGTCTAGCATACTTCGAGAGGTAGTATTGATTGTATGTGGCAAATAGTGTCAAAGACGTTGTTTTGCACTTGCCCGGTTTGTACCGTATATGTGTATTTTGGTTGCGAGTTGTGAATGAATGAATCACACGTTCGATAAGTGATGTAATGTACAAATCATATTAGGAGATTCCGTTTATTGCATTA
>OZ024857.1:51020278-51032778 GCA_964017155.1 Oasisia sp. SBJ-2009
ATTCAATGATTCAATGATTCAATGATTCAATGATTCAATGATTCAATGATTCAATGATTCAATGATTCAATGATTCAATGATTCAATGATTCAATGATTCAATGATTCAATGATTCAATGATTCAATGATTCAATGATTCAATGATTCAATGATTCAATGATTCAATGATTCAATGATTCAATGATTCAATGATTCAATGATTCAATGATTCAATGATTCAATGATTCAATGATTCAATGATTCAATGATTCAATGATTCAATGGTTGAATGATTTGACTGAATGATTTGACTGAATGATTTGACTGAATGATTTGACTGAATGATTTGACTGAATGATTTGACTGAATGATTTGACTGAATGATTTGATTGAATGATTTGATTGAATGATTTGATTGAATGATTTGATTGAATGATTTGATTGAATGATTTGATTGAATGATTTGATTGAATGATTTGATTGAATGATTTGATTGAATGATCTAGTGATTGAATGATCTAATGATCGAATGATCGAATGATCGGATGAATGGATGATCGGATGAGTGGATGATTGGATGAGTGGATGAGTGGACGAGTGGATGAGTGAACGAGTGGACGAGTGAACGAACGAACGAACGAACGAACGAACGGACGGACGGACGGACGGACGGACGGACGGACGGACGGACGGACGGACGGACGGACGGACGGACGGACGGACGGACGGACGGACGGACGGACGGACGGACGGACGGACGGACGGACGGACGGACGGACGGACGGACGGACGGACGGACGGACGGACGGACGGACGGACGGACGGACGGACGGACGGACGGACGGACGGACGGACGGACGGACGGACGGACGGACGGACGGACGGACGGACGGACGGACGGACGGACGGACGGACGGACGGACGGACGGACGGACGGACGGACGGACGGACGGACGGACGGACGGACGGACGGACGGACGGACGGACGGACGGACGGACGGACGGACGGACGGACGGACGGACGGACGGACGGACGGACGGACGGACACGGACGGACGGACGGACGGACGGACGGACGGACTGGACTGGACTGGACTGGACTGGACTGGACTGGACTGGACTGGACTGGACTGGACTGGACTGGACTGGACTGGACTGGACTGGACTGGACTGGACTGGACTGGACTGGACTGGACTGGACTGGACTGGACTGGACTGGACTGGACTGGACTGGACTGGACTGGACTGGACTGGACTGGACTGGACTGGACTGGACTGGACTGGACTGGACTGGACTGGACTGGACTGGACTGGACTGGACTGGACTGGACTGGACTGGACTGGACTGGACTGGACTGGACTGGACTGGACTGGACTGGACTGGACTGGACTGGACTGGACTGGACTGGACTGGACTGGACTGGACTGGACTGGACTGGACTGGACTGGACTGGACTGGACTGGACTGGACTGGACTGGACTGGACTGGACTGGACTGGACTGGACTGGACTGGACTGGACTGGACTGGACTGGACTGGACTGGACTGGACTGGACTGGACTGGACTGGACTGGACTGGACTGGACTGGACTGGACTGGACTGGACTGGACTGGACTGGACTGGACTGGACTGGACTGGACTGGACTGGACTGGACTGGACTGGACTGGACTGGACTGGACTGGACTGGACTGGACTGGACTGGACTGGACTGGACTGGACTGGACTGGACTGGACTGGACTGGACTGGACTGGACTGGACTGGACTGGACTGGACTGGACTGGACTGGACTGGACTGGACTGGACTGGACTGGACTGGACTGGACTGGACTGGACTGGACTGGACTGGACTGGACTGGACTGGACTGGACTGGACTGGACTGGACTGGACTGGACTGGACTGGACTGGACTGGATTGGATTAGTTTGCGTTGCGTTGCGTTGCGTTGCGTTGCGTTGCGTTGCGTTGCGTTGCGTTGCGTTGCGTTGCGTTGCGTTGCGTTGCGTTGCGTTGCGTTGCGTTGCGTTGCGTTGCGTTGCGTTGCGTTGCGTTGCGTTGCGTTGCGTTGCGTTGCGTTGCGTTGCGTTGCGTTGCGTTGCGTTGCGTTGCGTTGCGTTGCGTTGCGTTGCGTTGCGTTGCGTTGCGTTGCGTTGCGTTGCGTTGCGTTGCGTTGCGTTGCGTTGCGTTGCGTTGCGTTGCGTTGCGTTGCGTTGCGTTGCGTTGCGTTGCGTTGCGTTGCGTTGCGTTGCGTTGCGTTGCGTTGCGTTGCGTTGCGTTGCGTTGCGTTGCGTTGCGTTGCGTTGCGTTGCGTTGCGTTGCGTTGCGTTGCGTTGCGTTGCGTTGCGTTGCGTTGCGTTGCGTTGCGTTGCGTTGCGTTGCGTTGCGTTGCGTTGCGTTGCGTTGCGTTGCGTTGCGTTGCGTTGCGTTGCGTTGCGTTGCGTTGCGTTGCGTTGCGTTGCGTTGCGTTGCGTTGCGTTGCGTTGCGTTACACTACACTACACTACACTACACTACACTACACTACACTACACTACACTACACTACACTACACTACACTACACTACACTACACTACACTACACTACACTACACTACACTACACTACACTACACTACATTACATTACATTACATTACATTACATTATATTATATTATATTAAATAAAATTAAATATGAGACGCTGATTTGTTGTCAGGAAGAATTTGAAATAACAAATTAAATAATGATACTTTTTTAACAGATAATGCTGTAGTATAAAAAATATTCAAAATTTAACTTGTATTAACAAAAAAATTTAGAAAAATAAAAATTTGCAGTTGCTCATAAAATAGGAATTACGGCAGGATTAACCAATATCCTATGATGACAGCATTGCTTAGCCCCACACGGATAACTTTCAAGCGCCGGCTAAATCACCAGACTTCTCGGCGAAGTTACGCAGCCGAGCGACTGTCGGTTAGACGAGACTACGTTGACCGCCGTTGTTTTTGTCTGTAGTCTTCGTCGTTTTCATCATCGTCTTGACTGTACGTAACTGTTCTGTGATAGGAAATATCTTAACCTAGCACTTCGCAGCAGCCTGATACACCGCACATCGTCAATTGTCGACCTCTTTACCACGTAGCACGACTCACTAGACCAACTATCTCGCTTGGTCACCAGGTGGTAGCACCACTCATGACACACTTATGTGGTATGTTTGATAGACGTTTGTGTCGTAACATCGTTGTGTTGTATGTGCTTAGGTGTAAATGCTAATTGGTGTCACAAAACATTCCCTGGCAAAGACTCCCAATATTGAATTCACGACTTTGACAACGAGTATTGAAACATTGATTATACTTGACTTGGGCTTGGCTGTTAGGGAGTTAGGCCGAATCAACCGTATCTACCTCGGGCTTGGCTGTCAGACGTGGCTACTCAGCCTTCTCTCAGTAATACCAAGGATATTATAGCTTCACAAGCTATAGAATCCTTGGTAATACCCTACCGTAACATTATGCATAATTCATTGATGGTGTACGCATGTTCAAGTGATGCGCAGTGCTGATTAATAATAAATAATATTGGTGTTGAAATGTTTATATAAAAAAGTGCAAGTGCGGGTTAAAATCAGCGATCACGATACTTTTAAGCCTTGCCTGCTTCAGTGCTGTCAGATCTCAAGGCACTGCTGGAAAGCTTCTCGGGAGAAGAAGCATATACTGTGTTGGCTGTTAGTTTGTGCCAAGGTTCTATTGTGGCTACAAAGAAGGCGTGTTCAATAGCCTCAGGCTATATCATAGGCTTATATCCGGGAATGTTGGACCATTAGCCTATTTGTAAGGGGTGCCCTGTGCGTCCAGAAGATAAATAGTTTTGTGGCCCGGTGAGTGCATGCTGGCTGGGTGTCTATACAGAGGGATGTCAACTTAGCCATGCTGGCTGGGCGTCTGTAAAGAGAGATGTCAACTAAGCCATGCTTGCTGGCTGTCTGTACTGAGGGATGTCAACTTAGCCATGCTGACTGGGTGTCTGTAAAGAGAGATGTCAACTAAGCCATGCTGGCTGGGTGTCGGAACAGAGGGATGTCAACTTAGCCATGCTGGCTGAGTGTCTGTAAAGAGATATGTCAACTAAGCCATACTGGCTGGGTGTCTGTACAGAGGGATGTCAACTTAGCCATGCTGGCTGGGTGTCTGTAAAGAGAGATGTCAACTAAGCCATGCTGGCTGGGTGTCTATGTCAACTAAGCCATGCTGGCTGGGTGTCTGTACAGACGGATGTCAACTAAGCCATGCTGGCTGGGTGTCTGTACAGAGGGATGTCAACTAAGCCATGTTGGCTGGGTGTCTGTACAGAGGGATGTCAACTAAGCCATGCTGGCTGGGTGTCTGTACAGAGGGATGTCAACTAAGCCATGCTGGCTGGGTGTCTGTACAGACGGGTGCCAACTATGCCATGCTGGCTGGGTGTCTGTACAGAGGGATGTCAACTAAGCCATGCTGGCTGGGTGTCTGTAAAGAGGGATGTCAACTAAGCCATGCTGGTTGGGTGTCTGTACAGACGGGTGTCAACTAAGCCATGTTGGCTGCGTGTCTGTACAGACGAGTGTCAACTAAGCCATGCTGGCTGGGTGTCTGTAAAGAGGGATGTCAACTAAGCCATGCTGGCTGGGTGTCTGTAAAGAGGGATGTCAACTAAGCCATGCTGACTGGGTGTCTGTAAAGAGAGATGTCAACTAAGCCATGCTGGCTGGGTGTCTGTACAGAGGGATGTCAACTAAGCCATGCTGGCTGGGTGTCTGAAAAGAGAGATGTCAACTAAGCCATGCTGGCTGGGTGTCTGTAAAGAGGGATGTCAACTAAGCCATGCTGGTTGGGTGTCTGTAAAGAGAGATGTCAACTAAGCCATGCTGGCTGGGTGTATGTACAGAGGGATGTCAACTAAGCCATGCTGGCTGGGTGTCTGTAAAGAGAGATGTCAACTAAGCCATGCTGGCTGGGTGTCTGTACAGAAGGATGTCAACTAAGCCATGCTGGCTGGGTGTCTGTACAGAGGGATGTCAACTAAACGATGCTGGTTGGGTGACTGTACAGAGAGTGATGTCAACTAAGTCATGCTGGCTGAGTGTCTGTACAGAGGGATGTCAACTAAGCCATGCTGGTTGGGTGACTGTACAGAAGGATGTCAACTAAGTCATGCTGGCTGGGTGTCTGTACAGAGGGATGTCAACTAAACCATGCTGGTTGGGTGTCTGTACAGAGGGATGTCAACTAAACCATGTGGTTGGGTGTCTGTACAGAGGGATGTCAACTAAGCCATGCTGGCTGGGTGTCTGTACAGAGGGATGTCAACTAAACGATGCTGGTTGGGTGACTGTACAGAGAGTGATGTCAACTAAACCATGCTGGTTGGGTGACTGTACAGAGGGATGTCAACTAAACCATGCTGGTTGGGTGACTGTACAGAGGGATGTCAACTAAGTCATGCTGGCTGGGTGACTGTACAGAGGGATGTCAACTAAACCATGCTGGTTGGGTGACTGTACAGAGGGATATCAACAAAGCCCGTGCAGAATTTTACTGTGGCGCCGCCAGTCATTGTGTAGAGTTATAGAAGTTACTCACATATCTGGTGGCTCGCCTCTGACACATTTCAAATTAGTTGGTGTTTTGTTTGATTGTGGGGTCCCAGATGATAAAAGCGTATTCAAGTGATAGGTATGATTTGACTGATCTTGGGCGTTTGCTGGTGTTACGTCTAATAAAGGTGATGGTGTTATTGTTTTTTTATGATTGTATCTACATTTCCTAGGCCAAGAAAGAAGGTACCACAGTCTTACAGGGATAACCAGCTTGCTTTTTGGAGTAATTTGGTATATTTATCAAAGAAAATGTATGTTTGTAATACTGGTAGCTGCTATTGTCTCGGTTCTAGTTGTTGTCTCGATCCCAACTGGTACTGCACGCCGTGCAAAATTACCCCTGGCATGGACTTATTGATCGAAAAATTGCAGTTCGTCTTGTAATTATAATGATAATGACATTTAATGTAAATTCCTCATAGCTAATATTTTTTAACATTTAATTAATTGCGAATCGCTTCGGCCCCGAACTTTTCGTTCTGTGCACAAATTCAGTGGGGACAGTAGCTTCGTTCAACATTCGTCTTTCACCCAATCCCGGCAACCTGTGTTCCACATCAACGGTGACATGGTCCTGGCAAACCATTTTCCGGTTGAAATTGAATGTTTCCACTGTATGACTCGTACCTATATTGTGGAGCCATTTGCTCGCCAACTTGCCCTTCGACGGCGGGCTTCGTAGATAATTTATTGGCATTTGGACAAATCGTTTTCCTTTCACGGACCCTTCTCCTGCCTTCTTTTGACATCCGCATGCTTGATATTCAAGCATTTCATTATCACAAGACTCATAAAACAACTCGATTCATGTCGCTATGCTAGTGTTTACATATTACGCTACGCCTATATCGCTGAGGTGGTGGACCGCCTACGTCACACTCACGCATTCTCTCGCGTTAATCTTCGTGAGTTCCCCGTGAAATGGGCAACAATGGCAGCGCCCATGGTCAGTGAAAATGCACGTTTCAAGATTAATTTTATGATGTATAACATTCTTACAAAATTAAACAAAAAATACATGTGTTACAATATTCTATCATGAATGTTATGTGGGAATTGGGGGGATTTTAATGCATTTTCAATACTATGGTTGCATGTTCCTTTAATGTGTTCCAGTCGTCATGTAAATAGTAATAGGAAGGAAGTTAAGTAACAGTAATAGATTCTGCTCCAATGTAATCAACTCCATGTTTTATGATTATCATGACTGTACTAATGCTGCAGGGCAGATGTTCAAATATATCTTACTCATAGTTGATTACACCTATTTCTAAGTGATCGTACATTTTAATACTAATCATAAGTGATCATATTTATGGTCTTGGTTGTTATATAAACTGTAGCTCAACCTTTATTTCCAGCATATGTGAAGCTGTGCAATATCCAGCCAATGTTCTAAAATGTTATCATAGTACTGAGGCTAGCATCCAACTGATATACTTTGACAATTGATACCTGTCTTGCAGCTTACTAATTTACTGTATTGTTTCTTAGGTATTATAGTGGTTTTAATATTATCAGTGTGCAAACATTGAAGAACAAATGGCTGTATTAATGCATTGTTTCTTATGTATTATATATATTTGTACGAGCAGCCTTTGCACACTAATTGCAGCGTAGCTGGGTGCTCCTCAGAGAAGTTGAGATAGAGTTTGATTGATTTGATTGATTGAACATGTCTGGCAGGGGAGCAAAGTATGAAGCGCTTTGAGCAGTCCGGAATCCTGGATACAGCGCTATAAAAGACCGTATCTTTACCTTTATGTCATTAATGTATACCTTTGTGTTATTTTGCTACATACTCTCTTCCCGGGCAGCAGAAATACCATTCTATCCTACTTTTTACATAAACTCCCAAAATTTAAATATTCTAATATTACCTTCACTGCAAATCACCTTTCACCATCCTGATTGTTTTCAAACTTCAAAATACCCATTGAACAGGATTGTCGCCTAGACTAGTGATCGATGTTAAAAGGGGTTATTTCCCTGGGTGTATCATCCTGAAACCGTCACATGTACGGATTTATAACACAAAAACAGTATGGAACTGCAAGTGTTATACGGAATGACAAATACGACAGTGACGCATACTGTTCTTCAGTGATATATTTTATTGCGCTGTAATTCATGATTACTTTGTTCTTGCACAAACCATGATAACATTAAGACAAGATAAGAATACTTTATTAATCCCCGCAGGCAAATTACAGTTCTGCTTGTGTACTTGTATAATCATGAAAAGTCAAATATCACATAAACACAAAATATAGTAAATAAAACGAATTAAAACCATACTAAACCACAGGTATAAACGTTGAGAACATTATTGAAACATTAATATCACACCAAAGTAGAAAAGCATTCGATGCAGAAGTCGTGGCTGGAGATCGCAGCGTCTATGATTTCATTTAATTATTAAACATGGCTCTAGTTTCAAGCAGCGTATGTTATGGAACTTAATATTCCAAAGGTATGTCATCATAATGTCGCTTAATCTCGATTAAAGTAGAGCACCTACACTGCTCGACGCTCGGTGTGTTAACGTATATCACACCCCGAATGGAAACACAGTCGCATATCATCTCGTACATTAACACCGGAAAAAACAAAATAACAATTATAGACTGTCCGTGTACGTTCTGCGAACTGTTTGTGTGTGTGTGTGTGTGTGTGTGTGTGTGTGTGTGTGTGTGTGTGTGTGTGTGTGTGTGTGTGTGTGTGTGTGTGTGTGTGTGTGTGTGTGTGTGTGTGTGTGTGTGTGTGTGTGTGTGTGTGTGTGTGTGTGTGTGTGTGTGTGTGTGTGTGTGTGTGTGTGTGTGTGTGTGTGTGTGTGTGTGTGTGTGATTCTGTGCATGCGGCTCAAACATATGCGATCATTATTAGTCATTCCTTATGTCCAATTATCATAAATCAAAATTGCTCGCATTCTGGTTTGCGCAGCGCTAAAAATATAACTCATTCACCAACAACACCCTGTGTGTTAAATATTCAAAAGCAGTGAATACATTGCATGAATGACATTATGCCATATACAACACCGTGTATGTGTTTGCATATCAACAAACATACAGTTTAATATATATGGGTCAGGTCATAGAAAAACGTAAAATTGGGGCTGGACAGGCAAAAATAATAAAACTCACAATTACTTTAAACAACTTTATTACAATTGAAGAACAACTTATTCCCTTCATATAGCACCAAATTATACTGACTTAATCCTAGCGGTTCAGTTTTTAGAGATTGTCAGAGAAAACGTAATGTGATCGGCAAACGTCCGTGATCGAAATAAATTGAACAACAATTAAAGACCCTTTAATATCTCAGATTAACTGCAAATTTTGCTTATCACTAGCCATGATATGTATGTTTGAAAGTACAGAAAATGAATAAGCACATTAAAGAATCTTTAACATTATATGCTAATAAACTTTTACCGAAGACTGAAAATAGCGCAAATCTTTGGAAAAAACTTTTTACTTTACCCTTGCATACTCAAAAATGCTCTCTTACACATGAAAGTCACTCTACACAATCTACGACATATCTACTTTACAAAATATGTGGTCCAAAGCATTCACAAACAGCACCGTTGTCTCATAGCCGACATATACAAAGTCATATAAAATTGCGTAGAAATCACGGACGTTTGTTACTGGTATCATTTACTTAAGACACTTGTACTAAACATTCACTGTATGTGTCATGACTTTGACAATTAAAACATTTTGTTTTAACTTTCCCCAGGTTACAAGTGCTCTCAAATACAACAGAACCACTTCTATAGCCTTAATGTACAAGGCCAACATGTTTACTATTAGTTTTAACAGTACTAAAGACATTTCTAACACTTGCAGGTGAACAGTATGCCTGCTTACCATATATACATAAAACTCACGAACGTTTGCGTAACGTTCATGGACGTTTGCTACTGGTATCGTTTACTTAAGACACTTGTATGAGTACTAAGCATCTTCATATCATCAGAAAACATCTTCTACATGTACAAAAGAGGTTGATCTGTGCTTACAGCTATATACAAGTATATATTTCAACCATTCACTGTACGTTTTATGATTTTGAAAAATAAAAACCCTTTTTTATTTTCCCCAGATTATGTGTCGTCTCATTTATACAAATATATCACAGAACCTCTTCTATACCCTTAATGTACAAGGCCAACATGTTTACTATTAGTTTTAACAGTAATAAAGAACTTTCTAACACTTGCAGGTGAACAGTATGCCTGCTTACCATATATACATAAAACTCACGAACGTTTGCGTAACGTTCATGGACGTTTGCTACTGGTATCGTTTACTTAAGACACTTGTATGAGTACTAAGCATCTTCATATCATCTCAAAACGTCTTCTACATGTACAAAAGAGGTTGATCTGTGCATACAGCTATATACAAGTATATATTTCTACCATTCACTGTATGTGCTATGATTTTGAAAAATAAAAACCCGTTTTTTTTACTTTCTCCAGATTATGTGTGGTCCCACTTATACAAATATATCACAGAACCTCTTCTATACCCTAAATGTACAATGTTTACTATTAGTTTCAACAGTGAAAACGATCATTCTGCCAGTTTCAGTCACCTTCTCAGTATATTTAAATAAAAATCACGGACGTTTGTTTTCATTTCGACGCCAGTTGTAAGGCCAATACAGAAACTGGAGTGAAACTTTTGTTCACGATTGAAGAATGTGGTACAAGAAACAAGAAATGCTATAGGAAATAGCTAGAAAATTATAATTATATGCAGAAGAGGTAAAAATGTTGAACAAACGTCCGTGATTTTTATCAGTATAATTATGTTCATGTGCCACCCTAGCCAAGGGAAGTGGGTGTGGCTAAAACTGTTTTCACCCACAACAATGCAACAACGTACCCTTGTACATAGGTGGTAAAAACAATATGGTGCCCACTTTCTTAACATCCAAACTGGGCTATTGAAATATAATTCACGGACGTTTGCTTAAATAACATTTCTCATTTGAATGAGAATTGAAAACATTTTGCTGGCCCAAATCATGTTAAAATGTCATGGAAATGTAAACTGTGTCCACTTACTAGACAAATAATAAGTTTGGGATATTCTAACTTTACATTACTTGAAATAAGATACATTTAAAAAATGAAGAAATGCTCAAAAATGCCTTTTCCCCTTTTTTCTAATTTTTAGGCCAATAACACAAAAAATCCTCGTCGGACTTATAAAAATTTACATTTTTCTGAAAGCCCAAACAATTCTCTAGTGAATGATACTAAGAAGAATTAGATTGGTGTGTAGGTTTTTACACTATACCCATGTAAAGCTGAAAAACTGTGAACATGGTGAACTGTACGTTTTTCTAAAATCTCACCCATATATATATATATATATATATATATATATATATATATATATATATATATATATATATATATATATATATATATATATATATATATATATATGGGTGAGATTTTAGAAAAACGTACAATTCACCATTTTGGTACATATATATATATATATATATATATATATATATATATATATATATATATATATACAGAAATTCATATTAAAAAACAGCAGAAGCAGTTTGAGTAGCTATATGTGCCACGGTACCGTTCTTCTTTGTAAGCGCATGAGAAATGTATTTAAAGTATTTCCGAAGCCAGCACATCGGCGAGTCATACAGATTTCAACTACCCGGTCGTCATCCACAGCGGTCTGCATGGTTTCCACTTGCTCTGAACAAGTCGACCGTTACAACACCTTTGTTTACGGGGGTTATAATAAACACGACCACACAGCTATCTGCATGGTCTATACTTGCTCTGAACATGTCGTCCGTTACAACACCTTTGTGTACGGGGGTTATAATAAACACGACCACACATCGATCTGCATGGTCTATACTTGCTCTGAACATGTCGTCCGTTACAACACCTTTGTGTACGGGGGTTATAATAAACACGACCACATAGCGATCTGCATGGTCTATACTTGCTCTGAACATGTCATCCGTTACAACACCTTTGTGTACGGGGGTTATAATAAACACGATCACACAGCGGTCTGCATGGTCTATACTTGCTCTGAACATGTCGTCCGTTACAACACCTTTGTGTACGGGGGTTATAATAAACACGACCACACAGCGGTCTGCATGGTCTATTCTTGCTCTGAACATGTCGTCCGTTACAACACCTTTGTATACGGGGGTTATAATAAACACGACCACACAGCAATCTGCATGGTCTATACTTGCTCTGAACATGTCGTCCGTTACAACATGTTTGTGTAAGGGGGTTATAATAACGACGACCACACAGGGGTCTGCATGGTGTCGACTTGCTGAACACACGCCCGTTACAACACTTATGAGTAAGGGGGTTGTAAAAGCGATTACCACAGCGCGGTTTGCATGGTGTTGACCTCCTCTGAATAAATCGTCCGTAACAACACCTTTGTGTGCGGGAATTATAAGAACCACGACCACAGCGCGGTCTGCATGGTGTTGACCTGCTCTGAATAAATCGTCCGTGACAGCATCTTTGTGTGAGGTGATTATAATGTCGACCACCACAGTTCACTGCACACTTTGTTTCCCTGCTCTGAAGACGTCCACTGCAGCATCTTTGAGTCTTCGAATTATACGGACGTGTAACACAACATCTCATGTACGAGGACGTCTTTCTCAAAACGGTTCCACCGCAACATACATGCGTACGGAGGTCATAGGAGCCTCTACCTCAACATCTCGTGGTCGCTGACGTCTTTCTCCAAATGTTCACACCGCAGCATACTTGCGTACGATAGTTGTACAGGCGGCTGCCGCAACATGTCATTGTGACGGACGTTTTTCTGATCAGGTTTCCCTCGCAGCACAC
>OZ024857.1:51037778-51057778 GCA_964017155.1 Oasisia sp. SBJ-2009
TCGACCACGAATGAGGTCCCCAAACTTACTGGTGGACGGCCGTGCCAAACCACTGACTATAAACTGTGTGTTGTGTGTCAAAAAGAAGCCGAACCTTTAGTGTTGCACCCAAGATTAACGCCATACCACAACCCCCTAGAAGCAGTGAAGGAGCATCCACCAGATGACCTGCTTTCGCATAGAAGGCCATGTCATAGGTTATGGCAGTGACTGTCCCATGTGTTGTACCCTTGCCATCAGCAGTGTCCTCAGCAAAGTCTGTGTTGTCTGAGGCAAAGAATATAAACGTGCCCCTCTTCAAGAAAGGTGGCACATACAGCCCCTGGCACTGCTTTGTGTTCTCCACTACAGCATTGGCAAGGGATGTTTCCATGATTAGGGCACGTCTGTAGGACGCACATTGACCCTGAGCATTGAGGAGATTCACAAGTTTCTTGTTTCTTGTGTCGTGATGGATGGTCAGGGCCAATCCCAGTACTTGGGGGTTTTCCCTAGCTTGTTGAGACCGGAATCCAGCACCCTCGTCACTCGGTTTGTACGTGACTTGCCTCTTGGATTTGAAACCAAACATCAGGTTTTGGCTTAGAGGGATGTCAACTAAGCCATATTGGCTGGGTGTCTGTACAGAGGGGTGTCAACTAAGCCACGTTGGTTGGGTGTCTGTATAGAGGTATGTCAACTAAGCCATGCTGGCTAGGTGTCTGTATAGAGGGATGTCAACTAAGCCATGCTGGCTGGGTGACTGTATACAGGGGTGTCAACTAAGCCGGGCTGGCTGTGTGTCTGTATAGAGGGATGTCAAATAAGCCATGCTGGCTGGGTGTCTGTATAGAGGGATGTCAACTAAGCCATGCTGGCTGGGTGTCTGTAAAGAGGGATGTCAACTAAGCCATGCTGGCTGGGTGTCTGTAAAGAGGGGTGTCAACTAAGCCATGCTGGCTGGGTGTCTGTACAGAGGGGTGTCAGCTAAGCCATGCTGGCTGGGTGTCTGTACAGAGGGGTGTCAACTAAGCCATGCTGGCTGGGTGTCTGTACAGAGGGGTGTCAACTAAGCCATGCTGGCTGGGTGTCTGTACAGAGGAATGTCAACTAAGCCATGCTGGCTGGGTGTCTGTACAGAGGGATGTCAACTAAGCCATGCTGGCTGGGTGTCTGAATAGAAGGATGTCAACTAAGCCATGCTGGCTGGGAGTCTGTATAGAGGGATGTCAACTAAGCCATGCTGGCTGGGTGTCTGCATAGAGGGATGTCAACTAAGCCATGCTGGCTGGGTGTCTGTACAGAGGGATGTCAACTAAGCCATGCTGGCTGGGTGTCTTTATAGAGGGATGTCAACTAAGCCATGTTGGCTGGGTGTCTGTATAGAGGGATGTCAACTAAGCCATGTTGGCTGGGTGTCTGTACAGAGGGATGTCAACTAAGCCATGCTGGCTGGGTGTCTTGTTCAGAGGGATGTCAACTAAACCATGCTGGCTGGGTGTCTGTATAGAGGGATGTCAACTAAGCCATGCTGGTTGGTGTCTGTATACAGGGGTGTCAACTAAGCCAGGCTGGCTGGGTGTCTGTATAGAGGGATGTCAAATAAGCCATGCTGGCTGGGTGTCTGTATAGAGGGATTTCAACTAAGCCATGCTGGCTTGGTGTCTGTAAAGAGGGATGTCAACTAAGCCATGCTGGCTGGGTGTCTGTAAAGAGGGGTGTCAACTAAGCCATGCTGGCTGGGTGTCTGTACAGAGGGGTGTCAGCTAAGCCA
This sequence comes from Oasisia sp. SBJ-2009, assembly GCA_964017155.1. Taxonomy (NCBI): domain Eukaryota; kingdom Metazoa; phylum Annelida; class Polychaeta; order Sabellida; family Siboglinidae; genus Oasisia; species Oasisia sp. SBJ-2009. The sequence continues at coordinate 51,039,532 of OZ024857.1, forward strand.
TGCTGACTGGGTGTCTGTACAGAGGGGTGTCAACTAAGCCATGCTGGTTGGTGTCTGTATACAGGGGTGTCAACTAAGCCAGGCTGGCTGGGTGTCTGTATAGAGGGATGTCAAATAAGCCATGCTGGCTGGGTGTCTGTATAGAGGGATTTCAACTAAGCCATGCTGGCTTGGTGTCTGTAAAGAGGGATGTCAACTAAGCCATGCTGGCTGGGTGTCTGTAAAGAGGGGTGTCAACTAAGCCATGCTGGCTGGGTGTCTGTACAGAGGGGTGTCAGCTAAGCCATGCTGACTGGGTGTCTGTACAGAGGGGTGTCAACTAAGCCATGCTGGCTGGGTGTCTGTACAGAGGGGTGTCAACTAAGCCATACTGGCTGGGTGTCTGTACAGAGGGATGTCTACTAAGCCATGCTGGCTGGGTGTCTGTACAGAGGGATGTCAACTAAGCCATGCTGGCTGGGTGTCTGAATAGAGGGATATCAACTAAGCCATGCTGGCTGGGAGTCTGAATAGAGGGATGTCAACTAAGCCATGCTGGCTGGGTGTCTGTATAGAGGGATGTCAACTAAGCCATGCTGGCTGGGTGTCTGTATAGAGGGATGTCAACTAAGCCATGTTGGGTGGGTGTCTGTACAGAGGGATGTCAACTAAGCCATGTTGGCTGGGTGTCTGTATAGAGGGATGTCAACTAAGCCATGTTGGCTGGGTGTCTGTATAGAGGGATGTCAACTAAGCCATGCTGGCTGGGTGTCTGTACAGAGGGATGTCAACTAAGCCATGCTGGCTGGGTGTCGGCATAGAGGGATGTCAACTAAGCCATGTTGGATGGGTGTCTGTACAGAGGGATGTCAACTAAGCCATGTTGGCTGGGTGTCTGTACAGAGGGATGTCAACTAAGCCATTTTGGCTGGGTGTCTGTATAGAGCGATGTCAACTAAGCCAGGCTGGCTGGGTGTCTGTACAGAGGGGTGTCAACTAAGCCATGCTGGCTGGGTGTCTGTACAGAGGGGTGTCAACTAAGCCATGCTGGCTGGGTGTCTTGTTCAGAGGGATGTCAACTAAACCATGCTGGCTGGGTGTCTGTATAGAGGGATGTCAACTAAGCCATGCTGGTTGGTGTCTGTATACAGGGGTGTCAACTAAGCCAGGCTGGCTGGGTGTCTGTATAGAGGGATGTCAAATAAGCCATGCTAGCTGGGTGTCTGTACAGAGGGATGTCAACTAAGCCATGCTGGCTGGGTGTCGGCATAGAGGGATGTCAACTAAGCCATGTTGGATGGGTGTCTGTACAGAGGGATGTCAACTAAGCCATGTTGGCTGGGTGTCTGTACAGAGGGATGTCAACTAAGCCATTTTGGCTGGGTGTCTGTATAGAGGGATGTCAACTAAGCCAGGCTGGCTGGGTGTCTGTACAGAGGGGTGTCAACTAAGCCATGCTGGCTGGGTGTCTGTACAGAGGGGTGTCAACTAAGCCATGCTGGCTGGGTGTCTTGTTCAGAGGGATGTCAACTAAACCATGCTGGCTGGGTGTCTGTATAGAGGGATGTCAACTAAGCCATGCTGGTTGGTGTCTGTATACAGGGGTGTCAACTAAGCCAGGCTGGCTGGGTGTCTGTATAGAGGGATGTCAAATAAGCCATGCTGGCTGGGTGTCTGTATAGAGGGATTTCAACTAAGCCATGCTGGCTTGGTGTCTGTAAAGAGGGATGAAAACTAAGCCATGCTGGCTGGGTGTCTGTAAAGAGGGGTGTCAACTAAGCCATGCTGGCTGGGTGTCTGTACAGAGGGGTGTCAGCTAAGCCATGCTGACTGGGTGTCTGTACAGAGGGGTGTCAACTAAGCCATGCTGGCTGGGTGTCTGTACAGAGGGGTGTCAACTAAGCCATACTGGCTGGGTGTCTGTACAGAGGGATGTCTACTAAGCCATGCTGGCTGGGTGTCTGTACAGAGGGATGTCAACTAAGCCATGCTGGCTGGGTGTCTGAATAGAGGGATATCAACTAAGCCATGCTGGCTGGGAGTCTGAATAGAGGGATGTCAACTAAGCCATGCTGGCTGGGTGTCTGTATAGAGGGATGTCAACTAAGCCATGCTGGCTGGGTGTCTGTATAGAGGGATGTCAACTAAGCCATGCTGGCTGGGTGTCTGTACAGAGAGATGTCAACTAAGCCATGTTGGGTGGGTGTCTGTACAGAGGGATGTCAACTAAGCCATGTTGGCTGGGTGTCTGTATAGAGGGATGTCAACTAAGCCATGTTGGCTGGGTGTCTGTATAGAGGGATGTCAACTAAGCCATGCTGGCTGGGTGTCTGTACAGAGGGATGTCAACTAAGCCATGCTGGCTGGGTGTCTGTACAGAGGGATGTCAACTAAGCCGTGCTGGCTGGGTGTCTGTACAGAGGGATGTCAACTAAGCCATGCTGGTTGGGTGTCTGTACAGAGGGATGCCAACTAAGCCATGCTGGTTGGGTGTCTGTATAGAAGGATGTAAACTATGCCATGTTGGCTGGGTGTCTGTATAGAGGGATGTCAACTAAGCCATGTTGGCTGATTGCCTGTATAGAAGCATGTCAACTAAGCCAAGCTGGCTGGGTGTCGGCATAGAGGGATGTCAACTAAGCCATGTTGGATGGGTGTCTGTACAGAGGGATGTCAACTAAGCCATGTTGGCTGGGTGTCTGTACAGAGGGATGTCAACTAAGCCATTTTGGCTGGGTGTCTGTATAGAGGGAAGTCAACTAAGCCAGGCTGGCTGGGTGTCTGTACAGAGGGGTGTCAGCTAAGCCATGCTGGCTGGGTGTCTGTACAGAGGGGTGTCAACTAAGCCATGCTGGCTGGGTGTCTGTACAGAGGGGTGTCAACTAAGCCATGCTGGCTGGGTGTCTGAACAGAGGGATGCCAACTAAGCCATGCTGGCTGGGTGTCTGTACAGAGGGATGTCAACTAAGCCATGCTGGCTGGGTGTCTGAATAGAAGGATGACAACTAAGCCATGCTGGCTGGGAGTCTGTATAGAGGGATGTCAACTAAGCCATGCTGGCTGGGTGTCTGTATAGAGGGATGGCAACTAAGCCATGCTGGCTGGGTGTCTGTACAGAGGGATGTCAACTAAGCCATGCTGGCTGGGTGTCTTTATAGAAGGATGTCAACTAAGCCATGTTGGCTGGGTGTCTGTATAGAGGGATGTCAACTAAGCCATGTTGGCTGGGTGTCTGTACAGAGGGATGTCAACTAAGCCATGCTGGCTGGGTGTCTTGTTCAGAGGGATGTCAACTAAGCCATGCTGGCTGGGTATCTGTATAGAGGGATGTCAACTAAGCCATGCTGGTTGGTGTCTGTATACAGGGGTGTCAACTAAGCCACGCTGGCTGGGTGTCTGTATAGAGGGATGTCAAATAAGCCATGCTGGCTGGGTGTCTGTATAGAGGGATGTCAACTAAGCCATGCTGGCTTGGTGTCTGTAAAGAGGGATGTCAACTAAGCCATGCTGGCTGGGTGTCTGTAAAGAGGGGTGTCAACTAAGCCATGCTGGCTGGGTGTCTGTACAGAGGGATGTCAACTAAGCCATGCTGGCTGGGTGTCTGTACCGACGGATGTCAAGTAAGCCATGCTGGCTGGGTGTCTTTATAGAGGGATGTCAACTAAGCCATGTTGGCTGGGTGTCTGTATAGAGGGATGTCAACTAAGCCATGCTGGCTGGGTGTCTTGTTAAGAGGGATGTCAACTAAGCCATGCTGGCTGGGTGTCGGCATAGAGGGATGTCAACTAAGCCATGTTGGATGGGTGTCTGTACAGAGGGATGTCAACTAAGCCATGTTGGCTGGGTGTCTGTACAGAGGGATGTCAACTAAGCCATTTTGGCTGGGTGTCTGTATAGAGGGAAGTCAACTAAGCCAGGCTGGCTGGGTGTCTGTACAGAGGGGTGTCAGCTAAGCCATGCTGGCTGGGTGTCTGTACAGAGGGGTGTCAACTAAGCCATGCTGGCTGGGTGTCTGTACAGAGGGGTGTCAACTAAGCCATGCTGGCTGGGTGTCTGAACAGAGGGATGCCAACTAAGCCATGCTGGCTGGGTGTCTGTACAGAGGGATGTCAACTAAGCCATGCTGGCTGGGTGTCTGAATAGAAGGATGACAACTAAGCCATGCTGGCTGGGAGTCTGTATAGAGGGATGTCAACTAAGCCATGCTGGCTGGGTGTCTGTATAGAGGGATGGCAACTAAGCCATACTGGCTGGGTGTCTGTACAGAGGGATGTCAACTAAGCCATGCTGGCTGGGTGTCTTTATAGAGGGATGTCAACTAAGCCATGTTGGCTGGGTGTCTGTATAGAGGGATGTCAACTAAGCCATGTTGGCTGGGTGTCTGTACAGAGGGATGTCAACTAAGCCATGCTGGCTGGGTGTCTTGTTCAGAGGGATGTCAACTAAGCCATGCTGGCTGGGTATCTGTATAGAGGGATGTCAACTAAGCCATGCTGGTTGGTGTCTGTATACAGGGGTGTCAACTAAGCCAGGCTGGCTGGGTGTCTGTATAGAGGGATGTCAACTAAGCCATGCTGGCTGGGTGTCTGTATAGAGGGATGTCAACTAAGCCATGCTGGCTTGGTGTCTGTAAAGAGGGATGTCAACTAAGCCATGCTGGCTGGGTGTCTGTAAAGAGGGGTGTCAACTAAGCCATGCTGGCTGGGTGTCTGTACAGAGGGATGTCAACTAAGCCATGCTGGCTGGGTGTCTGTACAGACGGATGTCAACTAAGCCATGCTGGCTGGGTGTCTTTATAGAGGGATGTCAACTAAGCCATGTTGGCTGGGTGTCTGTATAGAGGGATGTCAACTAAGCCATGCTGGCTGGGTGTCTTGTTAAGAGGGATGTCAACTAAGCCATGCTGGCTGGGTGTCTGTATAGAGGGATGTCAAATAAGCCATGCTGGCTGGGTGTCTGTATAGAGGGATGTCAACTAAGCCATGCTGGCTTGGTGTCTGTAAAGAGGGATGTCAAATAAGCCATGCTGGCTGGGTATCTGTAAAGAGGGGTGTCAACTAAGCCATGCTGGCTGGGTGCCTGTACAGAGGGGTGTCAGCTAAGCCATGCTGGCTGGGTGTCTGTACAGAGGGGTGTCAACTAAGCCATACTGGCTGGGTGTCTGTACAGAGGGATGTCTACTAAGCCATGCTGGCTGGGTGTCTGTACAGAGGGATGTCAACTAAGCCATGCTGGCTGGGTGTCTGAATAGAGGGATGTCAACTAAGCCATGCTGGCTGGGAGTCTGAATAGAGGGATGTCAACTAAGCCATGCTGGCTGGGTGTCTGTACAGAGGGATGTCAACTAAGCCATGTTGGCTGGGTGTCTGTATAGAGGGATGTCAACTAAGCCATGCTGGCTGGGTGTCTGTATAGAGGGATGTCAACTAAGCCATGTTGGCTGGGTGTCTGTATAGAGGGGTGTCAACTAAGCCATGTTGGCTGGGTGTCTGTACAGAGGGATGTCAACTAAGCCATGCTGGTTGGGTGTCTGTACAGAGGGATGTCAACTAAGCCATGCTGGTTGGGTGTCTGTATAGAAGGATGTAAACTAAGCCATGTTGGCTGGGTGTCTGTATAGAGGGATGTCAACTAAGCCATGTTGGCTGGTTGCCTGTATAGAAGCATGTCAACTAAGCCAAGCTGGCTGGGTGTCGGCATAGAGGGATGTCAACTAAGCCATGTTGGATGGGTGTCTGTACAGAGGGATGTCAACTAAGCCATGTTGGTTGGGTGTCTGTACAGAGGGATGTCAACTAAGCCATTTTGGCTGGGTGTCTGTATAGAGGGAAGTCAACTAAGCCAGGCTGGCTGGGTGTCTGTACAGAGGGGTGTCAGCTAAGCCATGCTGGCTGGGTGTCTGTACAGAGGGGTGTCAACTAAGCCATGCTGGCTGGGTGTCTGTACAGAGGGGTGTCAACTAAGCCATGCTGGCTGGGTGTCTGAACAGAGGGATGCCAACTAAGCCATGCTGGCTGGGTGTCTGTACAGAGGGATGTCAACTAAGCCATGCTGGCTGGGTGTCTGAATAGAAGGATGACAACTAAGCCATGCTGGCTGGGAGTCTGTATAGAGGGATGTCAACTAAGCCATGCTGGCTGGGTGTCTGTATAGAGGGATGGCAACTAAGCCATGCTGGCTGGGTGTCTGTACAGAGGGATGTCAACTAAGCCATGCTGGCTGGGTGTCTTTATAGAGGGATGTCAACTAAGCCATGTTGGCTGGGTGTCTGTATAGAGGGATGTCAACTAAGCCATGTTGGCTGGGTGTCTGTACAGAGGGATGTCAACTAAGCCATGCTGGCTGGGTTTCTTGTTCAGAGGGATGTCAACTAAGCCATGCTGGCTGGGTATCTGTATAGAGGGATGTCAACTAAGCCATGCTGGTTGGTGTCTGTATACAGGGGTGTCAACTAAGCCAGGCTGGCTGGGTGTCTGTATAGAGGGATGTCAAATAAGCCATGCTGGCTGGGTGTCTGTATAGAGGGATGTCAACTAAGCCATGCTGGCTTGGTGTCTGTAAAGAGGGATGTCAACTAAGCCATGCTGGCTGGGTGTCTGTAAAGAGGGGTGTCAACTAAGCCATGCTGGCTGGGTGTCTGTACAGAGGGATGTCAACTAAGCCATGCTGGCTGGGTGTCTGTACAGACGGATGTCAAGTAAGCCATGCTGGCTGGGTGTCTTTATAGAGGGATGTCAACTAAGCCATGTTGGCTGGGTGTCTGTATAGAGGGATGTCAACTAAGCCATGCTGGCTGGGTGTCTTGTTAAGAGGGATGTCAACTAAGCCATGCTGGCTGGGTGTCTGTATAGAGGGATGTCAAATAAGCCATGCTGGCTGGGTGTCTGTATAGAGGGATGTCAACTAAGCCATGCTGGCTTGGTGTCTGTAAAGAGGGATGTCAAATAAGCCATGCTGGCTGGGTATCTGTAAAGAGGGGTGTCAACTAAGCCATGCTGGCTGGGTGTCTGTACAGAGGGGTGTCAGCTAAGCCATGCTGGCTGGGTGTCTGTACAGAGGGGTGTCAACTAAGCCATACTGGCTGGGTGTCTGTACAGAGGGATGTCTACTAAGCCATGCTGGCTGGGTGTCTGTACAGAGGGATGTCAACTAAGCCATGCTGGCTGGGTGTCTGAATAGAGGGATGTCAACTAAGCCATGCTGGCTGGGAGTCTGAATAGAGGGATGTCAACTAAGCCATGCTGGCTGGGTGTCTGTACAGAGGGATGTCAACTAAGCCATGTTGGCTGGGTGTCTGTATAGAGGGATGTCAACTAAGCCATGCTGGCTGGGTGTCTGTATAGAGGGATGTCAACTAAGCCATGTTGGCTGGGTGTCTGTATAGAGGGGTGTCAACTAAGCCATGTTGGCTGGGTGTCTGTACAGAGGGATGTCAACTAAGCCATGTTGGCTGGGTGTCTGTACAGAGGGATGTCAACTAAGCCATGCTGGCTGGGTGCCTGTATAGAGGGATGTCAACTAAGCCATGTTGGCTGGGTGTCTGTATAGAGGGATGTCAACTAAGCCATGTTGGCTGGGTGTCTGTACAGAGGGATGTCAACTAAGCCATGTTGGCTGGGTGTCTGTACAGAGGGATGTCAACTAAGCCATGTTGGTTGGGTGTCTGCATAGAGGGATGTCAACTAAGCCATGTTGGCTGGGTGTCTGTATAGAGGGATGTCAACTAAGCCATGCTGGCTGGGTGTCTGTATAGAGGGGTGTCAACTAAGCCAGGCTGGTTGGGTGTCTGTATAGAGGGATGTAAAATAAGCCATGCTGGCTGGCTGTCTGTATAGAGGGATGTCAACTAAGCCATGCTGGCTGGGTGTCTGTAAAGAGGGATGTCAACTAAGCCATGCTTGGCTGGGTGTCTGTAAAGAGGGGTGTCAACTAAGCCATGCTGGCTGGGTGTCTGTACAGAGGGGTGTCAGCTAAGCCTTGCTGGCTGGGTGTCTGTACAGAGGGGTGTCAACTAAGCCATGCTGGCTGGGTGTTTGTACAGAGGGGTGTCAACTAAGCCATGCTGGCTGGGTGTCTGTACAGAGGGATGTCAACTAAGCCATGCTGGCTGGGTGTCTGTACAGAGGGATGTCAACTAAGCCATGCTGGCTGGGTGTCTGAATAGAGGGATGTCAACTAAGCCATGCTGGCTGGGAGTCTGCATAAAGGGATGTCAACTAAGCCATGCTGGCTGGGTGTCTGTATAGAGGGATGTCAACTAAGCCATGCTGGCTGGGTGTCTATATAGAGGGATGTCAACTAAGCCATGCTGGCTGGGTGTCTGTATAGGGGGATGTCAACTAAGCCATGGTGTTTGGGTGTCTGTATAGAGGGATGTCAACTAAACCATGCTGGCTGGGTGTCTGTATAGAAGGATGTCAACTAAGCCATGCTGGCTGGGTGTCTGTATAGAGGGATGTCAACTAAGCCATGCTGGCTGGGTGTCTGTACAGAGGGATGTCAACTAAGCCATGCTGGCTGGGTGTATTTATAGAGGGATGTCAACTAAGCCATGTTGGCTGGGTGTCTGTATAGAGGGATGTCAACTAAGCCATGTTGGCTGGGTGTCTGTACAGAGGGATGTCACCTAAGCCATGCTGGCTGGGTGTCTTGTTCAGAGGGATGTCAACTAAGCCATACTGGCTGGGTGTCTGTATAGAAGGATGTCAACTAAGCCATGTTGGCTGGGTCCCTGTATAGAGGGACGTCAACTAAGCCATGTTGGCTGGGTGTCTGTATAGAGGGGTGTCAACTAAGCCATGTTGGCTGGGTGTCTGTACAGAGGGATGTCAACTAAGCCATGTTGGCTGGGTGTCTGTACAGAGGGATGTCAACTAAGCCATGCTGGCTGGGTGTCTGTATAGAGGGATGTCAACTAAGCCATGTTGGCTGGGTGTCTGTATAGAGGGATGTCAACTAAGCCATGTTGGCTGGGTGTCTGTACAGAGGGATGTCAACTAAGCCATGTTGGCTGGGTGTCTGTACAGAGGGATGTCAACTAAGCCATGTTGGTTGGGTGTCTGCATAGAGGGATGTCAACTAAGCCATGTTGGCTGGGTGTCTGTACAGAGGGTTGTCAACTAAGCCATGCTGGCTAGGTGTCTGTATAGAGGGATGTCAACTAAGCCATGCTGGCTGGGTGTCTGTATACAGGGGTGTCAACTAAGCCAGGCTGGTTGGGTGTCTGTATAGAGGGATGTAAAATAAGCCATGCTGGCTGGGTGTCTGTATAGAGGGATGTCAACTAAGCCATGCTGGCTGGGTGTCTGTAAAGAGGGATGTCAACTAAGCCATGCTTGGCTGGGTGTCTGTAAAGAGGGGTGTCAACTAAGCCATGCTGGCTGGGTGTCTGTACAGAGGGGTGTCAGCTAAGCCATGCTGGCTGGGTGTCTGTACAGAGGGGTGTCAACTAAGCCATGCTGGCTGGGTGTCTGTACAGAGGGGTGTCAACTAAGCCATGCTGGCTGGGTGTCTGTACAGAGGGATGTCAACTAAGCCATGCTGGCTGGGTGTCTGTATAGAAGGATGTCAACTAAGCCATGCTGGCTGGGTGTCTGTATAGAAGGATGTCAACTAAGCCATGCTGGCTGGGTGTCTGTATAGAGGGATGTCAACTAAGCCATGCTGGCTGGGTGTCTGTTCAGAGGGATGTCAACTAAGCCATGCTGGCTGGGTGTATTTATAGGGGGATGTCAACTAAGCCATGTTGGCTGGGTGTCTGTATAGAGGGATGTCAACTAAGCCATGTTGGCTGGGTGTCTGTACAGAGGGATGTCAACTAAGCCATGCTGGCTGGGTGTCTTGTTCAGAGGGATGTCAACTAAGCCATGCTGGTTGGGTGTCTGTATAGAAGGATGTCAACTAAGCCATGCTGGCTGGTTGTCTGCATAGAAGGATGTCAACTAAGCCATGCTGGCTGGGTGTCTGTACAGAGGGATGTCAACTAAGCCATGTTGGCTGGGTGTCTGTATAGAGGGATGTCAACTAAGCCATGTTGGCTGGGTGTCTGTACAGAGGGATGTCAACTAAGCCATGCTGGCTGGGTGACTTGTTCAGAGGGATGTCAACTAAGCCATGCTGGCTGGGTGTCTGTATAGAAGGATGTCAACTAAGCCATGTTGGCTGGGTGCCTGTATAGAAGGACGTCAACTAAGCCATGTTGGCTGGGTGTCTGTACAGAGGGATGTCAACTAAGCCATGTTGGCTGGGTGTCTGTACAGAGGGATGTCAAATAAGCCATGCTGGCTAGGTGTCTGTATAGAGGGATGTCAACTAAGCCATGCTGGCTGGGTGTATGTATAGAGGGATGTTAACTAAGCCATGCTGGCTGGGTGTCTTTATAGAGGGATGTCAACTAAGCCATGCTGGCTGGGTGTCTGTATAGAAGGGTGTCAACTAAGCCAGGCTGGCTGGGTGTCTGTATAGAGGGATATCAAATAAGCCATGCTGGCTGGGTGTCTGTAATGAGGGATGTCAACTAAGCCATGCTGGCTGGGTGTCTGTAAAGAGGGATGTCAACTAAGCCATGCTGGCTGGGTGTCTGTAAAGAGGGGTGTCAACTAAGCCATGCTGGCTGGGTGTCTGTACAGAGGGGTGTCAGCTAAGCCATTCTGGCTGGGTGTCTGTACAGAGGGGTATCAACTAAGCCATGCTGGCTGGGTGTCTGTACAGAGGGGTGTCAACTAAGCCATGCTGGCTGGGTGTCTGTACAGAGGGATGTCAACTAAGCTATGCTGGCTGGGTGTCTGTCCAGGGGGATGTCAAGTAAGCCATGCTGACTGGGTGTCTGTACAGAGGGATGTCAACTAAGCCATGCTGGTTGGGTGTCTGTACAGAGGGATGTCAAGTAAGCCATGCTGGCTGGGTGTATGTACAGAGGGATGTCAACTAAGCCATGCTGGTTGGGTGTCTGTACAGAGGGATGTCAACTAAGCCATGCTGGCTCGGTGTCTGTACTGATGGATGTCTACTAAGCCATGCTGGCTGGGTGTCTGTACAGACGGATGTCAACTAAGCCATGCTGGCTGGGTGTCTGTACAGAGGGATGTCAGCTAAGCCATGCTGGTGGGTGTCTGTACAGAGGGATGTCAGCTAAGCCATGCTGGCTGGGTGTCTGTACAGAAGGATGTCAACTAAGCCATGCTGGCTGGGTGTCTATACAGAGGGGTGTCAACTAAGCCATGCTGGCTGGGTGTCTGTACAGAGGGATGTCAACTAAGCCATGCTGGCTGGGTGTATGTACAGAGGGATGTCAACTAAGCCATGCTGGCTGGGTGTCTGTACAGAGGGATGTCAACTAAGCCATGCTGGCTGGGTGTCTATAGTCTATACAGAGGGAAGTCAACTAAGCCATGCTGGCTGGGTGTCTGCATAGAGGGAAGTCAACTAAGTCCGTGCAGAATTTTACTGTGGCGCCGCCAGTCATTGTGCAGAGATATAGAAGTTATGCACATATCTGGTGGCTCGCCTCTGACACACTTCAAGTTAGTTGGTGTTTTGTTTGGTTGTGGGGTCCCAGATGATAAAACCGTACTCAAGTGATATGTTTGATAACAGTAACATTTCACTAATCTTGGGCTTTTGCTGGTGTTATGTTTTAGAAAGGTGAGGGTGTTAGTGGCTTTATTTTTGATAGCATCTACAATGACTAGGCCAAGAGAGAAGTTACCATAGTCTTACAATGATAACCAACTTGCTTGTTAGAGAGTAATTTAGTACAAAATGTATGTTTGTAATAATGGTAGCTACTAGTGTATCGGTTTTAGTTGTTGTTTCGATCCCAACTGGTGTTGCACTCCGTGCAAAATTACACCTGGCATGGGCTTATTGACAAAAACATTGCACTTCGTCTTGTAATTTTAATGATAATGACATTTAATATGCATTCCTCATAGTTAATATTTTTAAATTTAATTAAGTGAATATTAATGTGTTCCAGTCGTCATGTAAATAGTAATAGGAAGAAAGTTTAGTAACAGTAATAGATTCAGCTCCATTATAATCAACTCCATGTGTTATGACTCTCATGACTGTGCTAATGCTGCAGGGCAGATGTTCAAATATATCTTACTCTTAGTTGATTACACCTATTTCTAAGTGATCGTAAATTTTAATACTAAACATAAGTGATCATATTTATGGTCTTGTTTGTTATATAAACTGTAGCTCAACCTTTCTTTCCAGCATATGAGCAATATCCAGCCAATGTTGTAAAATGTTATCATATTACTGAGGCTAGCATCCAACTTATATACTTTGACAATTGATACCTGTCTTGCATCCTATTAATTTATTGTATTGTTTCTCAAATATTATTGTGGTTTTAATACCATCAGTGTGCAATCATTGAAGAACAAATGGCTCTATTAATGCATTATTTTCTTATGTATTATATATATATTTGTACGAGCAATCTTTGCACACTAATTGCAGCGTAGCTGGGTGCTCCCCAGAGAAGTTGAGATAGAGTTAGATTGATTTGATTGATTGAACATGTCTGGCAGGGGAGCAAAGTATGAAGCGCTTTGAGCAGTCCGGAATCCTGGTGTTAGTGGCTTTATTTTTGATAGCATCTACAATGACTAGGCCAAGAGAGAAGTTACCATAGTCTTACAATGATAACCAACTTGCTTGTTAGAGAGTAATTTAGTACAAAATGTATGTTTGTAATAATGGTAGCTACTAGTGTATCGGTTTTAGTTGTTGTTTCGATCCCAACTGGTGTTGCACTCCGTGCAAAATTACACCTGGCATGGGCTTATTGACAAAAACATTGCACTTCGTCTTGTAATTTTAATGATAATGACATTTAATATGCATTCCTCATAGTTAATATTTTTAAATTTAATTAAGTGAATATTAATGTGTTCCAGTCGTCATGTAAATAGTAATAGGAAGAAAGTTTAGTAACAGTAATAGATTCAGCTCCATTATAATCAACTCCATGTGTTATGACTCTCATGACTGTGCTAATGCTGCAGGGCAGATGTTCAAATATATCTTACTCTTAGTTGATTACACCTATTTCTAAGTGATCGTAAATTTTAATACTAAACATAAGTGATCATATTTATGGTCTTGTTTGTTATATAAACTGTAGCTCAACCTTTCTTTCCAGCATATGAGCAATATCCAGCCAATGTTGTAAAATGTTATCATATTACTGAGGCTAGCATCCAACTTATATACTTTGACAATTGATACCTGTCTTGCATCCTATTAATTTATTGTATTGTTTCTCAAATATTATTGTGGTTTTAATACCATCAGTGTGCAATCATTGAAGAACAAATGGCTCTATTAATGCATTATTTTCTTATGTATTATATATATATTTGTACGAGCAATCTTTGCACACTAATTGCAGCGTAGCTGGGTGCTCCCCAGAGAAGTTGAGATAGAGTTAGATTGATTTGATTGATTGAACATGTCTGGCAGGGGAGCAAAGTATGAAGCGCTTTGAGCAGTCCGGAATCCTGGATACTACGCTATAAAAGACCGTATCTTTACCTTTATCTCATTAATGTATACCTTTTTGTTATTTAGCTACATACTCTCTTCCCGGGCAGCAGAAATACCATTCTATCCTACTTTTTACATAAACTCCCAACATTTTAAAATATTCTAATATTACCTTCACTGCAAATCACCTATCACCATCCTGATTGTTTTCAAACTTCAAAATACCCATTGAACAGGATTGTCGCCTAGACTAGTGATCGATGTTAAAAGGGGTTATTTCCCTGGGTGTATCATCCTGAAACCGTCACATGTACGGATTTATAACACAAAGACAGTATGGAACTGCAAGTGTTATACGGAATGACAAATACGACAGTGACGCATACTGTTCTTCAGTGATATATTTTATTGCGCTGTAATTCATGATTACTTTGTTCTTGCACAAATCATGATAACATTAAGACAAGATCAGAATACTTTATTAATCCCCGCAGGCAAATTACAGTTCTGCTTGTGTACTTGTATAATCATGAAAAGTCAAATATCATATAAACACAAAATATAGTAAATAAAACGAATTAAAACCATACTAAACCACAGGTATAAACGTTGAGAACATTATTGAAACATTAATATCACACCAAAGTAGAAAAGCATTCGATGCAGAAGTCGTGGCTGGAGATCGCAGCGTCTATGATTTCATTTAATTATTAAACATGTATCTAGTTTCAAGCAGCGTATGTTATGGAACTTAATATTCCAAAGGTATGTCATCATAATGTCGCTTAATCTCGATTAAAGTAGAGCACCTACATTGCTCGACGCTCGGTTTGTTAACGTATATCACACCGCCAATGGAAACACAGTAGCATATCATCTCGTACATTAACACCGAAAAAAAAAAACTATTATAGACTGTCCGTGTACGTTCTGCGAACTGTTTGTGTGTGTGTGTGTGTGTGTGTGTGTGTGTGTGTGTGTGTGTGTGTGTTTGTGTGTTTGTGTGTTTGTGTGTGTGTGTGTGTGTGTGTGTGTGTTTGTGTGTGTGTGTGTGTGTGTGTGTGTGTGTGTGTGTGTGTGTGTGTGTGTGTGTGTGTGTGTGTGTGTGTGTGTGTGTGTGTGTGTGTGTGTGTGTGTGTGTGTAATTCTGTTCATGCGGCTCAAACATATGCGATCATTATTAGTCATTCCTTATGTCCAATTAACATAAATCAAAATTGCTCGCATTCTGGTTTGCGTAGAGCTAAAAATATAACTCATTCACCAACAACACCCTATTTGTTAAATATTCAAAAGCAGTGAATACATTGCATGAATGACATTATGCCATGTACAACACCGTGTATGTGTTTGCATATCAACAAACATACAGTCTAATATATATATATATATATATATATATATATATATATATATATATATATATATATATACATATATATATATATATATATATATATATATATATACAGAAATTCATATTAAAAAACAGCAGAAGCAGTTTGAGTATATAGCTAGATATGCCACGGTACCGTTCTTCGTTGTAAGCGCATGAGAAATGTATTTAAAGTATTTCCGAAGCCAGCACATCAGCGAGTCATACAGATTTCAACTACCCGGTCGTCATCCACAGCGGTCTGCATGGTTTCCATTTGCTCTGAACAAGTCGTCCGTTACAACACCTTTGTGTACGGGGGTTATAATAAACACGACCACACAGCGATCTGCATGGTCTATACTTGCTCTGAACATGTCGTCCGTTACAACACCTTTGTGTACGGGGGTTATAATAAACAAGACCACACAGCGGTCTGCATGGTCTATACTTGCTCTGAACATGTCGTCCGTTACAACACCTTTGTGTACGGGGGTTATAATAAACACGACCACATAGCGGTCTGCATGGTCTATACTTGCTCTGAACATGTCGTCCGTTACAACACCTTTGTGCACGGGGGTTGTAATAAACACGACCACACAGCGGTCTGCATGGTCTATACTTGCTCTGAACATGTCGTCCGTTACAACACCTTTGTGTACGGGGGTTATAATAACGACGACCACACAGCGGTCTGCATGGTCTATACTTGCTCTGAACATGTCGTCCGTTACAACACCTTTGTGTACGGGGGTTATAATAAACCCGACCACACAGCGATCTGCATGGTCTATACTTGCTCTGAACATGTCGTCCGTTACAACACCTTTGTGTACGGGGGTTATAATAAACACGACCACACAGCGGTCTGCATGGTCTATACTTGCTCTGAACATGTCGTCCGTTACAACACCTTTGTGTACGGGGGTTATAATAAACACGACCACATAGCGGTCTGCATGGTCTATACTTGCTCTGAACATGTCGTCCGTTACAACACCTTTGTGTACGGGGGTTATAATAAACACGACCACACAGCGGTCTGCATGGTCTATACTTGCTCTGAACATGTCGTCCGTTACAACACCTTTGTGTACGGGGGTTATAATAAACACGACCACACAGCGGTCTGCATGGTCTATGCTTGCTCTGAATATGTCGTCCGTTACAACACCTTTGTGTACGGGGGTTATAATAAACACGACCACACAGCGGTCTGCATGGTCTATGCTTGCTCTGAACATGTCGTCCGTTACAACACCTTTGTGTACGGGGGTTATAATAAACACGACCACACAGCGGTCTGCATTGTCTATACTTGCTCTGAACATGTCGTCCGTTACAACACCTTTGTGTACGGGGGTTATAATAAACACGACCACACAGCGGTCTGCATGGTCTATACTTGCTCTGAACATGTTGTCCGTTACAACACCTTTGTGTACGGGGGTTATAATAAACACGACCACACAGCGGTCTGCATTGTCTATACTTGCTCTGAACATGTCGTCCGTTACAACACCTTTGTGTACGGGGGTTATAATAAACACGACCACACAGCGGTCTGCATTGTCTATACTTGCTCTGAACATGTCGTCCGTTACAACACCTTTGTGTACGGGGGTTATAATAAACACGACCACACAGCGGTCTGCATGGTCTATACTTGCTCTGAACATGTCGTCCGTTACAACACCTTTGTGTACGGGGGTTATAATAAACACGACCACACAGCGGTCTGCATTGTCTATACTTGCTCTGAACATGTCTTCCGTTACAACACCTTTGTGTACGGGGGTTATAATAACGACGACCACACAGGGGTCTGCATGGTGTCGACTTGCTGAACACACGCCCGTTACAACACTTATGAGTAAGGGGGTTGTAAAAACGATTACCACAGCGCGGTTTGCATGGTGTCAACTTGCTGAAAACACGCCCGTTACAACACTTATGAGTAAGGGGGTTGTAAAAGCGATTACCACAGCGCGGTTTGCATGGTGTTGATCTCCTCTGAATAAATCGTCCGTAACAACACCTTTGTGTGCGGGAATTATAAGAACCACGACCACAGCGCGGTCTGCATGGTGTTGACCTGCTCTGAATAAATCGCCCGTGACAGCATCTTTGTGTGAGGTGATTATAATGTCGACCACCACAGTTCACTGCACACTTTGTTGCCCTGCTCTGAAGTCGTCCACTGCAGCATCTTTGAGTCTTCGAATTATACGGACGTGTAACACAACATCTCATGTACGAGGACGTCTTTTTCAAAACGGTTCCACCGCAACATACATGCGTACGGCGGTCATAGGAGCGTCTACCGCAACATCTCGTGGTCGCTGACGTCTTTCTCCAAATGTTCACACCGCAGCATACTTGCGTACGATAGTTGTACAGGCGGCTGCCGCAACATGTCATTGTGGCGGACGTTTTTCTCATCAGGTTTCTCCGGCAGCACACGTGGGTTCGCGGGTCGTAGCGTCTGTAGCCGCACATGGCCCGCGGGGAAGAAACACCAGTGTGAGCACTAGTGTAAGCACCAGTATCAGCACCAGTGTCAGCACCAGTATCAGCACCAGCTCCCACCAAGGCGACACAAGCTCCGAGCCACAGCAGCAACGGAATCGGAAGCTTCAATCGGCACCGCCTGAAAAGGTGAAAGGAAAATTAATTATTGACATATACGTGTGTGGACATTTAACCTGAAGAAAATATGTCAGTGTCCATTGTTATGATTGCCATCAACATATCAAAGGTAGGCCTACTTTAATGTCAGCAAGAAATTCATTATTATAATTACCGTGTGACATAGTTGATAAAAACCTAAAGGAAATGGGTGACTCTCAATTTGCGATAGGTGCATTTCCTACAATTCTGTCATGAGGTTTCTTGTCGTGATACTCAATTAAAAATTATTTTATTTTCAAATGATATTGCACATATTTGGATGGTGCCGCAATGGCATAAATAATTACTAATTGTTTCCTATGGATTTGCCTGTAACGAATTCATATTTATTTGTACCCATTTTGAATTTATACACCAGACACATCTATAAGTAACGTGACCACACACGAATTACAAACATGTAAGTAACAATGTCATGCAGTTTGGTGTCCGCCGTGTTACTGACAATTGATACGAAGCCTACGACAACCAACGGACACTTACGATACGGTAGGTGACAACTTTGTACTTATTGTTGACAGCGTGTACAATAAACCCGAGAATTTGTCGTCTGCGTAAGGTCTTTCGTTTGTCAAAGATAACAATTAATTCTGCGATTGTCAGGGTGAAAGTGCTTTCACTGTTAACACCGTAAGGCGTTGAACAACTTCTGTTGAGCGCTGTGATTTCATATAACAACACACTAAACTAGTAACGCAT
>OZ024857.1:51062778-51065278 GCA_964017155.1 Oasisia sp. SBJ-2009
AAGTGTTTTTGCGAGGCGACCGATCCCTCTATCACATTCACGTCGTCAAACACACCTGTTGGTCAAACCGGGAAGTTTATCACATTCGTGACAAAATCAGAGTCAGGCAGATACACTCATCACACGCGCGCACGCATAAAAACACAAGCTTGCACGTACGCATACATGCACACGTACACATAGCATGAATGGTGAGCGAGCGATGAAACGAGCGATGAAGCGAGGGAGGGAGGGAGGGAGGGAGGGAGGGAGGGAGGGAGGGAGGGAGGGAGGGAGGGAGGGAGGGAGGGAGGGAGGGAGGGAGGGAGGGAGGGAGGGGGGAGGCGGGGAGGGAGGCGGGGAGGGAGGGAGGGAGGGAGGGAGGGAGGGAGGGAGGGAGGGAGGGAGGGAGGGAGGGAGGGAGGGAGGGACGGGCGGGCGGGCGGGCGGGCGGGCGGGCGGGCGGGCGGGCGGGCGGGCGGGCGGGCGGGCGGACGGACGGACGGACGGACGGACGGACGGACGGACGGACGGACGGACGGACGGACGGACGGACGGACGGACGGACGGACGGACGGACGGACGGACGGACGGACGGACGGACGGACGGACGGACGGACGGACGGACGGACGGACGGACGGACGGACGGACGGACGGACGGACGGACGGACGGACGGACGGACGGACGGACGACGGACGGACGGACGGACGGACGGACGGACGGACGGACGGACGGACGGACGGACGGACGGACGGACGGACGGACGGACGGACGGACGGACGGACGGACGGACGGACGGACGGACGGACGGACGGACGGACGGACGGACGGACGGACGGACGGACGGACGGACGGACGGACGGACGGACGGACGGACGGACGGACGGACGGACGGACGGACGGACGGACGGACGGACGGACGGATTTAACGGTGGATTTATGTGTCCAAAATGTACAAACATTCAATAGTAATGGACATTTTATAGAGTTACAGTTTATAGTGAGCATCTTGGAGAATCCTACTAAGATTTGTTGAAAATCGCTACCGTAGGAACCAGCAGTTGTTATATTTTAGTTCAGTTTCTGTGTAATGACAATAAGATATAGTAAGAAATGTATATGTTATAAAAAAAATATTGGAATATAATAGTATCCTCGTAACTGAAACAGTGTATTGTTGTATTTTATTATTTTATTGAACTTCGGACTCTCGACTATGATAACCCGAATCCTGTGCTGCGGTGTTGAAACCTTGGGCAAGTGTATTTTGCTGTTCATTGCTCCAGTTCACTCAGCTGTATAAATGACTACCTTACTACAGAAGACAGTGGTGGATATGTGTACGTACGTGCAGCCTTCGCGCATTAATTGTAGCATACGGCTGGGTGCTTCCCAGAGAAGTTAAGATGGTATCTGACTGAACAGGTTTGCCAGGGAAGTAAAGTCTAAATCATTGAGCAATCCTGAGGACCGGATACTGCGCTATTTAAGAACTTACCTTTACTTTTTCTTAGTATGCAATTGGTCTCTATTCATAGTTTGTGGTGAGGTGACTAAGTGAGTAGAAATTGTATTATGTGTTTGGGGGTAGGTGACGTCATTGTGCCTTATTGCGAGGGAATGTGAATAACAATTAACGTTTGTGCTCGTGTTTTTATTTAATTTTGAATGAAATGACATTTTAGGTAATTTTCAAGACCTTGTAAACTGGGTGTGCCAGGTTTGTCTTCAGACTTTGGGAGGCATTGTTGATTGTTTGTGGTAAATTTATGTCGTTGTTTTTCAACTGCCCGGGTTGTGCCCTAAATGTGTACTTTTGTTGTTGCTTGTGTTATGACAATGAATCATTGCGTTGGTTGCTATTCGCCAAAACAGGAACTAAACGTAAAGGTACTTATAACTTCTCTGTAGTACTCTATCCGGTCTAGTATTGCACAGACCGCAGAGTGCTTTACTTCCTGGCGAACCTGATCAACTGACATCGTCACGACTTCTCTGGGAAGCATTCAACCATGCTGCACTGATGCATCGCGCAAATAGTCACCATTGTCTAGAGCCATGTACTTAATTGTAAAACAGAGATCCAGCGCTACGCCTCCATCCTTGACAACAACATCAATAATTAATTGGCATAGGAATATGACTCTAGGGAGAGGGAGAGGGAGAGGGAGAGGGAGAGGGAGAGGGAGAGGGAGAGGGAGAGGGAGAGGGAGAGGGAGAGGGAGAGGGAGAGGGAGAGGGAGAGGGAGAGGGAGAGGAGAGGGAGAGGGAGAGGGAGAGGGAGAGGGAGAGGGAGAGGGAGAGGGAGAGGGAGAGGGAGAGGGAGAGGGAGAGGGAGAGGGAGAGGGAGAGGGAGAGGGAGAGGGAGAGGGAGAGGGAGAGGGAGAGGGAGAGGGAGAGGGAGAGGGAGAGGGAGAGGGAGAGGGAGAGGGAGAGGGAGAGGGAGAGGGAGAGGGAGAGGGAGAGGGAGAGGGAGAGGGAGAGGGAGAGGGAGAGGAGAGGGAGAGGGAGAGGGAGAG
>OZ024857.1:51077778-51082778 GCA_964017155.1 Oasisia sp. SBJ-2009
GGCCCGCGCTCGCTCGCCGTTGCCCGGAGAGTTTCCGCTCGGCGCGACGGCGAATTAATTCTAATCGACGTCGTCTGAAGGTGACATGGTCGAACACTGATACCTCACTCGATGACTGCATTGTCAGCGCCGACGTTATATTCTTCTCGTGTCTAATAAAATATAGTTTTAACAGACGAGCCCCGCCCCGTGGGGAGAGAACGACGCCATGTTTTCGAGAAAAAACGGGCCGATCGCATTAATGAAACATCGGCGCTGAACGGTTCTGTTGGTAGCGTCGGTTGTTCGTTGGTTTAAAGTTTAAACCAATGATCGGCCGATAATTTAAGACGCTTAAGGAAACACCTGGCGTTGTCGATGAGGCCAATTAAAAATAAGAAATCTGGAGATATTAATTGTCACTCACCCAATCACCATAAAAATAATCTCGTTCTAAATATAAATCCCCATTTCAAAGTTCATGTCGTCTTGTGTGATCTATTAGTAAAATCACTAGATCTATTAGTAAACACTATTGATTCCCGCGTGGCTTTGTAGTTACTACATAACATGGATTGTCGTACATTAATGACTGCACACAATATATTTTAAGACAATACATAATTTGTTCGCGTATCTTTAATATTGTTATTCAAGCGAACATTATAATGACGAATTTTGAAGAAAATAGGTTTTAACCTGTGGTTTCGTAAATGTACGTATTTAATTAGTTTTGAATTAGTTGTCGCGGGAAATATAGTTGACAATGAACGATGACATTATAATGTCATTATAATGTATGCATTTCTGCAAAAATCACCAAATTAAGTCAAATGGGCTAAACAGTTACTCGTATACAGAATACGTCTGCGCGACTTAATGTGCACGATATCTAACAAAGTGTGCAGAAAGTGACACGCCACCTAGGCAGAATACGTCCATCTACGCCGCTAAAATGTCATATATATATATATATATAACATATATATATATATATATGCTCGTGCGTGCGTGAGTGCGTGCGTGCGTGCGTGCGTTCGTGCGTGCGTGAGTGCGTGAATCACGAATCACGAATCAGTCGCCATATCTGCACCGTGTTTATCTTCCGATCGGTGCCGGCGGGAAGGAGGATTAGCTGCGGTTTAATAACATAGAAAATATAATAGTCGTCTTAATATGTTGCGGCAACATCTTAAGTCGATCTGCGTGTCGCTGGTCCATTGTAGTTCCATCGCGAGTAGGTAAGTTGCTGTACAGGGGCGGGGTTATTAGGTGTGTGTGACGTCGCAATCAGACCGAGCTCAGGAAGTCGGTGGGCGCACAAGTATTTTATCGAAACCGCAGCCACGTGGATGAATACCATAATGCTTAAGAAAAGTGGCTTAGAAGTGTTTGCGGCATTGAAGAATTGCAGTAGATATAAGAGTTCGACGTCACGTCATGTCACACAATGAGGCATTGCCTACGTAGTTAGTTCAGTACGTAAGCCTTCATGGCATTGCGGTCCATATAGATACAGATTGGCCTCAAAACAGTAACCAGTCAACACATTTTTCTTTCGAAAAGTTCATCCAGCAGCGTAACAAGAACTCAGGTTATACTGACGTCATATCTGATATTTAAAACACAAAGTTAGTTAACACGCATCGTTACAGTCAAGTAAGTATAAAACAGTCGGCAATTCAAAAGAGATGCGTGTGTTTGTTTGTTTGTTTGTTTGTTTGTTTGTTTGCTTGCTTGTTTGCTTGTTTGCTTGTTTGCTTGTTTGCTTGTTTGCTTGTTTGCTTGTTTGCTTGTTTGCTTGTTTGCTTGTTTCTTTCTTTGTTTCTTTGTTTCTTTGTTTCTTTGTTTCTTTGTTTCTTTGTTTCTTTGTTTCTTTGTTTGTTTCTTTGTTTGTTTCTTTGTTTGTTTCTTTGTTTGTTTCTTTGTTTGTTTCTTTGTTTGTTTCTTTGTTTGTTTCTTTGTGTTTGTGTTCGTATTTGTGTTCGTATTCGTGTTCGTATTCGTGTTCGTGTTCGTGTTCGTGTTCGTGTTCGTGTTCGTGTTCGTGTTCGTGTTCGTGTTCGTGTTCGTGTTCGTGTTCGTGTTCGTGTTCGTGTTCGTGTTCGTGTTCGTGTTCGTGTTCGTGTTCGTGTTCGTGTTCGTGTTCGTGTTCGTGTTCGTGTTCGTGTTCGTGTTCGTGTTCGTGTTCGTGCTCGTGCTCGTGCTCGTGCTCGTGCTCGTGCTCGTGCTCGTGCTCGTGCTCGTGCTCGTGCTCGTGCTCGTGCTCGTGCTCGTGCTCGTGCTCGTGCTCGTGCTCGTGCTCGTGCTCGTGCTCGTGCTCGTGCTCGTGCTCGTGCTCGTGCTCGTGCTCGTGCTCGTGCTCGTGCTCGTGCTCGTGCTCGTGCTCGTGCTCGTGCTCGTGCTCGTGCTCGTGCTCGTGCTCGTGCTCGTGCTCGTGCTCGTGCTCGTGCTCGTGCTCGTGCTCGTGCTCGTGCTCGTGCTCGTGCTCGTGCTCGTGCTCGTGCTCGTGCTCGTGCTCGTGCTCGTGCTCGTGCTCGTGCTCGTGCTCGTGCTCGTGCTCGTGCTCGTGCTCGTGCTCGTGCTCGTGCTCGTGCTCGTGCTCGTGCTCGTGCTCGTGCTCGTGCTCGTGCTCGTGCGCGGCGCGTGCGCGGCGCGTGCGCGGCGTGTGCGTGTGCGTGTGCGTGTGCGTGTGCGTGTGCGTGTGCGTGTGCGTGTGCGTGTGCGTGTGCGTGTGCGTGTGCGTGTGCGTGTGCGTGTGCGTGTGCGTGTGCGTGTGCGTGTGCGTGTGCGTGTGCGTGTGCGTGTGCGTGTGCGTGTGCGTGTGCGTGTGCGTGTGCGTGTGCGTGTGCGTGTGCGTGTGCGTGTGCGTGTGCGTGTGCGTGTGCGTGTGCGTGTGCGTGTGCGTGTGCGTGTGCGTGTGCGTGTGCGTGTGCGTGTGCGTGTGCGTGTGCGTGTGCGTGTGCGTGTGCGTGTGCGTGTGCGTGTGCGTGTGCGTGTGCGTGTGCGTGTGCGTGTGCGTGTGCGTGTGCGTGTGCGTGTGCGTGTGCGTGTGCGTGTGCGTGTGCGTGTGCGTGTGCGTGTGCGTGTGCGTGTGCGTGTGCGTGTGCGTGTGCGTGTGCGTGTGCGTGTGCGTGTGCGTGTGCGTGTGCGTGTGCGTGTGCGTGTGCGTGTGCGTGTGCGTGTGCGTGTGCGTGTGCGTGTGCGTGTGCGTGTGCGTGTGCGTGTGCGTGTGCGTGTGCGTGTGCGTGTGCGTGTGCGTGTGCGTGTGCGTGTGCGTGTGCGTGTGCGTGTGCGTGTGCGTGTGCGTGTGCGTGTGCGTGTGCGTGTGCGTGTGCGTGTGCGTGTGCGTGTGCGTGTGCGTGTGCGTGTGCGTGTGCGTGTGCGTGTGCGTGTGCGTGTGCGTGTGCGTGTGCGTGTGCGTGTGCGTGTGCGTGTGCGTGTGCGTGTGCGTGTGCGTGTGCGTGTGCGTGTGCGTGTGCGTGTGCGTGTGCGTGTGCGTGTGCGTGTGCGTGTGCGTGTGCGTGTGCGTGTGCGTGTGCGTGTGCGTGTGCGCGTGCGCGTGCGCGTGCGCGTGCGCGTGCGCGTGCGCGTGCGTGTGCGTAATGTGCGTAATGTGCGTAATGTGTGTAATGTGTGTAATGTGTGTAATGTGTGTAATGTGTGTAATGTGTGTAATGTATGTGTGGATGGATGAATGTATATATGCATGCATTTATAAATGTGCTTATGTATTATATATATATATATATATATATATATATATATATATATATATATATATATATATATATACTTGTATATATACATGTATATATAATTATATACATATATATATAATATATATATAAACTTGTATATATGCATATATGTATATATATATATATATATATATATATATATATATATATATATATATATATATATACATGTAGATATATATAATATAATATAATATAATATATATACATAGAGAGATATATATATGTAGATATATATATATATATATATATATATATATATATATATATATATATATATCGGAGAAACAAAATTAACCCGAAATACACACACGTACGCGTATCTGGATAAATATAAACAGTCGATGACGACACGACACTAAATAACCGCCCAGTCGATGATATTCCGAGAATGATTCCAGTGTCTCTAATTGCACCGATTCTCGAACGATAGCATCTGTGTGCAACTGAACGAATCAGTTGTGGTCTTAATCAGAAACTAATGATTTCTATGTTCACGGAATTGTCCTTGGTCGATGAAAGGTAACAAATAGCAGATTTAATCATATCAGATAACAGCAAAGCTGTGCTTCGTGTTTGGCAATGTTCAAATGTTCATAAACACCATTGTGAATAACGAAAGAAAGCTGATAACTTTGACAAAAATATTTTATACACAACTCGACCTCTACACGTTTACCCTGCGTTTGTATTAGCACAAGTCGTGAAAAATTAAGACATTTCATGCCTGACAGGATCGTGTGGGGCAATTGTTGATAATTACAAGTGTTTGTCCGTGGAATGCGCCCATCGCCTCCGTCTAGATCGTTGGTTCATCGTCCGTAGGTGGCGACGGTTTGTCGTCGATTTGAAAGGGAATTACATATAGGGTGATTTTATGTCCGACCAAGTGGAATAACTGGCGATAATAGCCGCCTACTTCTCGGTCATTCCGAGGTGAGATCGACTCTCAGCCAACCGTCTGCTGGTTCATTATCGGGGGATCTTTATACAAAAAAGCGTCTACCAATATCGCAGTCTTCATGGTGACGATTTCATGTCTAGTGATGTTTTAATGACGTGTTGATAATAAACTGAATAGCTCGTCGTCTTTACAACAGCGTTGTCACACAAGCACGCCTCTGTGTGGCAGTTATCGCTACTTCAATCGAGCGACTTTTTTGACCGAGGTGCAAGCGGATGAAACAGACGTCAAAGGCTAAGCGTTTGTAAGTCATGTTATCTGCTTAAACTGGTTTCTTTCAGCCCCTGTTCGCGTCT
>OZ024857.1:51085278-51087778 GCA_964017155.1 Oasisia sp. SBJ-2009
TTGGTGTATCACGTATATATCTGAATAAACAAGTTTACTGATCCAAAATATATACAAAATTGAACAAGAGAGTGTTACACCAGTCTTTCCTACAAAAAGCTTCCTATTGAGTGTCGATATCGATTTATGCATCTTCATTTCCGTCTGTTTCTCGCCGCCCCTGGTGTACAAACTTCACATTTATCTGTGCTGCTGTTGCATTTGTTCGCTGTTCTCTGTAGCAAATTATATTCTTTCGACATCCCGTTGCATTCGTGTATTGCATTCTGGGAGTTCGGAATTACACCCAATCCATCTTGTATTTGTATAGTATAATTACAATAGAATGTGGTGTGTTTTATATAATCTGCCTTGTTGACTTGTAAATAAAGTAGCATAATACTGTAAATATACTCCAATACTCTACCCTATCAGAGACCGAAAAAACCCATGTTAGATGATAATATTATATATCATTCTTACACTAAAGTCATTCGTTATTTTCTATAAGAACACATTACAAGTAACTGTATCATATATTAACGCCGAAACGCGTCAACGACCAACGGGACCTTTCTGACCAATACGGATTTTACATACAGCCAAAATGTGAAAAAAATGCTTATTTAGCCTTTTGAAATAGTTGAAGTAAAACATATATTGACTACACAGCCGAAATGTGAAAAACAAATTAGTCCTTTTAAGATAGTTGAAGTAATAGTTTATTAATATTTTTTTTATATGATAACAGATACAGAAGTGGATACAAGCAGATCTTACAGCCCTCGACGTGTATAGAACTCGCGTCTGTTTCTATCGACGCGTTCGTGTTGTTTTCGCCGCGGCCGAGCGGTAATTACAGGCTGCCTTCGGTGTGTCGCCCGCTATCGGCCTTCGTATCTCGGACACCTGACGACTGTTCGCTAATGAAATCGAAATGGAAGCATACTAAACGAAGCTAATAGGATCGCCGTCGACTCTAGGTACAGGTGGGCGAGATACGATCTTCCCGGGCCGCCGGCAAAACACGGCGCTCAAATCAGACCAATTTTCCAGCTGCGCGACCGGTTCAGCCACGCGTGAAATGCCCCGTAATCATCAGCTCGCTGTCCGGCGACATGAAAGAGCGATCGAAGGAGACGTTGCTTCGCGTGTGTGGGTGTACGTGCGGGCGTGTGAGCGTACGAATGTTCCAGCGTGAGTCTATTCGCAATGAATTTGGAAATGACTGGTTTTTAGTGTATTTATGGATCCATTTCCTGTGCTGATGTGGTGAAGAATCTGACTATAATCGCGTTTGCTGTTTCCTCCTATGGCTTAGATGGCTAGGACCTCGTACACCAAAACGTTTAATCTGAGCCCACACAGATACGATGTAAGACCACGATCTTTTCTAAATACTCTTTATAAGTCTATGCCAGTATACCCATTGTATATTCGTATATTCGTCATTTTGAGTATACAATTAATATTGCCGCACGTCCGTGAAACAGTTTCAATATGTGAGTTAGCGCCTGGTGATGTTTTAGTAACGATGCTTTACATGTGTTTTCTATATTTATATCATTTGGAACAGCTTTACCTCGGTGATTGCCTAAGAAATCGCAACCAAACAAACAATTTGAATACAATATATATATATATATATATATGTATGTATGTATGTATGTATGTATGTATATATATATATATATATATATATATATATATATATATATATATATACATACATACATACATACATACATACATACATACATACATACATACATACATACATACATACATACATACATACATACATACATACATACATACATACATACATATATACCTGCATATTTTTACTTCGGTAATTGCCTAAATAACTACAAATAAGAAATGTATGTGTGTAATTTATATATATATTGTTTCAGTGGGCTTGTTCCATTAGTACGAGATCACCTCTCCGTATATAAAGACTACTTAGACTACTGTATCTAGTTTTTATCGACGCCTAAACTGTCCGTCCGATGGTTCGATGTTGGTTCGTGCGAAGCGGTCGCCTCTATGAAGGCAAACACGAACCTGTGTAATTATAATGTTCCGTGATTACATCCTCCGATGAGCTTCTGCTGACGGTGAAGCGTGAACGGTCGCCAGACGGGACTGATTGGAAAGTCGTGGTCGGCCGCTGACGGTCGGTGCCGGAGGAGATGGTAGAGGACTGGGGGAGGTGGAGATGGTAGAGAACTGGGGGAGGTGGAGATGATAGAGGACTGGGGGAGGTGGAGATGGTAGAAGACTGGGGGAGGTGGAGATGGTAGAAGACTGGGGGAGGTGGAGATGGTAGAGGACTGAGGGAGGTGGAGATGGTAGAGGACTGGGGGAGGTGGAGATGGTAGAGGACTGAGGGAGGTGGAGATGGTAGAGGACTGGGGGAGGTGGAGATGGTAGAGGACTGAGGGAGGTGGAGATGGTAGAGGACTGGGGGAGGTGGAGATGGTAGAGGACTGAGGGAGGTGGAGATGGTAGAGGACTG
>OZ024857.1:51092778-51095278 GCA_964017155.1 Oasisia sp. SBJ-2009
CCACGTATGTGGTATTGTTCCAAATTTCTAAATGGAACATGTGAATTCAGCTTTTTGACAAATCTGCGGACTAAGCTAATCAGTTACAACTGCTTTTCGGTTCATGATGTTTACTATATCGTCAACAGAATGATCGTTAACACCTATTAACCCCGGTCTTTTAATCCAGCTCATGTGATAGACTTATAATTGGATCCCGTATACTGTGTACACGCGAAAATTGAAATTTGTTATTGTGTTGCGACCGGGAAACGTAATATTCCTGTATAATAAGTGAAACGGAAGCACTTGAAACGAGCGCCTATACTTCGGCGGTCAAGCGGCGACATTTCAACAGGCTTACAGTAATGACTTTGCGTTGCGTCATTTCTCCGACAGATGATCATGTCCGCCTGATTTCGTCCACGGATGTTGGACATCACCGCGACCTGTCATAGTGTCCGGTGGGGTTTTGGAACGCTGACCTTTCAAACAAAACTGATTTCTGGTCGTATGTATGGCGAGACGTCTTCCATCGTGTAGGCCTATACAAATATAAATTTCACCCAAATTTCGATATATATATATATATATATATATATATATATATATATATATAATACACACACACACACACACACACACACACACACACACACACACACACACACACACACACACACACACACACACACACACACATCATATGACTATTATGAAATCATCTAAGTCACTTGAGACAGGTCGTTTTAATAAGTTATAATATAGTTTGATCTAATTATATAAAAAAAAATTCAAATAGTAGAATTGGTGCAATTCATGAACTTAATTGATTACATTATAATACTATATTTCAACTGGCTCGTCAGCTGACGATACGTTACAAAAATAAACATACAGGTAGTGGTTTGCGGACATCACCATAAGACATGCGTAATCAACGTAGTATAAAACGGTTCGTTACCATTTTCGTCGACATTGATGTAAATTTGTATAAACTGAAGTCACAAAGTACAGATCAACAATCGAATTCACCTCTATCCTAATGCGTAACAAAAGAAACGCAACTAGCGTCAGCGTTGTATAATTTCCAGGTGAAACATGATACAGCTGCCAATTCCAAGAACATGTTAGCAATGAAAAGAAAATGTTTTGCAAAATATAATATGTTAACTATTTATCGAAGGGACACGTTATGGGTTCGATGTATTCCAATATATAATAGATATATGAGCATAATATGATTTTTATTATAGTGTTTATAGAAACAGCCAATAATATTTCTTAGCAGAAATATGTGACGATCGTAAAAGATTTAAAAAGTAGGTTATATCATTAATTCAGGCACAATTACCTCACACCGGATGGAACTATGCGACGCCGGCATCCCAAGCCTAGTTACTGTATACGTTTGATTTCGTGCAAGTCGTGCAAATAGATTAGAGTATATAGGCGTTGGTCTTACTTAGAGGAACGCTTAAAGGGTATCAAAAGAAACATCTTGGTGTAATGCCAAAAAGGAATTAATACAAACTAATAATTTAATACTACAATTTAAATGTTCACCACAGTGGCTGACTCAGAAAGCTGTGTCAAAGTGGAAGATTCTAATACAAAATCAACATCCCATAGGCTGACATCTTTGTCATTGGGAGTAGCTTGACCAATCACCGCTGAGCTGTGACGTCAGTTATGACGCACAATATTCCTGCATCTGATTGACATGTCCATGACTATGGCTCCGATATTTACTTCCTTCGTTTCAGAAGTTGAGTTATATTTTTGCTTCCAGGAACAACTTTCATAATACCATGTGTACCGTGCACCAAGCGGACGGACATTTAATAAATTACGACGATGTTGTAAACTGCTATACTGACAATGATACAGTATATATAAACATCTCACAATATACATACAAATATACAAACAACTTATATTATGGAAAGTGGTATAACCAACTGGGAAAATGTAATAACAAATACCACTACATATACCAACAAACGACTGACCAACATATGTGTGTATACACTATGGTATTCCTAGTCTATCGACGGGTAAGAATATAAGAACATTTGATGCCAACCTTTCCATGAAATTGACGCTAACTATGCAACTTGTATGTTCTTATTTTAACAAGGTTTTTCTAGTAAACGTTTTTAGTTTATTTCCGAATGATCATGTTTTATTATTACTTCTAAACCTAAGCAACTGCCATCAGTTACCCGTATGTTTGTGTATTTAAACAACATCAGTATGGTTGTCAGATGCGACACCAGGGAGCGAAACACACACACGCACACACGCTCACACGCACACACGCACACACACGCACACACACGCACACACGCACACACGCTCACACGCACACACGCACACACACGCACACACACACACACACACGCACACACGCACACACGCACACACGCACACACGCACACACGCACACACGCACACACGCACACACGCACACACGCACACACGCACACACGCACACACGCACACACGCACACACGCACAC
>OZ024857.1:51100278-51112778 GCA_964017155.1 Oasisia sp. SBJ-2009
TATATATATATATATATATATATATATATTATATATATATATATATAATATATATATATATATATATATATATATATATATATATATATATATATATATATATATATATATATATAATCTATATAATATATATATATATATATATATATATATATATATATATATATATAAATATATATATATATATATATATATATATATATATATATAAATATATATATATGTATATATATATATATATACATATATATATATATATATATTTTATATATATATATATATATATATATATATATATATATATATATATATATATATAATGGTAGTGATACTTTCTGGCCGTATATGTAATTGTGTATGCATTCCACAATCCTATAATGATCCGATATTAGTGTATATCTTTATAAGAAGAGAGCCCCCTAAATTAGCAATTCGCAAACAAAAATGTGGCTTATAATAATAATTGTTATTTCGTTCATTGTTCGTTTTTCTGTTGCTGGATTGGATTACTGATTAACACCGCGCTGACTGAGCTGATAATTCAAACACATCAATTTATAAGCATTGCAAAATGTCCTCTAACGTTCTCGTGAGTTTGCAAATCAGTTACGTCAAACCCAGACCTGACAAAAGCGCAGTCCACAGACCCCCCCCCCCCCCCCCGACCCTCCGACCCCCCGTCCCTGCTACATCAACTCGGGGGCAGGAAACAATAACGCCGGGGAAGGACGCAATTGAGTGCATGGGTTTTACGCGTTGCAATCCCGCGGATAATCCGCTGTAATTATACGTGGCTCGGTGCGATTATTGGCCGTGTGACAACCCACTGAATCCTCCCTTCCTCCCCTCGGCCTCCCTTCCCCAGGGCCTGCTTGTAGTAATAGACTGGCCGACGGTCGACATCCCACGTCCGGAGTTGTTCCTTCCGCTCTGGCGCCGACGGGAGGTAATTAAGACACGGAGGGGACGGGGAATTGCACGGAAAATAGAAAATAGGAGCAGAGAAGCGAAATGGAGCGTTGGCGCAGAAGCGTGTGATGCGCCGTGACAGCGCCAGTTATCTGGTTCTTATCGCCCGAGTCGAGCCGAGCAGCGCCGCCGTTGGGTTATCACTGCGCCCGTTGTACTGACACCGCCACGGGCGAGAGAGAGAGAGAGAGAGAGAGAGAGAGAGAGAGAGAGAGAGACAGACAGACAGACAGACAGACAGACAGACAGACAGACAGACAGACAGACAGACAGACAGACAGACATATAGACAGACAGACAGACAGACTGACAGACAGACAGACAGACAGACAAAGACATAGAGAGACAGAGACAGACAGAGACAGCGAGAGAAAGCTAGAGAGCGACAGATAGTGAGCGAGTGAGCGAGTGAGCGAGAGAGCGAGAGAGAGCGAGAGAGCGAGGGAGAGCGAGAGAGCGTGAGAGCGAGTGAGCGAGAGAGCGAGAGAGCGAGAGAGCGAGAGAGCGAGAGAGAGAGAGCGCGAGAGAGAGAGAGCGAGAGAGAGAGAGAGAGCAAGAGAGAGAGCGAGAAAGAGAGCGAGAGAGAGATAGAGAGAGAGAGAGAGAGAGGGAGATAGAGAGAGAGAGAGATAGAGAGAGAGGAAGAGAGAGAGAGAGGGGGGAGATAGGGAGAGAGAGATAGAGAGAGACAGCGAGACAGCGAGACAGCGAGACAGCGAGACAGCGAGACAGCGAGACAGCGAGACAGCGAGACAGCGAGACAGCGAGACAGCGAGACAGCGAGACAGCGAGACAGCGAGACAGCGAGACAGCGAGACAGCGAGACAGCGAGACAGCGAGACAGCGAGACAGCGAGAGAGCGAGACAGCGAGAGAGCGAGACAGCGAGAGAGCGAGAGAGCGAGAGAGCGAGAGAGCGAGAGAGCGAGAGAGCGAGAGAGCGAGAGAGCGAGAGAGCGAGAGAGCGAGAGAGAGAGAGAGAGAGAGAGAGAGAGAGCGAGAGAGCGAGAGAGAGAGAGAGAGAGGGAGAGAGGGAGAGAGAGAGAGAGAGAGAGAGAGAGAAGTGCTTCAAATTGGTCGACATGCCAAAGTTAAATTTAGAAACAGTTAGACACACAGAACACGTCTGTGGAGAACAACTTGCGTCTGTCAGGAATACACGAGTTGGTGGCGAGATTGCTGTTGTATCGTCCACGGTTCGACATAGTGTCATGTCTGTATTGCGTTACTGTACCTGGTTGCTCGATGCATACGAAGTCACCTACAATATCAACATGAGCGTTTTTATTGACGAAGCCATGCATAACTACGCGCCAGTGTATCTGGTTGAACTCCCTTGTCCATATCAAACAGCTAGTGTTTGTGTCCTGTCTTTGTGCAGCACAAGTGCGTTGATGGTTAGAAGCGCTCACGACAAGACTTAGACGGCGGGTTAGAAACGACGGTGAAACTGAGACTGGATAGACAATGTTCAGCTGTTGTCTTCTTGGCTTAGAGCCTAGGTAAATATCCAAGCCCGATTACACTGGGGTGTGATCGGGGGCGAACGCATTCCCGGTCAGAGAAAATAGTTCCCATTAAAAAAGTTGTTCCGCTTGGAGAGAGTCTTTAATTTAAAAGGTCAAGTAGTTTTAATATCAGCTACTAGCATATCCACCATGAAATCATCAATGCTATCCTCCATTCGACCTGAAAAATCTCCAATACCACCGCATTAATATTATATATATTAGGCCATTACGTCATGAATAATAAGTATGTAAATGTTCATTCTAGTGACGATTGGTATTAACTACCCGCAACCTAAATGTCCTTATAGGTACTGGAATTAATTTTAGTTTCAACTAGGACATAAGTAAAAGTAGAAGAATACCTTTACCGTTGGATCATGTAAATCAGTGTATAAGTGTATAAGTCTCTGTGTTTTAGTTACGAAATCAGTCGTCGGTTTTGCTGAAGCAGGTTTGCACGGGGACGCTGTTTTGACGGTCCCATAGCATTTTTTTTTTTTTTTCTACATGAGCTTATAAAATAGCTAATATTGTTGAGTAATCTATTGCTGCAGGTTTCGATGTAATCGCATATTTACAGTACCTATGTTTTATACGGCTGGTGGAATTCATGCTAACGATGGTGATAATTGCTCGTATGTTAAGAATCATTTACAGATATGCTCAAACTTACCATTTACATAAAATTTGAATTTTTCTTTAGCTGTGACGTGGAACTGTTTTTTTTTTTGTAATGTAGTACAATTTTATGTTCACTTATATATACTTTTACTTTCAATCCACCGTAGACATTTAAGCTTGACTTGTCAATTTCACGAAACAATCCTGCATAAACTGGCGATATTTGAAATACATGAAATACAGAACAACTCTTCAACCACGAGTACGTGTTCATTGTTATGATCGTCGTTGATAAACCTCATTGTGTGCTTCCGAAGTTCGAAACAAATATATTTATTTCCACATTTCTTCCTACTTGGTCGTTACTTTTCAACCGTCCTGTCCCAGCGACCTTCCGACGGTGTCTCTTTCTAGCGGGCGTATTTAATTGATTCCATCGACGTGCGCTCTCCACTTAACGCCGAGATCACTAACGTCGTCGATGCCTTCGATGAAGACAGATCACCAGACGACGGAGATTGTAGTAGCAGCGTTTAGCATATCTTCAATGACGGAGACTACCGTCGGCTTTCAACGACGTCCGCTTCATCGCGTCGTCGTCTTCAACCGGCTCGCTCGAGTGGAAGACGAACGTACCGAACCGTGTCCAGTTGATGTGTGATGACCACTTGTACGTTTCCCTGACCATGATACTCGTGTGTGGTCACAACGTTGACCGAACAAAACAGTATTGTTGTGCTCTTAAAATGTGTCGGCTTATGAGAACGTGTAGCCATTACTAATGGTCACATTGGATGCTGATTTTCCAAGTTCTTCGAAATAAGTGTATTTGGAACAACCAATTTAATATATTGGAAAAACTGCCATTTTCCCTTTTGTGATGCTGCACCGTTGACACCATTTAACCGTCACTCATCAGCTCTGCCAGTCATGTGTAAAACACTGCATGAACTAACGATGGACATATAGAATGTCATACATTATTATGTCATATATTATTAGTAGTATTTCTTAATATACTTTTTGTTTGGGAGCGCCGCGGTTGACACACAATATACACTATTCTACTGCTGTATTATATTCTATCTATTCTATAATAAATTATATATATAAATTATATTATATAAATTATAAGCCCGTCGAATAACGTGTATGTGTATAACTTTCGTTTATATTACTTATTTTATTACTTTATTTGTAATTATTTATTTGGCAATTAGTTACGTATTTATTATAATGTTCGGTATAAGTAAAATAGCTGTACAACTAATTCATTATTGAAACATCGACGAAAAGATAATTCCAACATAGACAAACAAACAAACAAACGTGCGCAAATCTTTTAAGGATAGGCTACATAATGACTACTTCCGGTTGCGCAGTCTTTTTCTCCTTTTGCACTTTCGCACGCTCAGTCGTTTCCACGTCTTTCGTTCCTACTTCCCTATTGTCCCACGCATCTTTCTTCCTTCCCTCCACGTCTCCGAGCCTCCCATACGCCCGACATTCGTCTCTTCCCTGCGTCAGTCAACGCAATATGTAGATCTGCCCCGCGGTCGATTGCTGAAGCGGCACCTGTCTGGCCCGTCTTATCTGAGGCAGCGACGACGCGCGCTGAGATTATTCTAATTAATCAACACATTGTTAGTGTCGTTCATTTGCAATTGTAATTGGCAGCCACTACAGATGTTCGGCTGAAAGCGATTAATGTAGTGTGCATTGCGCCGGTTTGGGGCGATTTTAATAAGATCGGTAAATAGTTTTATTGGCTTCATTGGTCGTTTGATATCGATTAATCCATGTTCTATCTCGGCAACTCTGTGGTCGGTGTCTTTACAAAGTGCCCAGGATTCTGTTCGACGGACGCCGTAGTTTCGTAATTGTCGTAGTGATTACAGCGGCGACAGAGACGTATGGAACCAGGAAGAAATAACACAAAGACAGAGGAACACGTGATGTCATTATTTTGTCTCGCGAAATATAATTCCGTTCGTTGTATTTTTATTTACTATTCTCGGTGTTATAGTTTTATAGGCGGGGGGATTAGGTCTTTGCAGAGAACGATTCCAAATGTGCATGCGATTGTTTAAAAAATAAAGTTGTTATTATAATTTCTATGTTTTCGACCAATCGCACACTATCTAATTAAGACCGTTTTAAAGTATTTAGAATCGACTTGTGGTTGTTGCATATTTTCTTCGGATAATATCTGACTATCAGGCAGCTAATTTGCATACATATAGTCGCTATAGAATACTACAACGAAATATATTAAATCAAGATTTGAATGTTACTCGAAAATTATTGGAGGTGACGACAACAGTATTATGCATCTTCAATTTCCAAGTGTCGTTATTTAATCAATGTTTATTTACACACATATGCACGAACGCACGCACGCACGCACACATACACACGGGCATACATACATATACAGGTACATACACACGCATACACACACGTTCGCGCACTCACGCACATATAAAGAACACAAAGATATTTGTACAGTATATTCCACCATAAAATGTAAAGACCTATTTGTTGTCGTTCTCTTAATCCATTTTGGGACACGAAATAAATCCGTGAATGTTCTGAACTATGTTGTGTTGTAGTTATTTCTACTGTCCTTTATTTATATTTTGTACTCGTTTCCAATCACATAATAATTTATGTGACTGTAAACGAGTACAAAATACAAATGTGCACATTCGACAAATAGAATAGCCTATATTATATTCTATTTGTCGAATAGAATATATTATATTCTATTTGATGGATGTGCACAACATATTTTGCGTGTTTCTATCCAGTTACAACAAACATTTAAATGTTTCTCCAGAAACTGTCAGAAACCAGCAAGACATCCAGCACAGACGATCTGGCACCGACACAAAGGGTGCTACAAACGAGCGACTCCCTCACTCGCCTCCTGACCATGTACAGTACGGTTTCTGCGGCCAGATTTGATTTGGCCTAATTTCCACAGCGGGACACTCGGGACGCAACGGTCGTCTGGGCGCAACATGAACAACGCCGCTAGCCGACTTCCGGTTGTATGTCAGTTGGCAGTGCTGAGATATACAGTGACGACATATATGTATATATAATAATTATATATATATATATATATATATATATATATATATATATATATATATATATATATATATATATATATATATATATATATATATATAATTATATATATATATAATTATATATAATTATATATATATATAATTATATATATATATATATATATATATATATATATATATATATATATATATATGTATATATATATATATTATGTATATATATACATACATGAATGTAAATTGGCAGTGCTGACATATACAATAACGGCATATACGTATATATATATATATATATATATATATATATATATATATATATATATATATATATATGTATATATATATATATATATATATATATATATATGTATATATATATATATATATATATATATATATATATATATATATATTTCTTACTTTTTAATAGCGTACTGGTCCACTACATGGCAAACTAAATGGCTTTTATAATTATACTTGAATATTTTGCCTCCCACCTGCCCACCCTTCGAAATCCTAGATACGCCACTGACAAAACTACCGAAGTACGAGTATTTGCTTAGGCATTACGATAATGGATTTGACGGAAATGATCGAATTTACCACACACTTTGCATTTAATGTCTAGCAAATAGATTGCCTCGTGCACCTCCATTTGCCGTTGAGGGAGGCGACCGTACCCATTATCATTCCGACTGTTACTTGAGCGCACCGCCCAATTGTTGCATTAATTAGCCACCTCTCTTCGCTGACTTTGACACCAATCTTGAGCTTTTGATCTTAAAAACCTTTATCCGCCTCTGTTCAGCTCAAATGCGCTGTAATTACTCCGCAGAGCGTAAGCTAAAAAGGCAACAGCTGTTCGGCGCAGCAGCGAGCAGACGACATTTCGCATCGGTTTCGAAAGCGGCGCGAAAGACGCGCAATTCGTGTGTGGCCGATGTCTGAAGTTACGTTACGAAATAACGACGCGTAATTGCGACTAATTTCACTCTTTCAGACGCCGGATTGTCGAACAAAGAACCCAGACAATGTGGACAAGGTCGAGGGTTTCTCGATTGACGCCCAGCGGGATCGAGGCCCTGTCATTGCACTGGTCGAAGCTCTTTCTTCGCGTCGACGGGAGGGATGGAAAAGGGGTTCATTATCCCTGTTATTGGTGTATTATTTGGGTGGGGAAATGTGCTCGACACGCACATGTGCCGTACTGTCCCCGATCCCCCGTGGGTGGGTTGATTGTTCACTTCCCGGGGAAGACGTCACGCGCGCTAGCAACGCCTGCTTCGTTATTTGGGAGGAAGTGACGCAATACGCAGGTTATAATGTTTAAATATAAATGTTCACACGCACGTATGCACGATAACGGTTGGATGTTTGCAAGACAAATGAGTTGCGTTTAAAATCAGTAAATGTATTGTCTTTAACATTTTAAATATATGTTTAACGTAATATATATATAATATATATATATATATATATATATATATATATATATATATATATATATATATATATATATATATATATATATAATGTTTATATATATATATATATATATATATATATATATATATATATATATATATATATATATTATGTTTATATGTACTGTTCTTATACCGCTAGCATATATTATTATTGTTAAAACATATCAAGTGCTTCACATATACTACTTATTTGGTGAACCGGCAATAGAAGTTGTCCCCACATAGCATATATCGAATACAATAAAAACAATTATAAACAAGAATATTATTTTTTAATACAATCATTTAGCAATCATAAAGCCGACATTCACAGAGAGTACAAATGAAAAAAAAAATCTGCAGATAGTGTCGCCTAAAAAGTCGAGTACTGAAACATGACTTTATGCTGGACAGGAATGCAAGTGAAACCGGCGGAATAGCGCACGCTTCCCGAACTTCCGAACACTCGCTCGACAAAGTGGCCGCGTGTAGCGACCAGCGAGATACTTCAGCGACCGTTGAGCTAATTGTGGGCTCTGTTCGGGACGTAACGAGATTTCACCAATTAGTCCTCTGGGTGCCACTGAAGCGACGCAGAGCGGTCTTGAAGCATGGCAGTCGATGGGTCTTTCATACCGCATCGCGCATCGTCACTGTTGCAAACTCCAGATCTTGCAATCGGCATCGTCTTCCGTCACTGATCACATTAACACGGCCCACGTGATTCGATAAGTTGACATCTTTGAGCTAACCCGATAATCCGCGTGTTTCGCGTCGAGTCACGCAACGTCACGTGACTCGACGTTGCGGAAAATAGCCGAAACAAATTGATTAAGGAAGATCTGATTTGTTCGTCGCATCGCGATCAAAGAGTGCGCGTGAAATCGGGGGCAAACCGGCGAAGGAGTCGCGTGCAACATGGCCGCGTGTGGTCGTATGTACGGTCGTCACGTGACGGTTTTGCGAGGAACGAAGTCAACGCCAGATTGGAAAGTTATCGGTGCGTTAACTTGGTCGATTGGCTTGCAACAGAATTGTGTCAGTAAATTTTTTTTTTTTTTTTTTTTTTTTTTTGTCTTTAAACAGTTTATTCTGTGCATCATATATATATACAAAGTAAGAGCCATAATGCCCGAATAAACAACGGGTGTATACATACACAAAAATGGCGCAAAAGCGGATCAACCTTCGACGTATATATATATGTACATGTACTAAACCGCGTTCTAACAAACTAAGGAGTAATAATAATAATGGTAATAATAATAATAATTATGATATTAATAATACTGATAATAATAGTAGTAGTAATAATAATAATAATAATAATAATAGTAATGGTAATAATAATAATAATAGTAGTATTAATATTAATACTAATATTAATCGTACCAGTACTAACACTAGTAATAGCAATATTAGTTATAATAACAATAATATAAAAGTACCAGTAATAGTAATAGTGATAGTAACATTAATTGTAATAATAATAATAATAATAGTAGTAATAATAATAGTAGTGGTAATAGTAGTAATAATAATAAATAAAAATAGTAGTAGTAATACTAATACTAATAATACCAATATTAATCGCACCAATAATAGCACTAGTAATAGCAATATTAATCATAATAACAATAGTAACACTAATAGTACCAGTAACATTAATATAAATTATAAGAATAATAATACTGATGATAATTATACTGATGATACTAATAATAGTGAATAATAATAATAAGGTTCCCGTCGTGGGGCTCGTACCGGCGTCTCTCGTACTAGAGTCTGGCAATAGGGCTACCGTCTCTATTGATATCAACGTACAGTTCCCATAGTTAAAGCGCTGGTCGTTTAAACTACCTACACAGTGAACAATATAAATAATGTCAACGTTAATTTAGTTAATTTGTGTCAGTAAATAGTTCGAATAGAGAGAGAGAGTTGAAGTTTCGAATTATTTACTGACATAATTATCTTGCAAGCCTTAAACTATTATTATATTGTATTGTTTGTGGTGCGAATAACCGTGCATTTGCATTTTACATGCACTTAACACATTATCATTCCCGATGTAGTTGCAATTAAATACATATTGATGAATATAATTCTACTGACTTATTTACATGACTATCTTTGCTCCTTGTGTGGTGCGAATATATATAATTCGTATACTGTTATATTGTCCGTATATCGTTACATTGTCCATATACCGTTACATTGTCCCTATACCGTTATATTGTCCCTATACCGTTACATTGTCTGTATACCGTCACATTATCCATATATACCGTTAAATTTTCCGTATTTCGCTACACTTACGCATGACATTCTCAATTCGAGTTACGTTGATTCGACGCGAGTAATTCGCTGTTACGATCGCGTATTGACTCGCGAGCTTACATTCGATTTGCGTAATTTCCACGCGGTTAACGAAAGCCGGTTAAAATTGGCAGTAAACGCGATGTATTTATACGCACTGTTTTTGTTTGCGCATTGGATCGACCGCGTAATTGCGTTAAGCGAGACAGAAGCGAATGTGACGCCGTCAGAGTTATAAACATCGCATCGTCCGTCGTATGCAAGCCGTGTTCGTTCACGTGTTCGCGAAAGCGAAGAATAATAGGCGTGTTTGTGTGATGCGGAGCCCTATATAAGCGATACTCGTGGCGTGCTATTTATAAGGAGAATTATCGACATGTCGTGTTTGTTTTGTTGAATGCAAACATTTTGACACTGGAGAGAGAATATCCACGTCCCGACATCATGTTGGAAAAGTAGAGGTATTGGTAAACACTCGTGACGGATATATATTATATGTGTGTGTGTGTATATATATATATATATATATATATATATATATATATATATATATATATATATATATATATATATATATATATATATATATAGATATATATATATATAGATAGATATATATATATATATATATATATATATATATATATATATATATATATATATATATATAGTTCATTATGCAATTGTTATTTCAATTGTGAACAAAATAATCAACAATATGTGTACTACAGTATGCTGTAGTCCACGAATAGTTGGACATTTTGTACCAATAAAAGTCTATAATTCGCAACATTATAGGACTATAATAGTCGTATATTACTAGTAAATAGACGACTTGTTGTACGATATGTGGACATTGTTAATTAGTTTCACGGTTTAATTTTCAGAATACAGTCTCTGTAGGGCCTACCCCTAATTTTGGTCTCTGCAACGGAATCCGTAAATGATATCGTCCCACATTACGACGTCGCCGCCCATTGTCACTGACAGATCGGTTGCGTCTGTAAGCGCCCGAGGCCCTCCAAATATTGGACAATTGGTGCGTTCTGTCCGACAGACGTCCCCGTACAACAGACAACAGGTGCAGCTCTATCGCCCCGTTAAGCAAATCCCCGCTCTGAACCCCGTCCCTTTTATCTCTCCCCCTCTCCCTTTGTTCTCGACACTTCTGAGAACTTTCGCCGCGTGCACTTTCTTAATGGGAGCGCTGCCTCCCCGCGCGACGCCATTTGCAGATGTCAAGCGAAATAATCTCCCCTGTTACGACTCGCTGCGATTGCTTGAAAGAGGGCAGCGCAGCGTTCAGAAATTTGCACGCGCCGTTTCCTGGGCGGCGTTGGAGGGACAGTGGGTTTTTCAATGTCCAGTTTAAACTGACCGCTTATGCTAAGGAATGCGAAGGGTAAGTGGGCCAATCGGATCGGATTTTACAATTATAAGCGGGCGCAAGGCACTAATTATCAAGACGAGCACATGTTGCTTGCCATAAGGGTTTCAGGGCGTCATACGGATATCGTTAGTTTTCACTAATGTGTTTTTAGTCAAATCATAAACCGTAAACCGGATGATAAAGCTGAAACTAATATATGTTGGTTCGCAATGTTCCTAAAATAAAATGTAATGTTTTTTCTCAATCATTTGTCTCAATCTGTCTTAACTGATGCTTATGAATACCTTGGGGTTATTTGTCGCCAGTGATTGAGAACCTTTGTTTTCTCTTCATACACTGCGTATTGTTTATACTCCCATATTAGTAACAAACTCTGTCTTTTTGAAAACGTGCATAAGTTTCTTCGGGGCAAGTTTGTTTTCAATGTTCATAATGGAATAGGCACCGGATAGTCAGATGAATTCTGAAAACAATTTGCCATCAACACAACATATTGACGAATCCACAAATTTAATAGTATTACTTATTTACTAATGTTATGCCTGTTTGCTCGCTGGGAGCCTTCGACCAAGGAACGCCAAAGTTGTCTGTTTATCGCCATCTTATACATCTCTCTCCAGGTATATCACATCGCCTTTGTTTCTTCTGTGTTCAGTGGTCTTCGTCAAATCATTGAAGTTCCACGTGATGGCTTGGCGAGTGATGATTTCTGGAGATTTCCTAAGCATAAGTACTATCCACCTCCATTTTCTCTTCTTTATTTCATTGTAGTTCTTTGGTCCATTCCCAAAGTGTAGTGTTGGTTAACTTAATTGTCTGACCACTTCAGGTGTAAGATTCTTCACAGGTATTTGTTGATGACGGTTTGTATTGTTTTTAGTGTCTTAGTTAAACGAAAACACATACCCAGTCATATTTATATAGATTTAACCATATCTAGTGTAAATGTATAAAGATTTTTTTGCGGTTACGCAAACAACAATAATACCAAATAATGCCATTTCTATAGCGCATATATGAAGCTGAGAGTTACAGTATATTTAAGTGTCAATTCACAATTGATATAATAATAGCAGATATTTAATGACATATAATAACAGATATATTAACTACATATCACTACGACA
>OZ024857.1:51120278-51125278 GCA_964017155.1 Oasisia sp. SBJ-2009
TGCACTTGATTCACTCTACCAGTGCAGTCGACTCATGACTAATCGCGTTCCTGTGATAATTACAATTGATATTCGCCGAGTCATGCAGTTGGAGGGTTGCTATAATCACATGTAGGGGGGAGCGGGGACCACAAAACCCGTGACGTGAGGGGGTTTGAATGCGTGTGTGCATTCAATAATATATAGGGTGGGGTAAAAAGGTTGGGTGAACGTGAAGATTCTGTGTAGGTGTGTGAATGAGTGATTACATATTTAATTTAACCGTGGATGTCTTCCGATTCGTTAACCGCAGTTATTTGTTAATTATACCCACTGTTAAGCCACACTTTACACGCCACATATCACCGCTACGTGTCGCCACACAACACCCTTGCGGTGGCTGTTACTCCTCCCTGAAAACTCCGTCCGTCTTTCCGTCCGCTTTCTGACGTCATCCCACCGCCCCGGTCAGCACCCGAGCCGCGGCCGGGCTCCGGTGTAAATAACGACAGAGAAGACGTCTTCTCCGACGAAGCCGCATCGCTTCGCACACTACATTAAATCCGTCCCAGGATATAAATCGCTCCAATCTGGCGAAAGTAACGCGACAAACCGGGCTAGCGGCAAACGAGATATTCCGCTTAATACGATTTCCTGCGGGAACCGACGGAGCGACGGACGGGGACAGCGGCCTAGTGGCGGGGAGGGGGGTGGACTGGAGAGGGAGAGAGAGAGATGGAGGAATAAGGCGCAGGCACGGGGAGGAGGGTGGAGGGGAATAAAGGGAATGGAGAAAGAAGGGGCGGGAGGACAATAAAACCTAGTCAGGCAATGTCGTTGCAGGATTAGTCACCGATAAAGAGTGACCAAAGATGGCACGTTCTTGCATATGTATACGCGCGTGTTATATATATATATATATATATATATATATATATCATAATATAATAATATTAATAATTATATAGATAATATATATATGTAATGTTATTATTATATATTTACAGAGTTATGTGTTACGTAATAAATAATATTAGCATATATATTATAATACATATATAATTATATATATATATATATATATATATATATATATATATATATATATATATATATATATATATATATATATGTGTGTGTGTGTGTGTGTATATATATATATATATACTTTGTTGAGACGTGTACATTTAAGCGAGCGCGAGTACACATAATTATATTATATTCGATACACAAATGTATCGAACACGAATACAGCGATCGTGTCGGTAGTTGTTTGTGTGTATGTTGCTCTATGTAGCGCATACATTGTTGTGAGCGCTCATGTGTAACGTACACCATGCTGTGAGCGATCAGGTGTAACGTACATCTCGTACGGGCG
This sequence comes from Oasisia sp. SBJ-2009, assembly GCA_964017155.1. Lineage (NCBI taxonomy): Eukaryota > Metazoa > Annelida > Polychaeta > Sabellida > Siboglinidae > Oasisia > Oasisia sp. SBJ-2009. Next base: position 51,121,636 of record OZ024857.1, read on the forward strand.
GCAAGTGGCGTGCGTGATCGAAGTCGAGTGATGACACACCAGCGACCACGGACACGGATAATTACAGCCCCGGGCCGTGTCGACCCGACACTAATTGTGGCAAAACGATGACACGATATAATTACCCGAACTGATCCGCCACGAAGCCCCGTTGATCCCCTCCGAGTTTCCCGATCGTGGGGGAGTTTCATCCCGTCCCCGTCGGCCGCCTTTCATGTCGCGGGTCGGAGGTCAGTGTTGTTCCGGTCGAACGATCAGAGAAAACGATAATTTGGCTGCGTCATGCGAAACGCAGCCGTTGCGAGCTACGGCAATATTGTTTCGTATCGATTGTCTTAGACTTCGCTGATAGGTTTTTAATAAGATCACCGACGACTGGCGCCAGTCCAGTGCGACACACGCACACATATCATGACAAATTACCTGCCTCTACAAAGCAGGCGCCGGCATACGACCACGCATGCGACGGAGCAGGTTGGTCGGGCTCGGACGAGACAAAGATAGGCACACGCTGGCGTCGACAGTCTTTCGGGCTTTGCCGATTCACGTTTTAGCGAATCCGAATCTGGCATGTGGCAGTTCACGTTTTATCGTCTCCCATCATGCGCGAATCCGCGTGTGTGTTTTGCTGATTCGCGTTTTAGAATCTCCCCCGATGCGCGAATCCGCATGTGTGTTAGTACAATAAGATTAGAGCGGGGAATCGATTGTTTTGTAGCGATAATGTTGTGTCGATGTTATTAATAGTATATCGATAAGTATTATTTGTCTACCTTAGATTCAAGAAAATATGACTGTGTTTGATCGAGTAATGATAAAAGTCGCGATATTTTACCATTAAACTAGTGTCCACCCCCCCCCCCTCTCTCTCTCTCACACACACACACACACACACACACACACACACACACACACACACACCAAAAAACTGCGCTTGGCTTGGAATGTCATCGTCACTGATCAACTCAAAAAGTTAACACTAAATATTAACACTTATACGTTGCTTCTAGCTACGTAGCTTTAAAAAAAGCCTTGTTTAATTCACGTTTTTTGCAGAGTGGGAATCCTCAAATAGGTATCGCAGCAACACCTTGGGTATTTTAATTATTCTGTCACTAAAGCTGTGGAAATGATGATCTCTTGTAACAACCAAATTTGCAACACCCAGCATTTGAGTTGCTGCTTAAACACAAGGTGGCAGCACTGTACCATCCCTTCCCACATAAGGCGAGAAAACTACCGGCCTGCGAACACACTGGTTCACGGGTGTATTATCTGAGATCCTTGCACCATGAACACCCAGTTAGTATTAGCCCACGTGAAACAAAGAAAACTAATTAAAAATATAACGACATTTCTGCTCGCTGTGTTGTTTTAGCGGCCGATGTCTTGAAAACGCGTCGATCATTTCAAACGAAACTTTGGATATGCTTATGTAAGGTAGTCTTTGTAAAGTAGTGTAATTGTTCATTGATGTTCTGCTGATCGCGCGTTTTTTACCGACGTTACCGACTGAAAGATGTCTCGATAAGGAGGCGCCAGTCGGGCTGTTCCCGCGCTCTCTCTAACGCCTCACTTGCCCGATAAGGTGTCGCCATTGTTCGCGAGAGAGACCTCTAGACCGTGTCACTGGCGCGACGAGACGAGACCACAAAGTATCGTTGTATTTACTCAAAACCCGCCGTGCTTTACCACATTGGTTCGGCGTTTAAACGGCGACACTAATTTGTTGAACCTTTGAGAACGTTCCCGCTTTTCATAAGCCACATTAGTTTTCTCACAGGACGCCATTGCTAAGTTTGAGTATAAACCATTGATATCACAAACAGGCTCGCACTTGTTTTTATGTGTAATTGTTCTTTTATCAAATCCTATCATTATAACATTTTAGCAGACGTTTTTCCGAGCCAATAACTGGCACGTAATTATATGTGTTTATCATCACGATTTATTCATGTCTGCCTTAACAAACAACGCAGAGCCTTCAACATAACAGTACGATTGAAGTTTATTACGAAGAGAGATGTCCGACAGTTTCTAGGTGAAGTGTAATCTATTTTTCTTATATATTTTCTTGCTGCTTTGGCGCTTCTTGAGTTACTTAACAATTATTTTCATATCATAAAATAATGTTGTTTTATCATGCATCCGCTAATAAAAAACATGTTCATTACCACTTATCCTATCGTCACGTTAATATTATTAATACTACGAGTGTCAATACATTTCTATGATTATAGTTGTTTTTATCCAATTGTAATACGCGCTTCGCCGCATTATTTTCTAAAGAACGAGTTTGAAATCCTTGGCGCAGATTGCTCAAATGTGTAGTGAGATAGGCTGGAGTATTTGCATTCGACATTTTCTTAATATTCTTCTGAGCCAACGAGTGATTTTCACCAGCTTATTACAAGCCGCGTGTCCCCATTGCTAACAATAGGTTACGTAATAACGATGGTTGGTATCAATATAGAGCGTAGGCATTATAATAAAGTTATAACCTTACTTACTCTGAACATCCCATTCCATCTGTTCCTAATTTAGTTCTCTTCCAAAACCTCTACCAAGACTTGATACACTAACAACAACAAACTGACCATCGACTTTGGTTGCCGATGGTTAACATAATATGTTCGCTTTTGTTTCATATCCGAAGTGATCTAATCACCAAATAACGTTTCGATGACGTAACTAAGCAGCGCGAACGCCATCTGCCTGCTGGCTAATCCGTTTGTCTTCGTTTTCATCACACGAATGATAATCGAAAAATTGATATCGCTGATTTTCTCAGAAAACACGATGAAAGCGCCCTGCTCACTGGTCACAGAAACCACGCAACGGGGCGCTCGTTTTCATCGCGCAGGCGCCGCTGCGTATGGACAGGATGTTACGTCACCAGATGATGATTTGACGAGTTAATTATTCCCGGAGTACTGGCGAATTGGCTTGAAACAATTAGCCTGGTAGAATGATGCGACTCTAATTAGAGACTGCGTCGCAACTGGCTGGTATTGTTGGAAGCGGTAATTAAAGCGACGTTTTGAATCTCGTGATTCGTTGCTTAAACCGGCTACTTGGTGTTACTGAGTTGGTGGTTTTCAGTGGAGTTTTGTTGCTGAATAAAAAGATACGTCGTGTGACGTCTGAAATGATTGCAGCGGCATATGGAAACAAGACCTCTACTTCAGTTGACGTGAATGTTATGTTTTATTATATATATATATATATATATATATATATATATATATATATATATATATATATATATATATATATATATATATATATATATATATATATATATATATATATAGTAGTGTACAATACAGATAAAACATGATTAAAACACTTTATTTATTAATTTATAACTGCTGCAAATCAATTTCCATTCCGTGATAATAACGTTTTATTGTATTATACTATATATATATATATATATATATATATATATATATATACATATATATATATATATATATATATATATATATATATATATATATATATATATATATATATATAGTATAATACAATAAAACGTTATTATCACGGAATGGAAATTGATTTGCAGCAGTTATAAATTAATAAATAAAGTAGTGTACAATACAGATAAAACATGATTAAAACAGTTTCTAAACCTTAG
>OZ024857.1:51130278-51132778 GCA_964017155.1 Oasisia sp. SBJ-2009
TCCGTCGGCGGACAGAGTCGCATCGTCGGTGTGAGATTATAAATGGACCCCTTTGGTATGTGGATCGGGGTCCATTTACCATGGGACACTCGTGTGAAAAATTGTCCATATATATATATATATATATATATATATATATATATATATATATATATATAATAGCGATCGTTTACCGATGTCTAGTCATTTAAAAACGTAATATTTCTATTATACCAACACAATTGGCAAAGCAGTGTTTAAAATCTGTAAAATACTGAAAATTAATGGTCGTTGTGGATTCATATAAATTTGTTTTAACACATTGTGAGGTTCTGTTCTGTAGAATATCTATCGGAAAACGGCGATAATCGCACCAGGCGAGTTTTACCTGCTCTTTCGTTCAACTGCCGCTTGACAAATAGGCCTACGTGTCGTTTCTTGCATTAAAAAAAAAATTGTTGAAAACGAAACAGGCAATGACTTAAAGGCTGTAAGACTTTACTAAATCGCAACCCCAAGAAATAACACGCAATGCGCACCTTGTTGATAACATAACGCACGTTATCGCCATGTTTGCTGTTGTTCTACGCTCCGCCACAACAGCGAGAGTAATCGCCTCGACACACAGGCGCGCGTGTTCGAGCGCCCCAAGTGTTTGCCCAAGTCTCGAGGCCCGAGTGTTTGTCTACTCAGCCACTCAAGGGACGAGACGTATTATTAACTGTTCCCGTCGAGGGGACTTCTGTTGTCGTCGGTCGCCAGATCCCACTCGCTCGTGTTTGCTCAGCACTTGCCGTTACGTTCAATCGTGTGCTGTTGGCTGATTTATCGCCAATTGATCCCGGCTTCTTGACGTAATGTTTGCTCTTCTCTCAGGAGTTCTGTTGGCGATGACGTCGCATCTTTGACTGGCCCTGTAGTGACATGGGATGTATTGCGCTAGAGTTCCGCACTTGACTCTGTTTATTAAGCTCTTTGCCTACGTTTATTGTAGCCGTTTAATAGCAACTCGTGTTTGGCTACTAGTAATTATCCGGGGTTTCTCCGTGCGTGTATTATACATGTCGTTATGTGAATACTGTCGGCGTTGTTTTGTCGTAAACAGACGCGTAGTGTCTTTGTTTGCATGGTCAAATAGAATAGGTGTGGAGAATGTTTAGTGTAAATGTTATTATGTCATTTGTTGAGCTTACTACAAAGTTCAAATTTTTTGATATTAATATTTTGCTACAATACGATTTGTTAATTGAAATTGGAAAGAAAACAAACACATTTTAGAACAATTTATAAAACGTTTCAATCCAGACAAAATAATTAGAGTGCTGATTTAAAGTGTAATCGTGTTGATGGAAAAACGCTTTGTTTATTTTTATACTATGTTATCTAGTTTATCCTCACACATGTTAAACGAACCACACAGTGTATGATTATTTTATATTGACCATCTATAATTGTTTAATATCATCCTTTCAGTTAGCACGAAAACGTGACTTTCCAAATGAAATATTTAAATTCAGCAGATAGCAATAACATTCTGCTAATCAATTAGTCAAAATATGTTGACAATCAATCCAATAATTAATATCTTATATAAGAGGGTGTTTAATAATTTAACAATAAAAACAGTCACTCTTTGTGACTGATATAAATATTAATGTAAGTTCTAAACATTTACATAGTCAGTTCACTCATTCATAACGAGTGAAGTATATCGTGTCAGGTCGCTGGTTCATTGACCGTCAGACAGTGACAAAGATAAACTTGGTCATTCGGTGTAGTCGGTGTAGTCGGTGCAGCGATTCGATCACGAGAGACCGGAAACTGCGCACTAAGCACTGCGCATATTCAGTCACTTCAGCCCGACGAGTTAGCGTATCAGACTGCGTTGGTCACGCGATGGTACTCGGCTCGGTATGTCTACACTAACGACGGCAACGCGGGGAGCGGGGCTGGAATGCGGGGGGCGGAACCGTCGGAATCATTTGGGTAAATAAAACCTGTATATGATACAGATGCAATGACCTCCACTGCTCGAACGGGGTCGGATTCACTGAACCGAGACGTGTTTGCTTTTACTGCGGCTTAAACCGGCGAAAGGGAGCAGCACTTTCGGGGCAGGCATTGGCCTTATGAGCATTCACGTTTTATTAATGCTTCTATTTGTGAAGTGTACTTTGACGATTTCCGTATTAAATGAATATGCCAGATGCTATTCAGTTAATAATCCCTAATGCTAAGGGGTAGTTTATTTGTATTGATAGGGATCAGTTTCGGGTTACAATTGTGTCAATGTATTCTGTAATAGCGCTGTTGTAAAGTTTCAACGACAGCCATTTTTTTCTATAAGCTCGCTATTACGCGAAATCACCTTGATGGTTGGCTTAAAATATGCTACTGTATTGAATGACAAAAACAGGTTCGAAATGTTTGATGTTCTGATATATAGGTCGTACTAAGGCCTAGATGGGACACGGCATGCATTCACGTTTAACTAATATTTAACATAAAACTACACTTCGCA
>OZ024857.1:51137778-51140278 GCA_964017155.1 Oasisia sp. SBJ-2009
GCAACAACAGCAATAACAGCAATAACAGCAATAACAGCAATAACAGCAATAACAGCAATAACAGCAATAACAGCAATAACAGCAATAACAGCAATAACAGCAATAACAGTAATAACAGTAATAACAGTAATAACAGTAATAACAGTAATAACAGTAATAACAGTAATAACAGTAATCCCAATAATAAAAATAATAATTACAATAATAACGATAATAGCAATAATAACAATAATAACAATAACATCAATAACATCAATAACATCAATAACAACAATAATAACAATATTAACAACAATAGCACAAAACAACAACAATAATAATAATCAGAAAAAGAAGAACAAGAACACAAATTATTATTAATATTATCATTGTCATCATTTGTACCACAATTATTACACTCACCATCCCCGTTTGCAGAGTTAAATAATATGTTTTCGTGATCGAATTTAACTGAAATATCTGTAGTTTTACCGTTGGCGTGTTGCCATTATTATTTCATTAAATAAAGTTTGCAGCATAATTGCTTAGAAGCTGCTTTCAACTTAAGACTGGCATGATCATAAATAAATATACACGTTCAGTTGGTGCATGTTGCAGATCACTACTTTTATTGTTGGATAAAGTCAAGTCAATTAATTTAATTGTCATCTGGTGATTATGTTGTTAAACCTGTCTGTATAGGGCAGTGTTGTGATGGGGTAGACACTAGACACGTGTGTTAGGCAGGTGTCATGTGGGTCAGGCTTTAACCCTATCTGGTTCCGTGTGCGCGATCGGATCGTGGTCAATCGATCGTGGTCAATCGGTCACGCTGTTGGTCACTGTGTTATTCGGTTGGATACTCCACGATCTGTAGACAACAAAACCCCCGTTGGCGTCGCCACTGTCGTCCTTCGCCCACCGGAATACCCCGCAAAACACCTCCATTAGACAGTTAATTTGATTGGTCTCCAACATAATTATACACATTTGGCGCTTAATGAATTTGCGCCAATGGCCCGTGTAGTGCGGCAGCGTGGCCGGGCCGGGCACGACAGCGGACCGGCGACGGAATTAATACGCATATCTGTCAGGTGAATGGCGCGGCGTTGAATCGACGCCGTGTCAGGCAATTTCTTCGGTTTCAGCGCCGCCAGCGATGCGGGTCGCTTCAAAGCCGTCGGTCGCTCCACGGCCCGCCTCCTCTTGTGACGTAGCGCCACTAATAAATATCTCGCTACGACAACGAGCGTCAGCGTATGGGGGTTTTGTGCCCGCCTTGGCATCTTATTTCTCGGTCCGCTGCACGCGTGACGAGCCCGAGCTGCCGTGACGAGCGGCGACGAATCTGTGTCAACGCCGGCCGAGCGGGGGACTTTGTAGGGCGGCCTTCCCACCCGGCGACTTGCGTCGGCGCAAAAACTCACGCCGACTTCCCGTCGAGTGGCTAATTAGGTGAAATCGGTTACTTATCGGGGCGACCCGGACGACACGGGTGTGTGGCCGCCACCGGCCGCCGAGAACCCCAACGCTCGCCTTCCGTCCGACGTCGGTCCGACGTCGCTGCTTGGTCGGCCACCGACAGAGTCTGTTGCTCTACGTCGCGTGCGAATTCGTCGTTAATTCTCCTCAGGTCGATGGTAGCGCGAGTCGCAGGATATTACGTTATCGGTTGAACCGCCGACAGCCTCGTTATCGTCGTGGACGATTGATTATCGGGGCTTCCGATTGGTCAGTTTCTGCGAGTATCCGGTGAACGCGCCAATATTGGTTACTGGTAAGCGCTGTCAGATCGCCTTTTGGCATGTTGTTTACAGTTATGAAAGCCATACAAACTTGCGATTGGTTATTAAAATTGTAAAGATAATAATTATAACTACGTCATAAAATAAATTACCTCATAAAATAAATTACATCATAATAATTATATATATATATATATATATATATATATATATATATATATATATATATATATATATATATATATATATATATATATAATACATATATAATACATATGTAATACATATATAATACATATATAATACATATATAAGTGTGTGTGTGTGTATTCATAACTTTGGTTTTATGACGTAATTATATTATTTAAATGAATTATTTTAGCGTTTAAATGTCACTGCATAAAGTCAAAATCGTATCTGAAGTATAGGCGTAATTGATTTTATATTTCGCGATTGGAAATGACAACATTATACTTAAACTTGTTCGAACTAACATTCAAACTATCAACAACTTCCTTATTTGAGCAGTCTCACACCTGTCGTCGTGTTGATACAAAGAATTAGGTATTTTTAAACAAACGGTTTATTAGCGAGTAAATTACCAGTCGTTTCGAACGACCCGTTTGGCCATTTTGTCGTCTGAAGTGAATGTTTACATTAGACTTACCACGCTAAATGTCGTCTGACAACTTCCTTTTCGCGGGCAGTCGTGAAATGACACGCGATCCTAGCGTCTCGCGTACGCGATGTTTTGATTTCGCGAGATTTAACGTCGT
>OZ024857.1:51145278-51150278 GCA_964017155.1 Oasisia sp. SBJ-2009
ACGCGAGTGTCGGCTAAAAAGGAAATCGACAAGACGAGCGCCGATCCGCACGTCTTTCGTCTTGTCGATTCCGGCCTTGATCCGTCGCCGTGTAGAGTTTCCTGTCGTTCGCCGATTTAAGCTGCTTATGCAGCCGTGGCCAAACGGCTGTTTTCGGTGTCGGTCGGAGGTGTTTAGTTTGAGCTAAATTCGTAGTGGCTGCGTGTGATTGCGCGTCGGATCGCGCCGTTCACGAACAGATCTCTTGGCTGCGACAGAAAAAGACGAAGATTCAACTACGGAACCACTGAATCGAGGAACTAACCGAGTGAAAGCCGACAAGTGTAGGCGGAGTTGGAGGGAGATATCCGTGTGCTCGTGTATCGGTAACGGCCCGGGAGAGTTGAGTGGAGATCGTTGCCCTGTGGAAGTTATCAGCAGCGGCGTTATCTGCGAGGCTAAAGCCTCTTCTAGGACTCCCCCGGGTCTCTTAGCGATCTACCAAAAGTCCGTCCATGGAGAATCGTTGACGTACCGAGGGAGAGACTTGGTGACGACTGTGTCGTTCACCGGAGGAGCGAGAGAAAGAGAGCTTGTGGATTATTACTTTGCTTCGTAATGGATGGCTACTGTTGTTGCGCTATCAGGGGTTTGTATACATTTGTGTACCACTGACATGATGACAACGAACCACAATGAGTCACGTAGCCGCTGCATCCGTTCACATCGCGAGGCGGCAACAACGAATTTAGTTGTTTACTTTGCTCACGGCAACGAATCACCGACGGCTTCAACCAGTGGCAGATCGCACGGCGGTTTCTAGTGTGTATTTTTTCTCTCTAGAGGTCCTGTTAACCCTGATGCGGCCGTTTCTCCCACGCTCATGCTGTTGTTGCTGCGACGTTTGTGATTTTGCTCAATTCGCGCACCCTTCAAGCGGATTACGCCGTTTGATGAATGGATACTGCGAAACGACAAAATGAGTTATTAGTTTCATAAAGCACGGTCGAAAGCGTTTGCGCGGAATATTGCACTGTCGTTCAACGGCAAAATTACATCTTTCCTCGGCGAAAAACAACCACAGATCTGGTGCTTTCCGAATAACGTTATGCAGATCAGAACTTAGAAGTTAGAGCCAGTCACGCATCTATTTTACATTAGACTTATTTGTTGACAAGTCTGCCCAGTAATATTACAACCCTATTTTTATTATCTTCAGGTTTCTTCAACGAGAACACAGAGCACGGCGCGTGATTTCACCAACAGTTGGATTTACGTACTGAAGAATCACCGAAATTTGTCACGAAATATACTCCTCGTTAGAGGTTGTGCTAAGGATATTTGCCGTCGTTCGACGCGCTAGTTCAGTGGTAACCAAGGCGGCGGCAAGCTGCCGGACTATAGCGCTCGGACCAGATCCGGACTACAAGTGAGTTTATCCTCCACCGTGCCCGTGGATTGCCCAACAAACCGCCACCATTCAGCCCAACGCAGAACCCGCGCTCCCAACGATGCCGACCAAAGGTAAACCTTCAATTACATCGTCCAACATTTGACATTTATTCGACGCATAAACTCTAAATAACGTACAAGCTGTTTGTCGCTGGTATTTACAATTTGCTGCATATAACTTGTAAATGTCTTGCTTTGACGTATATGTAATATTTTTATTGGATACATCCAATATAAATTACGTTACACGGACAATGTTTGCAATTTAGGTAAGCACAAACTAACAGTACGACGCAATATCATAGACCTACACTGTTTTATTTCGTTCTGAAGAAATAAATTATAAATAAATATATGGTTGTTTGATAAACACGGATATACGAATATAAAACGGTATTGCTTTCCATAAAATAATCATTGTGTGTATGCAATTATCGGGTCATGATATAGAAAAATTTATAGAAAGATATCGCGTACTCTTAAACATAAGAAAACATTAATGTTTATAGAATACACTCTTCTTTTACAAAATAAACGAAATACTAACGATACTTGAGTTGAACGTATATCATTATAAATATTATACTATTATTATTAATATGGTTGCCAACATAGTAACAAATGCAGCCACTCGCACAAGGCACAGAGTCGAGTCCTTGGCCCGGGCGAGCTAACGCAAACACACGTCGACGACTGTATGTGCGCGATCGAGTTGAATAATTCTTTAGTCTCAGCGGATTGAGTTTAGCCGTTTATTAATCGCCGTTGTTTCGCGCCCATACACTCGCAACGAGTGGCTCAAGTATGATCAATTAAATTGTTATCCCGACTGCATTTACAGACTTAGTCCCGGGTGTTTTGTTGCCGACTTTTGGCGGCGCTGTTTCAAGTTGCCAATTAATATAAGCCACTATTTGATCGTCCGTTACGTTGGGTGCTGCCGGACAATGCGTTAATCTTAAGACCCACTTAAACGTACAGGTCGGATCATCGCCCAGTGGCGATGGTCGACTGTAACTGCGGATTATCAGCCGCCCGATCGCGAGATAAACACAAACAGCCGAAAACAACGACTTGATTGAGATATTGTAATGGTTATGTGAGGGAACGTAAACACAATGCATGTTAAGGTGTTCCGCTCTATGTGTATATGAATTACAACCGTAGAATATTATATCACCAATATAATATGATGTGAACAAACTGTGAGTATTTGCACGTATACGCAAGAACGTGTGTGTGTGTGTGTGTGTGTCATAGAGTTTATATATATATATATATATATATATATATATATATATATATATATATATATATATATATATATATATATATATACAAACGCACGTGTACACGCACGAATACAAAGCTATACATATAAGCACATATTTATTTATATATATGCATAGAAAAGTACATGCATTTTTCTGAATACTAACACACATCATTTGTATTATATACACTATGTATGTATGTATGTATGTATGTATGTATGTATGTATGTATGTATGTATGTATGTATGTATGTATGTATGTATGTATGTATGTATGTATGTATGTATGTATGTATGTATGTATGTATGTATGTATGTATGTATGTATGTATGTATGTAAGTATGTATGTATGTATGCATGCATGCATGCATGCATGCATGCATGCATGTATGTATGTATGTATGTATGTATGTATGTATATACATATATATATATATACGTATATATATATATATATATATATATGCATATATATATCTATATATTATATGATACATATGTATATATATACATATATGTAAATATATATATATTATATGTATGTGTATATATATATACATATATTATGTATGTATATATATATTATATATATATATATATATATATATATATATATATATATATATATTAGTATGCATAAAATACATGTACTTGTCTATGCACATATATAAATAAATGTATGTTAATATATATATATATATATATATATATATATATATATATATATACACACATACACGTGTGTTTGTACATATAGTCTATGACACACACGTTCTTGTGTATACGTGCAAGCACACATATTTCATGCATATATATATATATATATATATATATAATAGTATGTATATATATATATATATATATATATAATATTATATATATATATATTGCGGTTATATATATATATATATATATATATATATATATATATATATATAATATTTGATATGCCTTTACACATACACACACACATATATATATATATATATATATATATATATATATATATATATATATTATATATATATATATATATATATATATATATATATATATATATATATATATATATATATATATATATATATATATATATATATATATATATATATATATTACAATAACATCCAAAAGCATAACGTTGAATCGATTTAATCAACCGATCTTGGCAATGCACAACTTAACTTGACACGAATAAAACGAATTTATATGTTAGTCTGGCTTCACAAGCATTTTAGTCTTAGAGCAGAGTTGTGCCGATCTCAGACAAACCGTAGCAAATTAAATGCCTCCTTGTCGTCGCGCTAGGAGCCGAGCTAGAGTACACGGGAGACATGCGCCGGCGAGCGCCGAGAAAGTATCGCTTGAGCCGCGTCTAATTGAATGTGCGCTCGATGAAGATGCATGAGCAAATATTGGCGAAATAAATCGCTTTGTCAACGCCGTGAAGCTGCGTTATTTGTAGTCGGTCGTGGTCGTGGCATTGCTTTGACCGACGCTGTAGGCGCTCTATAGCGGCCAGGATATCAACGCAAACTTTAGTTATAATACATTTTTGTTAGTACTGCATGGGGAATTTGAGTATTTTTAATTTCACGTAGACACTGTTTATCTGACGTCATCGTAATTTAACGTGTTTTGTGAAATTACGCCAGTCCCGTGCAAGGCCGGGATGGCACGGGAGGCAGATGTTATCGTAATCCTTCGGCCTACGACGCGGGGAAGGGGAGTGTTGGTATTCGAGGCACGCATACGTCGTGTTCTCGCGTAGCGTCGTCGACTGATTCCACTCTCAAATTTAGCACGTCTTAAACCCGCTCTAATTTGTACCCGATCATATCTTCGTCGTTTGGAAGATATATCGTATCCCGGTACTTATATGTGGATTGGGGTTTCTCCGGGAAAGATCGTGTTTTCGATCAAACACCGATTCCTGGTCACGAACGAGTACAAATATATGTCAACGCTCCCTTACACGTACTTGTCGCCTATTTGGCTGTCACCAAGTTGACAGACTAATTGTGTCGTGTAGATGTCGTGTTTTATTGCACGCTTGACTGCACATGCAAACATTCGGCGGTAACAATATATTATTATAAGCGTGTGGATTTGTTTATATTGTTCTCGTACCAGGGCGGCGACAATTTACGTTCCCGGCAAATATATAACGTTGTATCGCGTCAACCCTAGGTTTGTTCCGTTCATAGAGCATTAGTTGACAAACGTAGAGACACACGCGTCATAAGCAAAACAAGAAGTTTATTTGCAACTCTAAGAGTAATGAAAATATCGTG
>OZ024857.1:51152778-51200278 GCA_964017155.1 Oasisia sp. SBJ-2009
TGATTGATCGAGTAGCATATGATAGCTATCGAAAAGTAAGACAGTCACAAAATAGCGTTTGTTATTGTGCATAGCGACACGCTCTATATTGAATCGAAGACAACTTTTCAACTTGATAGAACATTTTAGACAAACACATAGAATTGTTGGAGTGAAATCGTCCTATAAAACAAACGAATCCAACTGGCTCCGCAGTAAATGTAGCAGTATGATAAATATAATCTGAACCGTAAAATATCACAAAGAATTATATAGATACTTACATCTATGTGAAGATCCACGCAATAAAAGACATATAAATAAAACATGTTATTAAGCCACACAAAATAGTTAATAACACATTAATAAATCCATCTAAATATGAGGTAAACGAAACACTTTTGATTAAATATAAAATTATAACATAATAAAAACCGCAGTTTTAAAAGATAAATATATGTTAAAATGTCATTAAAACTATCGTTTGAACGTGCAAGGTTTCGGAGAATTATAAAAACACGTCAATCGTACCGTTGCCTCGTGCATGGTGGGACGCTGAAAGGAGCCCGTTTAAAGGTACACCTATCGGAGAACGACGCGTCTTGCTCGCACAAAAGCCAGGCCTGGTTGGCGGTTGAACAACATCACTCGTGCTGTTTAAAGTGGCCGTTTAAAGAGCGCATTGAATGCTCTTTGACACTCATTCCAAATGTTACGCTCGCCTATCGGGGCAGCCGTCTGAAGCAGGCGAAAGAAGCTACTTAGGAGACAACGCGAATCGATCATAGCCTTTAATTCTTTGTTTGCGCTAATCATTATACTCGATGGGATTCAGACAAAAACACCGGCGGCGAGCTTGACCGCTTGACCGGTCCGGCCGCGATGGTAATGGGGTCCGGATGAGCGCGTGACCAGTCGCCGGTGATACCGGTTTGAATGAGTAGGTGCAAATTTGGTCACGTAAACTGTCTTAAGTCACACGGTACATCAAAGTGACGGCGACTTGTCAGAGGTAACAAGCGAATGGACGGAGGGGTTATATCAAGTGTGTACAAGAACTATTTGAATGCTAACAAATAACAACACACATTTAAACCATATTATAGTGTGAAGTCAATGCATTGGATTACTTTCGTTTGTGGTCTTTTAAATTGATTCGCAATTCGTTTGTTTATTTATACGTAACAACAAATGATACGAGAACTGGCATTTATCATGAGTGCCTCACGACGTCTGACATTTCCGTTGACTGTGAAAAAGTATTGTATTTCAATAGACATTCTGAACACATTTGAGGCAGTTTTGACTACACAAACCTATTAGTAGTATAATAATGTTGTCGATTTTACGATGATCAGTTTAAAAAAAATTATGAATGATATATATATATATATATATATATATATATATATATATATATATATATATATATATATAATATTTACGTGTATTTAGACATGGGTAGTGTCAGAGCAGCCTTCAATTTGACAAATAATTTATTATCATATTTTGACGCGTTCAACGTTATTATTAAGTTAATGGCTTAAGCAAATAGTTCAAATTGTATTCAGAAGTGTTGTGTAGGTATTTGATTAAACATATGGAATTGTTATTGAAGTATTTTATTTAACTAATATTAATATTTCGTTAATGTTAATAACAAGGCCACTTTTCAACAACTATAGTATAGAGTATACCTATTATTATTACTGTCATAATATGAACAACTAAACGATCAGTAGACTAAGTAATAGAACTAATTAATAAAAACAAAATCAATAATAATTCCATTCTTCGGCCTAGCATACACATTTCTCCATAACTTTATGAATATCTTAAACACAGTGACCTACCGCTTTACGTTTGATCAATACAGTCATGATCATTATTTGTTCAACGGTTGCTTCACTAGTAGCGATCTCCGTACGGTTAAAACCATCTACTTAGTAAATCCAAACAACTAGAAACAAGCATATTCCTGTACGATTACTGTCACTAGCAGCGCGTTAAAACGAAAACTTATTTATAGGCCTGACATGATTGAAAAATATACATTCATCCTCCTGTCAGTAAATGTCAACTTGTCAGTGGGTTCCCACCCCGACGGTCACGTGACCATAACAATGACATCCCCCTCCCGCGGGGCAACCGTAACCGCCCTGGTCACCCGGTCGCCCCCTTTGTCTCCTGGCACCCCCGTCCACGCGATGTGACGTCAGAAACCGCGGGCAGAAATCTGTCGCGTCCCCCTCCCTCCTCCACCCCCCGGGGGAGACTCGTGATCCCCTCATTAACCCGCCGTCGATATAGATATTTGGTCGTGTCGACTTAAGTGGTGCCCCGCGCTAAATACACGATCTCATGTCGCCGTGTTACGTCACCGGATACGCGGGCGTGGCTGAGTGCGCATGCGCGGACTGTATTCCCCTGGCGGCGAGGATTTGCATTTACATCAAGATCAAGCCACTGTCCCACGCCCCCCGCGTCGGTCTCCCAGTGATTAGGAAACTTGCCCGATTTCAATCAACCTCGTGCAATGTCTGTAGCAAAAGCTACTGTCACTTCGATATATTCTCTATGATTGCGAAGTTAGGCATAAATAAATACATAAATAAATAAACAAACAAATAAATATGTGTAATGTAGGCTATATAATTATATATAAATATATATATATATATATATATATATATATATATATATATATATATATATATATATATTACATATATAGTATAAAAACACTGATATGTGATATATTTATCTATTTATTCATATATCCACCTATTTATTTATTTATTAGGTAGCTTCGTAAACATTAAGAATATAGTGTATTGAAGTGGCAATAATCTGTGCTATACATATTCCACGAAGTTTTTGAATTCGGACAACTTTCCCAATTAATTTATTATAATATATATATATATATATACAAGGAATATATATATATATATATATATATATATATATATATATATAATTATATAAACATCGGTATACCTGTAGTGTTATCAACCAAACTCTAGCAGGTACCTCTAGTAGCCAGTCCCCTATAGGTCCACGTCGGGGTCCGCACGGTTCCAGGCCAGTTTCGTGTCGTCGACCGACGCCGGACAAAAAACGCCGCCCGTTCACCAGTTGGTTTAGGAGGGGATTAGACATTTGAGAGCACATTATGAAAACGAGATGCAAAGCCAACGGCCGTCGACAAATGACGAGTATCTGATAGCGGCCCAACACCGGGTGGGTCGCGAGCCTCCTCCACTAAACCGCCGCCGTCTGAAGTAAATTGCATCCTGCGCCGAGCGCCGAACTTCAATGAGGGAGGCCGGGCTATCGGCGGTATTATATCAGCCGCCTTATTGCGGCGGGGGAAAGTGAAAAGTTAGCGGCGACGACGCAATTACATCGGGGTGGGAGGACAGCGCCACAATGCAAATAGTGTTTCGCCAAATATTATGGGCTTCGGATTTCGCCGCTGAGAAATGTCGAACAATGGCGGTGCTCCGAGGCAAGTCGACCACCGCCATCTGTCGGGGGGGTCGACGGGGGCCGAGGGGTGGGTGGCAGGCATAGAGGCTAGACAGGGGCAGCGGTTTGGGAAGCGTTCATCTTTCAACAAGTATTACCGGTCTCACTGCGAGTTTGTCTGGCGCGTGGATAAGTCCATGTCTATCGTTAGAACGAATGTATTGGTACTGCTTTCTCCTAAATTAACGTACACAAATTTATAATTTAGTGTATGATGTAATATATATATATATATATATATATATATATATATATATATATATATATATATATATATATATATATATATACATATATATATATATATATATATATATATATATATATATAATATATTAATATGTTAATTTAGGAGAAAGCATTTTTTTGTATATGTTATGATTGTATACCTTGTACCATTACATTGTTACAATATATATATATATATATATATATATATATATAGATATATATATATATATATATAGATATATATATATATAAAATGATATATATATATATATATATATATATATATATATATATATATATATATATATATATATATATATATATATATATATATATTGTAACAATGTAATGGTACAAGATATACAATCTTAACATATAGAAAAATATTATACTTTGATGTGTACATAACGATAATTACACATATACACGTATTTGATATGATACCAGTTATATGCCAGTTATATACTAAATTATCCTCAATAAGTGTATTCGTTTTTTACAGTAACAATTTAATACTAGGTCTAAATTTCTTAAATAAATAATTATAACTGTACTATACGTAAATTGTGAAATTTGCACAAACTTCTTCGGATTGAAAAACGTTAATTACACTGTGTGACAGTGTAGTTATGTGAATACACTCGTTGTATATATCTGGATACAGGCCACTGACGTCAAACAGCAACTTAAAATAATAAAACTAAATCTACGGCCAGTTCCGATCGATTCGTTTACTTCCGGTCTGTGAGAGACAGCACGCATCATGGCGGCGGTGAGCTGTCCCTCGAGGCGAGGACAACTGTTCCCCGTGCTACGTCACCTGGAGTGAGTGTGACCAAGTCGTGGTCTTATATTGGGTCAGTTGTTGTTTGGCCGATTATGTAATTTCCTTATCTAAAAAACGTGCTTTTCTCAAGCAGCGCGGACAGGTACGACTGGAGCAGATGTGTGTAGGGGTGTATCGGATACGGACATCAAGAATTGCGTGTTTCCGCATTGAAGTTGTTCTGTATATATACTTCTGTTAGTATGTCTGCCATCAGCTCTTTGGCATTGTGTCCATCTGCGTTCCGTTATTGTGACCACCATTTGAACCATAGTCTATAATATTCAATCTAACCTAAGTATCGCCAAAATCGTTAAAAACAAATAACTAACAAATACCATTTTGCATGCATTACTCACGCAGTCAACTGTAAGTAACTACACACATATATATTGTTTTAAAGGGGGCAAATTGAATGATAGAAAATCGAAATAATTTGACGTGCAACAAGACGAATGTTATATTCGATTCACTAAATAATAATAATTATTATTATAAAACTTCTATAGCGCTTATATTCATAAAAAAACGTACAAGCTCAGAGGCGCAACAAACAAAATAATGTTTATGTCCTCTACATTACAATCACGTGATGTGCTCGTTACTTTACCGGAAGTAGGTCAGGCCGGAATAATTTTGGAAGCTGCTAGGGAGCTCGGGTTGCATCCGGGTACTTTTCTATAAAAAAAGTTAGTTCAGTGCTTTTGATGAAATGGACGACGGACGAAAGTAAAAAAAGAAAACACATCCACGCGTAAATAATTTCGCGGCTAGCTTGATGTGTACAAACACAATTAAATATAATTCCAGTATGTTATGAGAGTGGTTAATTTACCAGTTTTTAGCAATTATTTATTTAATATTTCCCGCAGACTATCCAAACGGAGATGACAGTCGTACTAGGCGCAGTGTTGGTTTTCGTGCGCCGTTGTTGTTTGCCGTTATTGACTTAAAAGCTATAGCAAATTAACCCAATAAAATCTGCTTTCCGTTGTTACAAATTGTTTTTCCAGTGCTAAGGCTCCCAATTCAGTACGAACATACTAGTTCATATCCCATCGCACCAAATGGACTCCATTTACTACGAGTTCCATTCACGTGTCCAGTAGTAGGCAAGTGTCTACGATAATACAGTTGATTAATTCGGCCAGCACGTTCCGTCCACTTCACAATGGTTGTACTACTGTAGCAACAATGCTGACCGACGCACTTGTGTCCAGCGCGTCTATTGACCACTGCAGGAATGACCACTTAGCGCAGAAGACAGTCCATTGAGACGCCAGCAAGTCCGCTATCAAGGCACGCGTCGTGGCGGTTGCGCGAGGTGCACACGCCTTAACCGCCTCACCATTGACCATATATATGTATTTTAATACAATTTGTGTGGGGTTTGCTATGCGATTACGGAAGATTGGCGGTTGTCCATCCATCATGTCCGCCTGTCATTTCCTCCGTCCGTCTATATGCGTCTGCCCGTCTGTCTATAAGTATCGCAAAATTAAGTTGCCTAAGGACTATAATAATTATGGTTCCTCGGTATGTTCCACAATTCTTTAAAGTCCACCCTTACAACGCTGTCGTTCTACCTACCCTGTTGACATTTAAAGGTGAACATTTCGTGATTGCGTGATAATGACATGGCCTCACCTGTCGGACCCCGTCTACAGGCGAGTGTCCTGGCCTCGCGCCGTCACGGCCCTCAGTGTCCGTGAGCCCGACACCGAGCAGACGGTCTGGTCCGCGGCTCACCTTGGGCCTCGCTCGGCGGGGCGGGCGACTGAGTCGATATTCGTGGCGCCAACGAGACTCCTCGTGTCCCGGGGCGCCGGGAGACACACCTGCGTACGTGCAGCCGCCAGAGTCGATGTCTTCATTTGCAACCCGGGTAAAATACAGCGCTGCGTGAAATCAGGAGCGTACCCAGAGGGTTTTCAGGGTTTCTAGTTTCCCGGATAAATTCCATACTATATGACGCCAAACAGTGGCAATGCTGATATGCCACATACCGTTTTCGCGTGATATCAGTTTGGAAATAACCGATATATTGATCAATCCTGGGTATGGCAATATATATATTTCTCCTTTCCAAGATTCCATTAGACAGAAATAACTTTATTTTAGAGGACAGGATCTATTCAGGGCCGCGTCATTTGACATATGTACGAGAAAATGATCCGCTGTAGACGGACCGAAACGTCGCATACACGTTTCAACATAACCTCCAAAGTACGTTTATTGGCCGTCTGGCGTCAGTGTCGTTAAACCCCTACAACTCTCCGCCGCCGCTAACAGAATGTCTTCGCCGATTGAGCGAACGAAGTCAATTGCCGCGATGCAGTGGGCGACAGGCCCGCGACATCATTTACAGATCATTGCGACGAGTTTGAATGTCGTCGACAGAGATGTCGGCGCTAGACGTGTCAAGGTTCCGACGAGGCACGGAAAGGTTGTCGCCTGCATAAAGACACTCGGGGCGGCCCTGTCAGTGGCGCCACGTACTACCACGTGCTTGCGTGATGGCAAACAGTTGCCTAGCAACCGCACGCGGGTGTCGGCGTCACCTACAGAAACGTGTGGTTTCGGCGAGTTTGTGAAATCGACCGCCGACGTCTCACAGTGGAACCGTGTTCGCGTAGATCGATTGAACGAGTCGCTGAAGTTCTAGCTCGCTTAATTTGATAGTTTTTAAAAGAAAAGCGATACGCAGCGTGAAACAGTTGGTGAAATGTTATTTCCAAGCAACAGTAATTATTAAATATATCTGGATTTCAGCACATCGACTGCTATAAATTAATATAGCTTATGTCTACCTCGAATTCATCTGCTAGAGGAATTTAGCAAAACGCCAACTCTCCAATTGTTTGTCTTCCGCATGCACGTTTCGTTGTAGCCCCAATTTGCGAATATTGAATAGTACATATCCACAAAGACATCGTTTGCACAAATGTGTTATAATTATTGAAACATTCGTTGTTATTCGTTCCACTCAAACTTCGGTAATATATATATATATATATATATATATATATATATATATATATATATATATATATATATATATATATATATATATATATATAACATAACATAACACACGGTATACACGCATCAACAACACACCTGAGTCGGTCTCATAAACTGAGCAGGTAGTTGTATAAGCAGACATATTTTCACAGGCAGTTTGTCTTAGTATAACAGTTTGAGTGACATTAGTGTTACGTTGAGTTATGCGTTTACGTCTGTCCCGCTGTGCGTAGATGGGTAGTGTACAGGTGTGGCGTTTGATGTTGGAAATGGACTAACAAAAACACGAAATTTATACACGTTCACTCCGTAAGAAACGTAAGCAACTATCCCCGCTAATAGTCGAGCTAGAAGTGTAATGGCAAACACACATACATACACACAGACATGCAGAGTTTACAGACACACACATAATATTAATATATATGTATATATATATATATATATATATATATATATATATATATATATATATATATATATATAAAGTCTAGCTTAAACAAAATGTAACTGCTTAGTAATATTAATAATATTACATGTTGTATTAATCAAATATATGAAAACCATTGTATAAAAATATGACGAAACCCACACTTTCTTTTATAATAGCTGTAGTTATTTTATTAGCTTATAAAACTACATTTCTTTGACGATTTTTTTCTTAATTACTTATATTATGCAGCATTATTGGCATCTACATTTCGAACAAAATTGGCACTCATAATCCGTTTAACCTGGAACAGGTCTGTGTTGCGTAACGACGTCGGTCTAACAATTGATTATTTCACTGGCGCTGTCTGTCATTATCGAATTGCCGTTTGTTGTCGATTTGCTACCGACCTGATCAAAGCGCCCGGTCGGAGATTGAAACTGGTCACAGAGTGCTACGGTAATTGCGGCCTGGCTGGTAGTTCCGACGGCCAGGTTCCCCAGTGCACTTACAAAGATCCCGGGGGTGGTGGAGACGGCTTTCATATCGGGGGTTTGGGGGACGGAGACATTGATATTATCAGCGTCATACTCACATTATAAGTAGCTTGTTATGTTTGACTACTTATCGATTTAATGCTGTCCAATTCTTGTTTACTTTCGCGTTATTATTATTATTATTATTATTATTTATTGATATTACTAATTAAAATTTCTGAATATATATATATATATATATATATATATATATATATATATATATATATATATATATATATATACAAAGTGTATATATATAGTTTTAGGAAATAGTTTGTGGTATGTACAATGTATATACACAAAAAGAACAACACTTATGAAACATTATGAATGCGCTGCTTGTACCGAAACGCACCCGTTACGTGTACTGGCAATAAGCGACTAATTTACTGCGGACTAAATACTTGAGGTGTCCGCCTTCCGCAGCGGTTGGTAGTGCCTCTGATACTATGCCGTCTTCTTATGGGCTAGTGTTTTTTACAGTCTTGTATCTGCAATAGTCTCTTTGACATTCGACAGTCATATATCTGCAATAGTGTCTTTGACATTCGAGAGTCTTATATCTGCAATAGTGTCTTTGACATTCGACAATCTTGTATCTGCAATAGTGTCTTTGACATTCGACAGTCTTGTATCTGCAATAGTGTCTTTTACATTCGACAGTCTTGTATCTGCAATAGTGTCTTTGCTACTCGACAGTCTTATATCTGCAATAATCTCTTTGACACTCGACGGTCTAATATCTGCAATAGTGTCTTTGTCACTCGGCAGTCTTCAGTATGTGTGTCGCTTTGATACCAGTCAACATAAAGGCGGGTGGGGTCTCGCTAAAACTCGTCGCTTCTCGCGCCATGTTCGATGAATATTTATAGCCTCGGTGTCGTGCTGCGTATGAATAATGGCCGAGGAGCTCGTAGCATTCCTGGCGCGCACCCGCACCAACTTACCGGCTGACCTAGATGGGTAGCGGTGGGAGGCTGCGGTCTTATGCATGACTGTCAGAACAACACTTGACATAAGACATTGCTCTTATAGGCTACAGTGTGTACGGCAGCTCCAGATGAGAAAAACGCCCCTTCATAAATATACATAAATTACATCGAGAGTTCGAAGGTCTATCCAAGAGCCACTGCGCTCTACGTAAATATATTATTATTGTTATTATTATTATTATTATTATTATTATTATTATTATTATTATTATTATTATTATTATTATTATTATTATTATTATTATTATTATTATTATTATTATTATTATTATTATTATTATTATTATTATTATTATTATTATTATTATTATTATTATTATTATTATTATTATTATTATTATTATTATTATTATTATTATTATTATTATTATTATTATTATTATTATTATTATTATTATTATTATTATTATTATTATTATTATTATTATTATTATTATTATTATATAACATATATATATATACGTGTACGTTTCTGATACATACACACATATGTATATATTATAACGTAACGTATATATATATATATATATATATATATATATATATATATATATATATATATATATATATATACGTATAAGTTTTTGATACATATACAGACATATATGTATATTAGATATATTATATTATATATATTATACACAATATTATAATGTTCATAGTCATTTATGTAATTGTTGTCAAATCGTGATTTATATAATTGTGTAATATTCTATGAAACATAACAACTGCATCACACGTGTTAACAATGTATTTGTATCATAATGGTGAATGTGTCACGTTTACTTCTTGATGGTCAACTGGCCATCATTTAGTGAATACACTAGAGGTTTAAAATATACCACCAGCGAAAATAGGCTTATAAAAACAAATGTCTCTTCCGAAAGAAATAAGAACATATCCGTGGCTTACGCCGATAAAATGGCACACACAAAATGTTTATATCGCGTAAATGATAACACGTAATATCAACATTGGTGTGTACTTAATTTATTTTGAACTAAGCCGTAACGAATTTGGTGACAGTGGATCGATTGCTGAGTGTGGATTAGTACGTGCGTTACTTGCCTTGCAAACAGACAGCCGTCAATCAAGACAAGGCCGTCTCCCCAGCGGCAGTTGTTCAGGTTCGGGCGACGCTCGAGGTGTATTTGCACAGCTCTCAGCGTAAAATGAGTTTACTCTAACGTACTCGATTCTGTTTGTACGACGCCCCATCTTACAAAGATCTTGTTCATTCAACCGGTCACCTATCGGCAGACACTCGGCGCTCGTTTATACACCTTTATTGTTGTAGAGTCGTTTACTTTTCTCCTTGATTCGATTCGTAATCGGTCACGTGGCCGCTACATTAACCTAGGAACATGTTTTAACAACTACTGCAGGACGATTTTATGTGAAAGTTTAAACGCAACGAAATATTATGATCACATATTGTATTATAGCGGCATACGTTTATTTTGTCAAGCAATAGTTTACGCCGCCATGTTTGTTAGTTAGGAATTAGGTGATATATATATATATATATATATATATATATATATATATATATTTAAATGTGTATGTATTTATATATGTTTTATATGTATGTATGTATGTATGTATGTATGTGTTTATGTATGTATGTATGTATGTATGTATGTATGTATGTATGTATGTATGTATGTATGTATGTATGTATGTATGTATGTATGTATGTATGTGTGTTTATGTGTGTGTATGTGTGTGTGTGTGTGTGTGTGTGTATGTATGTATGTATGTATGTATGTATGTATGTATGTATGTATGTATGTATGTATGTATGCATTTATATATGCATGCATGCATGCATGCATGCATGCATGCATGCATGCATATATATATATATATATATATATATATATATATATATATATATATATATATATATATACATACATATATGTATATATGTATGTATGTACGTATGTATGTATGTATGTATGTATGTATGTATGTATGTATGTATGTATGTATGTATGTATGTATGTATGTATGTATGTATGTATGTATGTATGTATGTATGTATGTATGTATGTATGTATGTATGTATGTATGTATGTATGTATGTATGTATGTATGTATGTATGTATGTATGTATGTATGTATGTATGTATGTATGTATGTATGTATGTGTGCATGCATGTAGGTGTGAATGTGTATCCCTGGCTACGTCAATGTGTTCCGTGACTGTTCCAACACGACCCCCGTATCCACTCGGTCACCCCGGGTCTCCCGGGTCTCTCCCGACAGCGTGAACGGTCGTAAGCCGCCTCCAGTCCTGACCTGGGCCGCTTTATTTCACCAACGCCTACTGATAAAACCGCCATTAAAATATGCCTTTCGTGACATGTGACAATTTGTTGGAGTGTCAATGCTTTGTCCACTTACAAGGAGCGAGGTAATTTATTTTACACTGTGTCAGGTTTATTCTTTGGAAAGCCGTACAGAAAATCGAAAAAAGTGTCTACGTTGAAACACTGGTATGCACCCTACGATGGCAAGCATAGCTGAACTTACAGTACTACACCACGGAATAAATTACAGAGCATCACAACATATATATTGCTTTCTTACAATTTAATGCATTTATAAATACGAACAACAACGAAAGAACATAACTTCTTCAACAAATCCCGTATAAGGTATTACATTTAAACGAACATGTGCTAAATTGATATTTGTCCTGTCACGTTTATTTGATTACGGTAATTTATACACTGTATATATATATATATATATATATATATATATATATATATATATATATATATATATATATATATATATATATATATATAATTTATATAATGATAATTATTAACGATTCTCTGTTGTCGTTAATACCTAGAATTATCATGGATTATTTAGTTTGATCACTTAGATGTATTTTTATGATATTTATATATTATCATCAATAAATATGCTCACAAAATACAAATGTTCATGTCCTCAGTATAAGAGTGCAACAATCGATGCATTTAAACAGTGTCTGTAACATCCATTCTGCCTCTGTACTGTGACATTATATTATATTGATTGATTTGACCTCTTATACGATATCCAGAACTTTTAATTGTTCCATTGATGTAATTCTCTACTGTCCGTGCGCCATAGATGCTTGTAGAAAAAGGAATGTCCTAGAATACCCGTTCCTGCTCCCTAATCCCGCCTTCCCTGTGCCTATGGTTCGTCATGCCGAGCTGGCGTCGAGACCTCTCGACCACTGCTGGCAGGAGCCGATGGCAGAAGGTCAATGAACTTGCGTACAGGGAGAAGGGAGGGAGGAAGGGTTTCGGACGGGCGGGTGGGCGGGCTGGCGGGAGGGAGGGAGGGAGGGAGAGATGCATGCACTCGAAACACGACCAAATCCTTCATCAGCATCATCACTTAGCGAGGGTAATTTTTGTGCATTGCAGTAGGAACCGAAATTGAGCAGATGCATGACGTAAACTCCGTTGATTGGTGGGAAAGTTCAGGTACGTGTCCACTCGCTCGACGCATGCGCTCTCTCTCTCTCTCTCTATCTCTCTATCTCTGCCTCTGTCTCTCCCTGTCTCTCCCTCTCCCTCGCTCTCTTCTAGTACACCATTCTCAACTCTTACTTTCTCCCTGTATCCTATATTTCGTGTGCAACACTAGAATGCCAAAAGCGGAGCCGTCTTCAAGGCGTAGATTAACAAGTTTACCTGTTAATTAACTACCTCCTTTAGTAGTGATATTGTCTGTTTCTGCACTATCGGATATTTCCTATATTACCCGGTATAGTTAATGGCACTAGTAACCGATTAAATTATATACTGGTATTATATAACACACGTCTCGTGTATGTTGTGTAACAGTCTGCGTAACCATAGTTGTGTGTCTGTTGAATTAACATTGTTAACACCTTAGTTGTGTGTCTGTTGAATTAACACTATTAACATCGTTTTGCGAATACGTAACACACATAAATGTATATTTGTGGTTATTCCATATACACCACTATTGAACATATACTAGTATTACACGTACTAATCCCGTTATATGTCTAAATACAGGACGACTTATAAGTTTATTATATGATTATAACCAAGCGACTATGCAATGACAAAGAAAGTTTAGTAACTCAATTAATTAATTTCAAAAGAGAAATAACCCATTGCTATAATATTTCATTAATTTCTAAATACTATAAACATCGAATGAGAACTTTCCGCCGGTCTAATGTTGTCTTATTTGTTTATTTTACCAGTGTTACTGCTAATAACATTTGTGACACGTGATATTTATTTTTGCTAACACAAACATGTTTTAGTCGTTATTATCTCAGTGTCAAAACTGTTGATACATTTCACTGCAAGTAAAAATTTGGGCAGAGGCATACAGATACGTGTTTGTGTAAATGTAAGCGGCTTATCCAGGCCTCGGTGACCATTAATAGCAACCACTCTGACGACTTTCATGTCTCGTTCGGTCTCTGGTCAGTCGTTGACCTGGTCAGGCACGGGCTGCGGTTGGCGACTATATACTTGTGGCCGTAGTATAATATTGCGGTAGCTTTAGACGTGGCAAGTCTCCATATACCACCGCAGTGAAACGACGCTGTAATGTTGTTATTAGAGCACTTGTTGAGTGTCGCTATGATCCACTATGCTCAATTAACCGTCTGAGTGTCTGGCGAATGATCCACGACGGTAAAGCCGCTACCGTTAGACGTTGGACGTGTGAGTAATGTGCTTCAGTTCAGTCTGGTTGACAGAGTTCATTCGGTTGGTTGGTTACGCCATCACACGGGTTGTCTCGTTGGCGAGGGGTGCTAGCGGAGGGAGGGGGTGCATGGGTGCGGGCGGGGTGCGAAGTATTGGCGTAAAATAGAGAACTTTACATCTGCGCAAACGAAACCAGGTTTAAGTTGAGTCATAGACTGCGGCGTAAGTGACACACGAAATTATGTAATTGAGCGCAGCATCGTTGTCATTATATTGTTGTTGACACCTCGTACTGTGTTTTTGTAAATAGTTATATACACGTAATTTAGTCCCTGTCTAATTTGCTCATCAATTTGTTCGGTAAAACGTACATACTTTATTGTTGTGGTGTGCACATCAAGCGCCGTCAACACAAGTTAGAATCTCTTTCCATAACGTGCAAATGCCTGTACAGTACATTTAGACTATCCTATCCTCGTTCTGGCCTCGCTTGCAATATTTCACTGTACCCTGAATATGTCCTATATTAAAGATATACGTGCGTGCGTGCGTGCGTGCGTGCGTGCGTGCGTGCGTGCGTGTATGCATCTCATGTAAGCCCTATTATTGCTCAGCATATACGCACCAACTAGATTCTTAGTGGATAAAACGCCGGCAATTGTTAGCGCATCTACAACGGTATGTCTGGCATCCTCTGCATCGATTCGTCCACTCTCTTCTGGTCTGCGAGGCCGGCGGCTAGTTCTCGACGCTAACAAACGACGTTAGCGGAGACAGTGGCGTCAACGAAGGTAGATTGGCCGAAGCCTTGTCGGCGGTCGGGGAGTGGGCTCGCTGTCTAACGTCATTGTGAACGCGGCTCGGTCCTGGCCGATATCATTAGATGGTTGGCGGTCAACGGAAAGTGAATGCCGCTAACAAACATGACAACGACTTCAAGCCCAGTCGTTCAGTCACAGCAAGTAAGTACACCGGCCACATCGTCGGGGCTCCAAGCGTCTGAAGTGTCAATGAAGCACGGTGCCATTGCTGACGATTGCGTACAAAGAGAAATCCCGTGCAAAGAATGGAATGGTGTTTGATTACACATCAGCAAAACCACTCCGTGGGCGTTTGTGGTTATTCCCTTTATTTGTATTTCACAAGAGTGTTTGAGTAAATCACGATATTTATACGGAAAGACTGACATCTTTATCTGCAATCGCTGTCCACTGTTACCTCGATTACCTCAGAATTCGACATGGGAAAACTACCATTTATAACGGATGATACTCCTTTATACGACAACATTCGTTGACAGAGTTGACACAATTTTTAACAGTGTTAAATATACTAACACAGTTGAGGTGGTTTCACTCAGTTTACAGAATGGACAGCTTTGACCGCTTTGATAGTCATGACAGCTTTGCAACTTTGACAGAATTGAGAGATCACTGCGTTGACAAAGTTGACCGAGTTGACAAATTCGACAGCGTTGATACAAGATGCAAGGTTCTATGTCTCTGCGTGCTTTATTGCCGCATTGTCCATCTACGGGTGCTAATCAAGAGTGAGCCGTGGAACCATATCCTCTACTGTTTGGGCTTGCCAAACCAGCGTCCGTGGCTTCTGTCAACCTCCTGCCACGAGAACATACACCTACGACCGATACACTCGACGAAGTGGCGTCGTTTTGACCGCGTGTCACCGACGTGGTCGTTAAATTGGGATTATTTACGAAGAACACTGACGGAAGGCGGACGGAAGGCGGACGTAGGTGGTCCGGAAAGGGGCCGGACACTTCGACTTGAGTCGATGAAATGGCGATTCGATGGTTCGCGGCTTTGTTGAATGGCGACGTGACCGGACAAACACGCCCGGCCACAAGGGACCTCATTCTTACGGGAACAATGCACTTATTAATTTACCGTTGTCAGCCACGTTGTCATCGGTTGGGGCGGACCCGGTGTGGTAATTAGGACGTGTACAATGTGTGCGTGTGTGGATGTTGTGTAAACACATAGACACACGCGCGCACGCACCCACGCACACACACGGATGCAGGCACACACATGCACACCCACATGCGCACATACGCACACACGCGCACACACACACACACACACACACACACACACACACACACACACACACACATACACACACACACACACTCTTCATAGAAACAAATGTAATATAAAATGTTACGTAATAATATATAACCACAGTGCCATATAAAGTAATAAAATATAACGTAACGACATTATTGTTCATTACATGGAAATGCATTTTACACTGAAAAGTATGCATAAGTCAAATATAATGTATAAGTGAGTACTAGTGAGTACTATAAACGTCATACTTTCATTGTATCGTACTTAATTTGTAATGTATCTAACAACTAGTTCTCTCTTGCTTAGTTCAAACAACAAAAACATGGAATAATAAAACAAAAAAATATTCATTTATTCATTCATTCTGAAACTAACATTCACGTCACGATACCCTATAAACACACATTATTTAGCAAAACAAATAACCGAAACACACATATCAGCGCATCATATAAAATAATCATACCATTCATGGAGAACTTAAGTCGTCATTTTGTATCAGTGCTAAGCCATCTTGTTAATCGTAGGGTCACAGACAAATTGGTGTTGATACAAACACAAATTGTCCAGAAACATTGTTGAAAGAGTTGCCAATTATGCGATATAAGTTGCTTAATCTACCAGTCGCATTGTTTTGCTCACCACTCTGCTCCAACGAAGCACGAAATCGTAATGGGCTATAAAAATTCCCGAGTCAAATCACCGTGAATCGTTCTCAGATAGCTATTTATACCAACACTAACAGTTGGGCCTACATACGCTACATAAGTGATACGTACAGGTATCTTTATAACACCGACGCTGTGTTTTCACATGTGTCATAAGATACCCCGAGTGTTTAGTGTCAGCAACGAGAAACGATACTCTTGGATATATTCCTTTACTGTTTCCGCGCCCGTCTGGCCGCCATGTTTACTTAGTTGATTCGCGCGCCTTGCCCTGCTACGGGCCGCCCCGCAGCGCATTACGCGCTCGAGTGCGTGACGTAATGACAGGCGACAACGAGGCAACAGAGATCTCGGCAAGATTTCGGCGGAATGTTGTCTGCGTTCCCGCTCAATTTGTTGCCTGACACGGGATTGGCGCGTTGTTTTAGTTCATGCCAGTTTGTTTTATTAGGTCCAAAGATAGTTATCGGGCAATTGGTAATAAATACTGCATATCAGTAGATTAATCACGCCTGAACGAACACCTACTGAGGATGTATTTCTATCTCTACGCAAACATTTCTAAATAGCGTTTCAAAACAGATGCTGAGTTGTGTTCAAAAGCATATAAATAGTCACCATAGAAGGTTTATATATCACTTTTTGCAACTTTTATTTAATTTCCGTCGACCTCACTGCATGCTATTCGTGTGTCACAAAAAACGCATGTTGGAACTACTAAATACTAAAACCCGTCTTCATTCTGGGTAACGTGTCTATGTCTCCGTTTGTCAGCATTGTTAACATGGTTATTTGAACTATTTTGATCGTTTAATAGTTTGGATGTAATAGCATGTTTTTCTAGACATTCTAAAGTAAATAGGTAATTAAAACTAAAGTAGATTTCCAGTGGCTGAAATCTTCATATATGCAACTAATTTTTGTTTGCCCTTTTGCCTGTTGTATTGACACTGATGATAATTTGGTCTTACTTAATATCATTCATATATTATTTATATGGATTGATACAGCAATGCAATTGATACAACAATACAATGTAATGTAATGTAATGTAATGTAGTGTAGTGTAGAGCAGTGCAGTGCAGTGCAGTGCAGTGCAGTGCAGTGCAGTGCAGTGCAGTGCAGTGCAGTGCAGTGCAGTGCAGTGCAGTGCAGTGCAGTGCAGTGCAGTGCAGTGCAGTGCAGTGCAGTGCAGTGCAGTGCAGTGCAGTGCAGTGCAGTGCAGTGCAGTGCAGTGCAGTGCAGTGCAGTGCAGTGCAGTGCAGTGCAGTGCAGTGCAGTGCACACACACACACACACACACACACACACACACACACACACACAACACAACACAACACAACACAACACAACACAACACAACACAACACAACACAACACAACAACAACATAATTCTGAATAAAAACGTGTTTTTACTATATACATTCTTCCGTCGTCAGGCCACAGCGGTGTCAACCAATTGGGCGGTGTGTTCGTCAACGGCCGTCCTCTGCCGGACTCGACCCGTCAACGGATCGTGGAGCTCGCACACAGCGGCGCCCGGCCCTGTGACATCTCCCGCATCCTGCAAGTGTCGAACGGCTGCGTGAGCAAGATCCTCGGCCGCTACTACGAGACGGGCTCGATCCGGCCCCGCGCCATCGGCGGCAGTAAGCCGAGAGTCGCCACGCCCGAGGTCGTGCAGAAGATTGCCCAGTACAAGCGCGAGTGTCCGTCCATCTTCGCGTGGGAGATCCGCGACCGACTGCTCTCGGAGGCCGTGTGCAACCAGGACAACATCCCCAGTGTGAGTACCCGACACGTGCAGACAGGAACGGAGAAGGCGGTGCACCGCGAAGCTCATTGGCTGATTCGCGGACCGTGGTTAAAAATCAAACAAAACGCTTAAATTATGTTATTCAATTTTTTCGACGTAAAATTACATATAAATTAACAATAAATAATATTGGTAGTTATACAATATTATGGTTGATATCATAGCCGTTAGAACCATGTTACATTTACATTTAGAAACGTAATTAAATCAACTCAAATAGTACAGTTTTACAAAGAAAATACGGGTGCGGTATGCCAAAGGAATCAGCCAGTGAAAATTGATATATCCACTTTAAATGTTGTGTAAATAGTTTAGGGCTGGTTATATAAAACATATTACGTTTTACATAACCAGCCCTAAAACATGTTATGTTTCGGTGTACACGTCATTACGTATTCTATTAACGTTTGATGTAACTTTCAAAAGAATCGACTTTTGGTTAAACGCAGCTCAGACAGAGAGCAGCTTAGAGAGGTTTCTGTCGGTCGCTTTCCGCTCCCCTTTGACCGTGTGAGGTCGTTACGAGTCCTCTGTATCGACCGAAACCGTAAGTTTGCAAAATAACGTGCATCACGCGCAGGTCGTCACGCATGATTAGTTTTCGTCGTCGGACCATCGACCTCCCGAATAAACGGACGGCTTGCTTGCCGCATGTTAGTCATTCGGACAATGAACCAGTCTCGTGAAACATTTATTCGTCGTCTGCCACTTCCATCGATCCGTGCGCCTGTGTGCGATATATGCATGCGAATCTCGCGCGGGCGCCAACAATGCAATGACAATACGTGCACGCACACACGCATAACAACCGCCCGCATAAGTAGACACGGGTTGCGAACGTACGCAGGTACACTCGCACTGCCTAAATGACAACGAACGAGTGCCTAGAAGCTTTCCCCTTGCGCCGGGAGAGAGAGGGAGAGAGGGGCGGACAGTCTTCCAGTTGACCGGGCAATTGTTTCCATGCCCTCGCCACGGGGAGGGAGGGAGGGTGCTTCCCTGCCCCGGTGGCGTCCCCTCAACGGGGTGCTACCCTCCCGCCCCGGCGACAAACGCCCAACGTTGACCAAACAAAGCCGACACATGTCAGGCAGTTTGACATCGCGTCCACACAATGGCCGACGCCTAGCGACAGAAACCGTTATTCTACGTCGACCATGAACTTTACAAATTAATAAAACAATTCAAGCTTAATGGTGTCGACGTCATCGGCCAAATGGGCGAGATAAAGATTGATGACAGGTCATTATTGTGATCGATTTCGTTATCGTTTTTGATTTGATATTACGATGGCATTAATTTTAATACACTTAGTGAGATAACGTAATGTTTTATCTTTATAATATAATTAAAATATTCATTATTTAATGTGTCAAAAGAAAATGAAATGTCCACTTAATATATTTTGCTCGTAAATTCAAATGAAGAAAATGACATCCAATTCATCACCTTTAATATAAATGTTGTATAATTTTTAAAGTTGTATAATTTCACATTAAATTATTTATTTGACGAGCACAACTAAAATATAAAGCATTTAACACGGTTAAATAACCTTCGAAATATAAATACTATTTCTAATTACATATTGACTTCAGAACCGTCTTTGTTTGGTTCCAAGCTTATGTAAAACTCAACAAAAACTGTAAATCACCTCGAAAAATACAGGTATAGAAATGATTGACGAAATGTTAATCAAAGTCAGAGGGGCATAAAACTACACTAATTGGTTATTACAAACATATGCGAACATATATACAATTGTATGAAGAAGAAATCATATCAAAAGATAGCTCTCTAAGTTTGGCCGTTTGTGACGTTGTAACTCTGTACGTCTGCCAGTGTGTGACGTTGTAACTCTCCACGTCTGCCAGTGTGTGACGTTGTAGCTCTCTACGTCTGCCCGTGTGTGACGTTGTAACTCTCCACGCCTGCCAGTGTGTGACGTTGTAACTCTCTACGTCTGATAGTGTGTGACGTTGTAACGTTCTACGTCTGCCCGTGTGTGACGTTGTAACTCTCTACGCCTGCCAGTGTGTGACGTAGTAACTCTCTACGCCTGAGAGTGTGTGACGTTGTAACGCTCTGCGTCTGTCCGAGTGTGACGTTGTTACTCTCTACGTCTGCCAATGTGGGAGGTTGAACTCTCTACGTCTGTCCGAGTGTGACGTTGAACTCTCTACATCTGCCCGTGTGTGACGTTGAACTCTCTAGGTCTGCCCGTGTGTGACGTGGTACGGTGACTGTCAGAGATCTCCCGCGCCTGGCCGGGTTAGTTACGGCAGCACGGCTGTAATCAATAACGCGCCAGTCTCCCCCAATCTCCCCGCCCCCGACCGCTCGGCAGCCTTGTTTCCCCGTTGACACATTAGTCGGATTATCAGCGGCTCCCGCAAGGCATGCTGGGACGTTCAGGTCCGTTCTTAGCGTGTTTGGGTTCAACGCGTGCTGTACCTACCGTAACGTGTCGAATAAAAGAGCAGTAATAATAGTAATAATAATAATGATTATTATTATTATATCAATATAAATTACCGTTCGTTGTTAATTAATTCGTTCGTTCAACCGTTCAATCGATCAGTGTGCCAGAAGAAACAGTTTTATATTTACTTAATCCATGACAAATCACTGTGATTTAATGGTTCCTCATAATCAACTGTTACCATTGTAATTACTGTAAGTTAAAATATCGTTAATGGCGCCTTTCTGACCGTTTCAGTCGCTCTCTCTCTCTCTCTCTCTCTCTCTCTCTCTCTCTCTCCCCTCCCTCTCTTTGATTCTCTCAGTAGAACATAACGTTAGTAATACATTATATACATAATATATATATATATATATATATATATATATATATATATATATATATATATATATATATATATATATATATATAATGAATCTTCAGTAATTCATTTCTAACAAATTAATGTGTATATTAAACATACCTGTATATTATTATAAAACAATATATAGCGCAACTACAATATGTAATAACCATACATAATCACAATTTCATAAATATTTTATAACTGTTTCATCATTATTTTACTTCGATTGTATAGAGAGATACCGTAACAATATTAAATAAATGTAATTTTAATATATAAAACGTATTTGTAATAACAATATTATATAATAAACATTATAGTTATACTAATCAAGTCAAATTTTCGTCAATATTATAACAGAACCTGACGGCGCAAAGCGACAGCGGCTTCGGAGAAATGCAATTTATTTCGCATTCCGTAATTATTCATATATTTTATAACACATTCATGATATGGACATTTCTATCCGAGCCCGTCTCGTCTCCGCCTCACTGCCATGTTAGTTACCTCCATGACGCTCTCAGACAGAGAAATTTGCATTCCCGGAATTAGTTCGATATGATTCGACACCAATAGTCATTCGGACGAATAAGTTTCCCGAAACCATTAACACCACGGCGCCGAGACTCGCTTAATAATTCCAACGAAATAAGGAATATGGAAAGCAGCCTGGAATCGTTCGTTGCATATTCGGAACCACTTCCTGAGACTTTATTAGTCGTCTGAGACTCGGCGTGTCTTGTTGTTTTCGGAGGTTCTTGTCGTTATTCACCACGAGCCGGGGTTCCCGTACAGGTATGGCTGCACCATTGTAGTTAGACTCAGAATAATTATTGTGCGGTTATGTTTTCCGTTTAACATTTTGCAAAGACTTTGACAACTTTAATTATGTTTATTATAAATAGTGTGGTATCTGTGAAACAAAAACGGATGGTCGTAAAATACGTCTGTGATAAACTAGAACAAAAGAAGGACAATGGAACTAGTGCCAGGCGATAGTGATAAGTTCATGCATTGTAATGTGAAATTATGTTATACTTAAAAATCCAAAACGTCGAAATGTTAGCAACTATTTTGCGTGACTATTTGTATCTCGTAGGATAACATCATTATATTATTTCTTTTCTTAAATATTCATCTTTTATATGCGAACTAGGAATGTTTATATATTAGTACAAAAAGAAATCATATAAGCATGGCAAGCGTTATTCTAGCATTTCTATATGCATTCATTTGCATATTCCGTTAAATATTTTGTGAGTTTCCAACAGTCGGTTTTCCGTGCTGTACGGTACGGACGTAATACAATAAGTTGACAGGATTTTATATCTCATTTCCAGCAAACACATCCCCGTACTTGTTCCTAATTGTCGAACCGTTTACCCAGCGAGTGATTTGGGTGTAAGTTACGTGACTGGCTCGTCATGACGTAGTCTGCCTTGTCACGGCGTAAACGGGAGTGGCTTACGTGACTGCCTCTCACGTCATAGCCGCGAGCGGGCTGACTAGAGTCATTGTCACCACCCCGGCGAGGGTGTCGTCACACGCAGCCATGAAATTACACCCTCCACGCATAAACGGTTGTTTCCTGCGCGGATTAGGTGGTAATATAATAGCCACAGCGATCACACGGGGCAGGAGAACCACGCTACGAGGAAACAGCACAATGACACGGCTTACAGTGCCGGAAACTCGTTGGAGTAAGAACCCCGAATGGTTGACTGTCCCTTCTTACGTAGCCTGGGTGTACAACTCACTAGGTTCGCAGAGGAAGCAAGTTTGTGGACATATTCAGGAAAGAATACTGAACACTTTCTATTAATCTATCTATTAATGCGAACGACGCTTGTCTTATTTAATAACTATACGTGTTAAAATTGGTAAACGCCGAACTCATATATTTTACTTAATGTAGTAATTTGACGTCAAACGTGACACTATATCACATATGGGACCGAATTAAGACAATAAGTACACCGAATAACATGTGGTTCATGAACATGGTTACTAAATATAGGTATACCGTAGTGCATGCAGAAATAATACTTTATCTTTTTTATACGATATGATGAATCTCTTCATAATCGGCATTAAATGACGCTAACTTCACCGGCTCTATTTGCTGCCGTCATCCAAAGTTCACTATTTCGTTAAATTTAGCCTGACGTCGCCTAAATGGTGAAACCCAATACAGAAGGTAATACGCGTTCCCAAGACGAACGTAACTGTCCATGTGTGACGTCACAGTCCCCGGAGCGAACGAAACTGTCCCAACAAGTTGCGCCAACAATTCACCGGAGAAGACCTTTAATTAGCGCTTTGGAGAGGACCTTTAATTAGAGATTTGTCCAGTGAACGATTTCGTTTATAAACACTGTTGATTTCGTTGAACTGTCCGAGAGAGGAACTGGCCACTGTATATAGGGCCTATACAATCAGCTGTCAGAAGGACGACACAAGGCTTTGACTGACCTGTCTGTATTCGACGATCTTATCAACGTTGTTGTCGGGCTGGATCCCAGGCGTATTATGTAAATTTTAATTAAAGATCAAAGCCCGTAGTTCAAAGTTTAAAACGTATATATATATATATATATATATATATATATATATATATATATATATATATATATATATATATATATATATATATATATATATATACACACATATATATATATATATATATATATATATATATATATATATATATATATATATATATATATATATATATGTATATATATATATATATACGTGTTACTTAATAAGTACAACACGAATAAAAAAATTACTGTTGTTATATTCATTAAATTATATCTATAAAATAAAGCTCTACTGTTGATATATTGTGCTTTTCGATTTGAGATATTTACCAACAAATTTATTTAATAATTACGATTGTTTTCAATACAGTGATATAGGTAACAACTTGTGAATTAAACAAATTAAAAGAATTAATATAATTTTAATATTAAAATACCAAAATGTTACTTATACATTGGAACGATGCATGTCTTAGTCATATACCTACGTGGCAACTCAAACGACCGGTTAATATTTGATAATTATATATACACCGTGGTATATATTTAATATATACACACCATATATACAAACAACTGTCACCATTTCGTCACCAGTCAAACACCTATGACGTGATTCGCTGATTGTCTGTTATTTGCCGAACATCCGGGCCCGCATGCGCAGGGCTCGTTTGCGAGCGTGTCGGGTAATACACTTTCCGTCGCCGGCCGCTACACAGCGATCGTATCACTGCCGCGCCCTAATCCACTCCGGGCGGGGGACAGAGCCCATTAACGCACCCAGTTCGGCGCCCTAATCGAATCGCCGAGAAATTTATTGTATATTATCGCGCCAGATGAGCCGTCCTGATTTGCTCGTCGACACATTACGGATGCCGTGATTAAATACGGATCGATTACATACAAATAAGCTTCTTACGGCTTCGCCACTAACAAGATTTCCATATAGATTCGGATTTTTGTTCGCGCTGCTTGTCGGCGCGTCGACGCCAGATGGACAAGTTCGCCACTCGGGTAGTTCCTGTCGTCACCGCTGGAGGCGCATATCAGTTCATTGTGTCGCCGCTAGGAGCTAACCAACGCTCAAAGTGAAATATTTTAGAATTGCCTAAACAACAACGAATTTAATCATGTAACGTGAACGCATTGCATGAGCAAGTATGAAAGTAGATGTTTTAAAGAAATATTTATTATTAAAAACGTTTTGTATAAAATTGTCAAATATTTCGTTAATGTTTTTTGTTAAATTACAATTATACCCGTTTTGCGAGCAAGCTGGGTAACTGTTTATTTATTTTTTAGTGGTTTCTGTATCATTTGTCTCCAGATTACAAACAATCGAAAAACCGAAAAACACTAATTAATTAAATTTCATTTGGAAACAACTAGTCATTTTTGTACGGCATAATATGAAGCCGCCTGCTTCCCATCCCTATCGTCTGCCAGCCTTGTTCTGGCGTGTTTGCTTTAAGTCGCCGAGGGACAATTACAACTGATACGGCGGCTCTAGACAATAATCCGCCTAATGAGCCCCGCGCCTCATCGCACATAGATCTTCCAGTCTCGCGATGGCCAAAGCAACAGATGTTTTGCGCACGACTTTAGCGTGACCGACCGTGCGGAAAGTACTATAGCCACTGTCTGAACGTGTCGGGACCAGCACCTAGCCAGAGTAATTAATAATAAATACAACGCTTTTTTATATTAATTAAATGTTGAAGGCGCCACTTCGGAACTGACACGCCGTTATCACGTATGAACTTTCGCGTTATCTGTGTGAATAAAACACAAGTCATTATGCTACGGCATTCCTTTGTGGCTAAAATGAACATAATGTGAATGGCATATTGTGTATCGTGTTTAATTGACACGAAAATGGGCTGAGTGCGTCTGCGTGTAGATAAAACGGAAGAAATATTTATATATTTTTGTATAGCTCTCAGATGGTTGGCTGACACTTTTACGTGAGGTGAAATTAACGAAATTAATCCTACAAACATAAAAATAATAATCATTATATTAAGATTACTTTTCAGTGCCAATATTAACGGAAAATCAAGTTAAATGGCGCAAAAAAACAAAAGATTAAACGTTCTCATTGTCGTGTTCAGACCAGTAGTCGTTAAAGGATGGAACAATTATTATGGAAGCTAAAGAGGAACTGCAGCTCCAAAAAGATAGATTTTTAGATGACGGCGAAATGAAACTCTAATAATTCTAACTGATTTAGTACTGATCGGAAGTAAGTTCCACACAGTCATATATGAAACGAATGTGAAGTTAAATTAAATTGGTGGTCTTAGGGTCATCTTAAAATGCAGCTGAAGATTATGTAGCATTATTTTCATTATTTAATAACCAATTTGTCAAAGAATAATGCTAATATAAATAAATAACACAAGTTTTATTAGAACCTACTTAGTTGGATTGACATTAAAATAGAATACAATTAACCCGTCAAGACATCGTAGTCTCAATCAAATTATATATATATATATATATATATATATATATATATATTTATATATATATATATATATATATATATATATATAATATATATATATATATATATATATATATATATATATATATATATATATATATATATATATATATATATATATATATATATATATATATATATATATATATATATATATATAGGCCTACATATATACATTTGACCTGTTACATGTTATATATAATTTAGTTAGTATATTCTGTATATGTAATACATCATATTACATAATATATTACACATAATAATTATATATAAAAACTTATACTAAGCCTATACGCACACACCATGTATAATATTGTTTATATTTTAAGATATTTTAACACGATCTACAACACACAAATATTACGTTGTTCAAACGAAAACAGCCGATCTAGCTAGTGATAAACTTCCGTGTCGCTTTCACTCTCTGTTTACAACAATAATATCCGTGTGAACTGAACTCTCAGCGTGTTGTTTGGTGAATTCAAAAGAACGCGTCCAACGCCGTGGAAAGGTCGCATCGGAGACGTAGCCGGCTCCTTATCAGCGACAGACGGTTTTATTTGCGCCAACTTGCGTCATTATCTGCTAAATCACGCGGCTGACTGCCTCGTTTGAAGACCACGTCAGCGTATCGCGTCTTGTAATCATCGCTCGCTCCAGTCTCGTTTGATGTCGTAACTGAATTGCGCCGAGGCACAGCGCCAGAGACGGGGAAGGTGGCGACCTTTCGGGGGAGAAAACAATCGTCGAGCTGAAAGCCCACACGTCGATAAGGAGCCGATGAAATCGACAAGCCGGTGCAATTGACGGAGCCCGCGGCTTGACAGGACGCTGGCGATCGGCAATTGAATAACGACGCGGAGAAAGTCAGCGCAATTTGAACGGAGAGTCCAGTCCGACTGGCCGACAATTGAGTCTGTCTGAGCCGGACACTGGCGGGACACCGGAAAGGAGATGAATAAAAATATCATTGCATTGGGCTAAAAGTATGCCAGTGTTATGCCTGTTTCGGCGGACTTTTATTCCTTTCAGAATATCATAGGATAAAACATAGGCGCAGGAGCTTAGGGTATGGGCTAAATATAAAAATATCCCTCCTATGACGTTTTGGTAGGCGACTGAATTTTTTTAGTGAGCTCAACAATGTTGAACCTCATCCCCGATTTTGTTAAACAAACCTACCCCGAGATGCACAGCGGTGGTGCTGAAGCTCCGGATTAGCCCACCCACGATAAATTTCGTTCCGGACCCAGTGGAAAGAGAAACATGTTTTTAATGAGTAACGAACCTTTACACCTAGGAAAACATAATTACACGCGCCGGGTGCACTGCCAAAGGACATGTTCAAGTCAACAGCTTAATGCAAGGTTGTCGTTAAATATAACTTGGAACAAGGGTCACCAGGCCACATCCGTGTTTTCATTCGTTTTTTAATTTAGCTGTTTTTAGTTTTAAGTGCAGTTAAGACCCATGCAGTGTTTTGTGTTAATTTGATTTAATGTTAGAGAGTGTATTACGAAACATGGAATTGAAGTGCGCTGCAGTGAGTGATATAAATAAAGCAATTGGTATATATATATATATATATATATATATATATATATATATATATATATACCAATTGCTTTATTTATATCGTAGTTGTGAGCACGTTGTCGTCTTGGTTCTGTTTGACCTCGTGGTCGATTGTGTTGTCATTGTTGTTGACGTTGTCACTTTGATTCTGTTTCTTCTGG
Organism: Oasisia sp. SBJ-2009; assembly: GCA_964017155.1. Taxonomy (NCBI): domain Eukaryota; kingdom Metazoa; phylum Annelida; class Polychaeta; order Sabellida; family Siboglinidae; genus Oasisia; species Oasisia sp. SBJ-2009. Next base: position 51,181,234 of record OZ024857.1, read on the forward strand.
AGACAGAATCACAACTATGAACAATGTCATTTTGATTGTGTTCGTCCTGGTGGTTGGTCCCGTTGTCGCAATCGCGAACGATGTCACTTCGACTGCGTACACTGGCGACATTACCGCATTGTGCACGACGTCACTATGCTCCTGTCTGTCTCCCGTTGGTTCATCCCGCGCCTCTCTCCTCCCAGGTGTCCTCCATCAACCGCGTTCTCCGGAACCTGACGTCGGACACACAGAAGAGTCCGCTGTGTCAGAGCCCGATCTACGACAAGTTCGGCCTGCTCAACGGTCAGTCGTGGCCCCGGCCCAGCCCCTGGTACACACCCGGAGCTCCTATGCACGGAATCGGCATGACGACTCCCTATCCCTCGCAACCCCGCTCGCCAACGCACCCAATCCCGGAGAAAAAAGGTGAGTCGACGGCGTGTGTACGTGTGTGCGATTGTGCGTGCGTGTGTATGTTATCGTCCACGAACGGTCTTACTCAAGTGACCCCATTTTCTGCCTCCCGCGTCTTTCTGAATACACAAGCGATGCTATCTTCACGAGACGACAATGGAACCTTAAGTCCTCCTTAAGTCCTTCTGTCGCTGACGGACGATGCTCTGGTGGAACGATTGTTGTCGACTTAGCACCAGTTCTTTCCGTGTTTGTTCTGAGCCAGTTACGATGCCCGTTGTCTGATGTTCCGAGTTATGCGATGCGCGTAATTTCCAGCAAACAATCCCTGTTTCCTTTGACCCCGGTTATTCGCAGCATTTCCCGTTCGTGAGGTCTACACAGCGACTCGCGACAATCATTAAACACACAGGACAGCGATCCTTGCTTTTACAATGTACACGTGAACATGTATATTCAAATCAACTAACTTTATTTCCGTGGGCCTACTTTATGATAGCAACATGGTTTAATGTAACGTGGTCCTATATAATAAAATTTTAAATTATATAATAACGAATATTATTTAATATTTAGCTTACGTAAAGTATATATTGCAATATTATCATCACTTACGTAATGTATTCACATTTCATTTCATTTCATAAACATAAATGAATCGAATTTACACTAAACATTAACGTGAGTTTTTTTTTACCAAAAAATAATATCTTAGTTCAATGATTAATGTCAAGACTCTACTTCGTTAACACAGTATTTTTAATTGATTATCTGGTTAAAATAGTATCCATTAAAACATTAATTTCGGTGGTTTACTTTTACATTCTATATAACATCTGTGAATATATATAATTTGATGATGAATTAAAATATACTGCAACATACAGAGCCCGGTTTACCGTTTAAAAAGACCGAATAATTATTGTCGTTTGAAGGTGCAGTTCTTCGTGTGTCATTTCCGGTTAATCGTATATTTATACAATTCCGGACGGTAAATATATTACATCAGTAAAAGTTAAAACACACTCGAATTTCTAAAATAAGTGAAATGCTATATTCACAATTGGTAATTTAGATGTACGTTAAAATTGATTTTTGTTGTTGATAGTTTAATTATATGAAATCCTGAGTTAGTTCATATCTAGCCGCTAACAATGACAATTACATTTAATCGTCATTTTGTATCGAAATATATCTATATCAGACATGATCTCATATATATGAATCAATTGCGCACGTGGACCATATTAAACTAAACAAATAGCACATGTATAACTTATGGATGCTTTAAAAACGCTCATTGTTCTAAAACAGGGAGTTTGTATTAGCTTTGCGGACAACAACAGGCGACTGATTGATATATAAAAGGTGCTTACTGCCGGAAGTAATCCTTGCATGCATGCGTACTCGGTATCACGTGGGTTAACTCGGTACACGAAGATCATCGTTCCCGACTCAAACGATGCGGCGATAAATGAATGGTACTAGGGTAACGCGACGTAACATACTGCAAAATTAATCAATGACCTCAATGAGTCCAGCAACATCAATATTGATAAATACATTAAAAAAATACTCTAACCGACGGGACCTGTTGTTAGGTATGTTTGAGAGTGTAAATATACCACGTAGTTGTGTACAAGTGAACAAAGGCTCGGTTAATGTTTTGGTAATTAAATAGTACGGCCACAGTTTTGTTGAGGTTTTGATAATTTAAATGTTGTAATTAGAAAGGCGAAATCGTTTAAAAATTGTATTCAAAGAGCGTCAATATCCATACAAATATTTATAATAATATTAATAATAATAAAACTTTTTTCTATAGGGCTAATTCCTGCATGGCGGATCGATGCGCTGTACAAGACATATACTAAATGTATTAATAAATATAAATATAAATTTAATTGCCCAATGTTATTAATACCAGTATGGTTTGTATTTTGTATACAGCATACACCAATAAACAACTTATAAGCCACTCGAAACATTGCAACGTATTTTTCATACGAGATCCATTTCCACAACGAGGCGGGTGTACGCCGTTATACGTGACAGAAGGTGGACGGGCCCGGGGCCTCAGGGCTCGCCGTCACGTCGTTGTCTATCAGCGGGGAGGGAGACACTCTTCCCCGCCGCTACGGGACACCCCGGGATGGCTGGAGCCCCGAGCACGGATGTCGCCAGAACAGGGATAGCGCAGGCTTCCCACCGGGTAATTGCTCCCTCGTTGGCTGTCCCGGTCACGTGGTGTTTGGAGCCCGGGGGGTGGGAGCGGATGCTGGGAAGGGGCGCTAGTCACACGTCATAATTGCAGTATAACGGACGGGACAAACGCTCATTACGCGTGATACCCGGGGACATGGCCGCGTTATGAGACACAAAGACGTAATAACGCGACACTATGATGACAAGGCGAGCACAGCGACATCTGGCGACACTGAACGAGTGTACACCAACTGTGTGTCATCGTCAGTATTGGTGGTCATTATCGTCACTTTTATTATTAGTATTATCACGGTCTTTGTCGTCAACTTTCATTATAACCGTTAACTTTATAAACATCGTCATCACCGCCGTCGCTTTGAATATCAGCATTGTTGAACATAATTTATGTCATAACTGGATAACAAAAGTAATATTTTCCCCAAGAAAATAACGAAAGATAATATATACTTTCATTAGTACATTCCCGGATAACAACAGTAATATTTTCCGCAAGAAAATAACGAATGATAATTAATATTTCATACATTAAAACATTAAAATAATTTGTTCATTCGCAAAAATGTATTTCAAGTATAAAAATGAATATAAAAGTGAGTGTAATTGTAATATCTCTGTCGCCGTCCTGTCGTTGTAGTCGCAATAAACACAACTCTCACGTTAGTTCAATATTGACACAGTTCATCAAATGACACGGCGTACAGTGACACTTGAGCAGCACACACGAACTGACCAAAGGCGCGTGCGTGTACCTGAGCGTGTCCACGGCACTAGTGTCCAACGAGGCGGACAATGCCCGGAAAGTGGCCTCGTTAACTATGTGGACTGGCCATGCAATGAATGACCAGCGATTGACCACCGCTGTGAAAGCTGCGACCATAATTTATTGTTATAATAATAGTAGTAGTAGTAATACTACTACTAATAATAATAATTACTATTATTATTATAATTATAATTACGATAAATTGACGTCATACTCTTGAGTAAGGATATATTAATTTATAAAAGATTATTAATGCAAAAACAGAAAAATAAAAAATTGGAATGTGCGTGTGCGCGTGCGCGTGCGTGTGCGTGCCTTATAATATATATATATATATATATATATATATATATATATATATATATATATATATATATATATATATATATATAGGCCTATATATATATAATTTTATATATAAAACGATTGTTTTATATTCCCCATTACTCGTATAAACAATAATGTGCGCGTAAAACATATTTCCAACGATTTTCGTCACGATTTTCCGTTAACGTCTTAAATGCGACCATTTCTCATTAAGGTGACTATCGGCTCGTCCAGCGTGTGATATGAATACAACACGAGATACAATATTATGTGATCGCTCTGTCGAGGTTTGAGTGATCGCTTTATCGAGGCTTGAATGATCGCTCTGTCGAAGCCTGCAAGTGTTTATGCACTTCGTAGGTGGTAATTCTCTTGTTTAAATAGCTTAGCTGATTTACGGGGAATCTGGAAAGAGTTCAACGGTTCCCAGGCTGCCAAAACTATACAGGCGTCCCAGTAATGCGGAAGAACCAGGTAGCCAAAACGTATTTTGGCATTGTGCTAACCAACATACCGACTAACGTCTCTCAGCAGAACGATAATTTAGTTTAACAATTGGAATTTGTGCTCCATCCAACCCTCGCAAATCTGGTGTCTTATCACTTCTTAGAATTGCAAAATTTGTAGTTTACCTGAAGTGAACGAAACTTGTTTGCACTTGTTTGCATGCATGAAAGAAGATTGTTGTCTTGTGTACGTTTTGTTGAATGAGAACTGTCATTTATACACAAAAATCCCAATAACAATTAAATCAAGTTTAAAATCTACTTTAAGTTTTAAATAATAATAATAATAATAATAATAATAATAATAATAATAATAATAATAATAATAACATAAGCGTAATCATAGTAATAGTAGTAATCATGGTAATAATAATAATAATAATAATAATAATAATAACAATAGTAATAATAACAACAACAATAATAATAATAATAATAATAACAAGAACAACAATAATAGCAATAGTAGCAATAATAATAATAATAATAATAATAATAATAATAATAATAATAATAATAATAATAATAATAATAATAACAATAATAACAACTATTACAACAATAACAGTAATAACAACAGTAAAATTACATAGTATCATTGTCAGCAAAATAAGTCTCCCGCTGCCTCTTCCAAACTCTTCCAAACCTCTTTGACACACAATTGCTTTATCGAGTGATCGTTCGAAACAATATACAAACTCCTGCAATATTCTTGCAAGCATCTTGCAAACCTCCTGCAAAGATCGTGCACACATCCTACTGCAAGCCTTCTGCAAACCTCTTGCAGCGCCCACCAAGCGGCGGGTAGGGACCTCGGGTAGTGAGAGCACCTCCCGTGTCGTACGCGTCCTGCGCGGCCCGTGTGTCGGACAGACGCCCAGCCCTCCCCGTCTGCGGGCGCATTAGCCTCGACAAGCCGCACACAAAGGGCTGTTTCAACAGGAGCGCGTCGATACACTCGGGGAACTCGTCTCCATTGTGGCCTGTCGTCACCAAGTCTGGCGCCGAGTAAGCGGCGAGCGTAATCCCGGCCAACATAAATACGGCGCTGAATGCGCTCGCTTAAACCGCGGCGTTCGAGTGGGTTGTTTTCGGTTGCCGTCCCCCGCTGCCTCTTTTCCTTCTCAATGGCGTCTTTCAGCGCCGTGTGTAAGTATGTTTAACGGCATTGAGCAATTAATTGACATTCATCGGCGATCGGCGACGATCTAAACACTAGAGTAGCTACAGTCGGTCTCCGAGCCTCGATTGCGCTTTACCGCGATATCCCGTCAGACCCCGTCGCCCGGGGTGTGATATTATAAATGGACCCCCGTCGTATATACAGAGTGGTAGTCCATTCATAATGGCACGGGCAATGGACGTTGGTGGAATGAGCTAAAATTGACCAATTTGTGTATTTTGTATACTGTAATTTGTGTTATAGCAAAAACGGGACTGTTCAAAAATTTCCAAATCTTATATTGGTATAGTCAACAATTGTCGTTTCGTCCAAATCAACAATTCCCATTTTGTCCATAACTCCTTACATAACGCCACATCGTAAACGGATCCCAACCCATTTAGCACGCCGATCCACTTACAACCTCACACCAGGCGGCGCGACGTGTTTCGGGTTTACTTTATCCCTATCCGAACTGTTAGCGCCGTAATTACGTCAAACACAACATTTACTAACTATCTAAAAATCTTCGTGGTGTCCGATTTCATATTTTGATAACAACGATAGGGGTCTATTCCACTTCTTTTCCCTCGTGATGTATTTTCTCCCGCTCTACAAGTTAGATGTATTCAACAGTTTTAATATCACCATGTGCCTGCATGCAAAAACGCAATCTAGCGAAGCCAAATTCGCCGCGTGTGCGATCGTGCATGTGTGTCTTCGCTTGCGAGCACTAGGTGAGATAGCGAGGTTGCGTGTGCGTGTTTTTGGCGTTTCCTAGGCCCACCCGTGAGTAATCTCTAAATGGAGATGTTCTTGTCATAAAAAACGGCTCTTAACGCATCGCGTATAATCGCGATACACACTAGAACGTGCGCGGTACCCTGGAACACACACGCTAACCAGAGCATGCGCGCGCACAACGTGCCTGGGTGCAAGGAGAACGCACACACACGTGACATGTAGTCGTCGTCACGTGTCATTGTCTCCGGCGTTGAGTCGTAACTCAAACAACTCATTCAACACACGAAACAACTTACAGCCCATCAATTAGCGCTCGCTAATGACGCCGACTTAATTAATTAAACTAACAAATTAAGTCGCTTTCCCGACAGCATTTACATAGAGAACACGTCTCGGACTCCATCGGTCATTGCGCGGGGCGGGGTTGAACTGACCACTGCCCGCCTCCACTGTCGCTGTCCACTCATGTGCAATTCCATGTGAACTGATTAAACGGCACAGGATTAATTACAGAGCCGTTTCCGGCTAATTACCGACGCTGAAACAAAGCACATCCGCCACACGAAGTGTCGTTTCGTTGGCCGTGGTCGCCAAGTGTGTTCCATTCGATGGACAACTAGAAACGTGTGGTGTTGAAGGCCAAAGGTTTTTCGCAGAAAAATACTGCGCATAATATAATGATAAAAGAATGAAGAAATCAGTTCTTTAGTCATAAAAACAATCCACAGTAACACTGGTAATAATATAAGTTATAACGAAAATTTTAGTTTACACAAAAGGGAAAAAAAATTGACAAAAAACAAATAAGGACCATTTTTGTATATTTTTGTAAGTGTATTAATTTCACGTGCATCTAATAAACACATAAATTATATATATGTATATATATATATATATATATATATATATATATATATATATATATATATATATATATATATATATATATATATATACATATATATATATATATATATATATATATATATATATATATACTATATATATATACATATACATATACATATACACATACACATACACATATACATATACATATACATATATATATATATATATATATATATATATATATATATATATATATATATATATATATATCATTATATAAATGTCGGTTATTGGACGGAAGAATTCCATAAAAATCCAACACACAATTGATGTAATAAATACACCACTGAATGAGTATTAAATTTGCAACATATATAACATGAACCTGACTAACGACAGTGCGTCAGGCACACGCCGGCGACTGTAACACGTGTGTGCGCGCGGACATGCGTGCAAAATACAAAGTAAACTCCGCCGACCGATGTTGACATAGTCCGGCTGAGCGCGCGCTGCCGACAGTGCCAACGACTACACCTCATTGAGTCGTTGATCGGACGGTACAAACCGCGTTAATGTCCTCCTTTAAACAGACATCACACAAGCGTGCGCCTATAGTAGCAACGACGAAATATCGCCTCATTTGTCGGCAAATATCTGCCCCGTTTTAGCCGCGTCAGTGCGCATGCGTTGGCACCCAATGACCCGGAAGAGCTACAAGCGTCTTGAGCTCGTCGCTGTCGCCCGAGTCTGTAACCAGATCGCGGAATTAGCTGTTAAATGAAGCCGCGCCGGTTTCCGATGGCTGTATAACATATTCGCTCACACGGCTGGAATGTTGTCTGTCGACGTCTCTCGCGATACGATGTAGTGGAGGCGTGTGACAGGCATACTGAGTGAGACACGACGCTGTCAACACTCAGCCACTGCATCGACCCGGCGGCGCGACATGCATATGGATGAGAGGACGTGTTTGTTTCTGAACGAAAGAGAGTGGAGTAAGTGTGTGTGTGTGTGTGTGTGTGTGTGTGCGCGCGTGCGTGCGTGCGTGCGTGCGCGTGCGCGTGCGCGTGCGCGTGCGTGTTCTTGTGCTTGCGTGTGTGCGTGTCCGGTGTATATACGTGTGAGTGAGTGTGTCTGCGTGCGAGCTTGCGCACGTGCGAGCGAGCGGTGATATTTGGCGGAGAACAAATAACTGGTATTTGCAATTAGCGGCACTAATTGGATATAACAGAACTCGATCCGAGAGACGCGTTGACGTTGTGTTTGGTCTGGATTGTCCGGATTTAGTTGACTAAGTACGAAAGTCCACCTGCGTCGCAATCTGCAAGTGTGACAACATGGCGTTCTATCTACTGACAAAGGCGGATGCTGGGTTTATCCACCAGAACTGAACCTAAATCAGGGCGTGCATATTGGCATAATTTATTTTTGTAAACTCTATAATATTTTAGACAAAATTATTTCAGAAGTCGACATATCAACGAGATTGAATGCACTTTCACGGAGGTCCGACAGAAATATGAATTTTTACAGGTTCATCCACATTGCAAAATGTATAACCGAATATATATATATATATATATATATATATATATATATATATATATATATATATATATATATATATATAATTGTGAGCATTATTGTGGCTGAAGTTCATAAACAAAAACAACATTGAACTGCCACTTCTTTAAAGGAACTATTTGGTCTTGTATCCAACGTTCTCAAAATATAGTTAATTACACGCATTAATCCTCTCCCCACACACGTGGACATTGTGGGCGGATGGTTCAACAGAAACAGTCTCTTCATAGAGACAGAATGCTTCCCTTGCACTGATGTATAAATACTCGTAGTATTGTACGCACTGAAGACAGCTCACTGTAATGTTTGTAATTATCACAACTGTGTCTATGAAGATGAAGGAGAGGAGAGAGACTGAAACCATGTATTCTTCCCTATTCGTACCGTAAGGTCTCCTAATTGGGCTAAGACGCCGCCAGGCCCGGGAAAACCTGCAGAGTCAGAGCAATCCTTTAACGAGGCGGCCATCTTTGATCAGCGCGATCGCTCGAAACCGCCCCGAGCATATTTTGTACAAAGAAATGTCTAGTCCAGACAGTACTTTGTTAGTGGGCGTGCGCTGGTTGTCGTGCGTATGTGCGTACGTTCGTGCGTATGTTCATGCGCGCTGACACAGCAGGACGTGGGAAAGAGAGTCGAATGACTGTGTGCGTTTTGAGCACAGAGTCGCCGTTTTAGTGTCGCTTTTGCTTTGGTGTTTCGGGAGTGTTTTGATTTGCACATTCGCCGAATATCGCCATCTATGGACAGTAGGACGGGATGGAAACGTTTAATTCATATAGAAATAAGTATAATATTTTACATACATGTAATTCCAATTCATCATGTAATGCACGTTGAATAAGGCAATAAAGCTTTATTATTATTATTATTATTACATTTTACATACATGTAAACATGGATACTTTTAGAGATTTATATCCTCTCGCGTTTACATTTACGCACACATACAGTATTACTGATATGCGATGCGAACGATACATTTCATTTATACAATTTTTCTGATTTTTTTAACGAACTTATCCTTATGAAGATATGTTACGGAAATAAAATAAAAACGTTTCAAGCAATTGTTGGTATTTTCTGTCGGCAGAGATCACGAACTGTTCTTCTCAAGGCAGCAACGGAAGTGCGCACAATGGCGAAACGGACGAACAAATGCGCATGCGCCTCAAACGGAAACTGCAGCGAAACCGGACGTCATTCACGAACGCACAGATTGAAGCCTTAGAGAAAGGTAATTGATCACAATTGACTTTGGTTTATATATTTTGCCTTTCACTGCTGGGTATCTATAAATGACGAACCGGTGGCCCAGCAACGGAACGACTCCTGCGTCGAGACAACGAAATTGACGAGCGCGTTGACATGTCGTAATTGCGGAAGACAAGAAATTGCCACTCAGCCCGTTAGATAAGTCTTGACGGGTCCTTATTGCCCAGCGTCGCTTTCCTGTCTGGAAACCTGTGTCACGGTGCGTTTTATAAAGACACGCACACGCACGCGCACGCGCACGCGCACGCGCACGCGCACGCGCACGCGCACGCGCACGCGCACGCGCACGCGCACGCGCACGCGCACGCGCACGCGCACGCGCACGCGGACGCGCACGCACGCTCACAAGCTAGCAGACAAATCAAAGTTAACTTTACCAAGTTCAAATAGATGACAGCACTTATGCATCGCAGGAATATTTTTTCTTCTTCAAAGTTATGTTATATCTACTGTGTATGATAACTATGTATATTTATATGTATATAATGTATGTAATATATATATATATATATATATATATATATATATATATATATATATTATACATATATATATATATATATATATATATATATATATATATATTCATATACATATAAATATACATATTTATCATACACAGTAAATATAAGATACATTTGAAGAAGAAAAAAATATTCTGTATTATATATATATATATATATATATATATATATATATATATATATATATATATATAACAAAAATAATTAAAAACACAGGTATATGTTGACTGCTTGTGTATAAGATTAAACAAATCATAAAGCTGTTTTAAATAAATAATATAATACGGAGGCCCGGAATAATAACATGTGTGGCCTTGCGTTCTCACGTTGTCCACTGACCGCTGACTGGACTGATCTCTGACCTAGATGTTCTAGAGAAGTTATGCTACTAATGCCCACGAGGCAACGAGCAAGTCAGTGATGCAACACGTGACAGGTGACGTAAATCGTCGGTGACAGTTGACGGCAGTAATGGCGGGTTGGTTACGACATCGACCATTGACGCTCGGCAAATTAGTCGCGCACTTTCACGGAACAGAGTAAACGACGTCTGATTGGAACTTCGCCTCGATCCCTGCTAGCACTGTTCTAAGAAAATAGCTCTTTCTGTGCCATATTTAACTGTAGTATGTTTTTGCAATCTTATGACAGTATAGAAGCCAACACACACAATTCGGAATAACAAATAATAGCATGGGTGTCTTAATATGCGAATTCAGTTTTGAACGGATTCTGATAGCATGCATCGTGATGATCTAGGTACATACGGAATTTATTATGGAACAATAAATAAAACTACTAATTTATAGTTTTCTTATATATGCTATAACCAAATATTTCATATGACGGAATATGCAAATATAATAAAACTAATTATGTGTTTGTAGCATTTACTGTTGTAACATTTTATATGTTCAAACAGTCATTCGTTTGACTAATCTAATTCTTTATGCATTTTATAAATACAGTTCTAATTATCTGTTTTCAAACATCCGCTACCAAATTGTTCAATTGTGGCAAGCCTGTTATATTTCTATTGTCACAACGGGATATATCACATGGTTCACCTTTGATAAAATTATAATATCTCGAACATCCCCCAAATGTAATAGTTGCAATGACAGTAGCTTTGTCGTCACGCGAACATACTTGTATTTCAGTTGCCATTTTAATGGGCAACATAACGATTTCATCATTATTACTAATGCACCTTAACAAGTTAATCTACACTTGTTTACACCCAAAGAAAAATCCTAAATGTTTTGATGTATAAAATGAAACCTTCCCAGCGTTGCCCTCGTTTTATACCGGATATTAGGGCGGGCGATCGGTGATGTTATTCGGGGGATGTTTAACATTTCAGAATTTGAGAAGACCCACTATCCCGACGTATTCGCCAGAGAGCGCCTAGCACAAAAACTCGACCTACCGGAGGCGCGAATACAGGTAGGCGCTCGTGTGTAATACCTGTGTCACCTGTCGTATTTCAGAGTTCGACAAGTCGCATTACCTGGACGTGTCGGGGAGGGAACGACTCGGACACAAGTTTGGTCTCGGAGAGATCCGGATCCAGGTATGTAGGCGTCGCCAGGGGGCGCTGCAGCGGAGCTGGTGAGAATGTTTACGAAATACGCAACTCGTCAGAATCCTTACTGTATCTTGTTGATAATAAATAAATAAATGCCTGTTGTCTAATAACAGTATTTAGCTGTACTGTATATATATATATATATATATATATATATATATATATATATATATATATATATATATATATATATATATAGTATATATGTAGTATATATATGCGTATATATATATTATATATATACATAATATGTATATATATATATATACATAATATGTATATATATAATATATATATATATATATACATATTATGTATATATATATATATAATATATATGTAATATATATATATATATATATATATATATATATATATATATATTATCCACGGTAATCCATGAAAGGCAAATATGCACATAATTTATAATGATAATACTAATCGTTAAGGATGAAGTTGAATATATAAATATATATATTAGTCAGCTTTAAAATGTGTAAACGAAAATGTATGACTTTTTAAATTTAATTATATTAACATTTATTACCCACTATAGGTACGTTTGGATGCCTTTATAACGATGATTTTCTAAAATGGTAGTCTGGTTGCAGGTGTGGTTCTCCAACCGACGCGCCAAGTGGCGACGCGAGGAGAAACTACGCAACCAACGTCGCGACGTCGAGAACGGCGTCAGTCGCATCCCCATGAACAGCAGCTTCCCCAACGGCGTGTACCCGCCCCTCCACCAGTCCATGATGACCGCAGACTCGTACGGGTACGTGTCGTAGGCAGAACACTCTCCGTCACGCGTGGCTGAACTCGTCATCACGTGATCACGCTCACCGGTCACGCGTGGCTAAACTTGGTTGTCACGTGACTGAAATTGTCGGTGAGGTGGCCGAGCCGTAGAGTCACGATTGGTGGAGTCGAGTCACGTGTGGTTGGATCATTAATGTTTGATCGGTGGAAAACAATACCTGGAATATTGTCTAATGCACCAATGCTAACATAACTAATATTATAATTGGCGGTTGTTGAAGAGATCTGATAAAATGCATGTTATTGTGATAATGTCCATTTACTACGGTGAATCTTTCAAAAGAAGCAGAGCGATATTTTTTGCAAATTCGTTTGCAATTTTTGTGAATACAAATGTAAGAAATGTTAAGTGATATAGCGATTTGAAAGAAATATTGAAATGAAAAAATTATTTGACATCGAAAACGACATAGAAGTAGACTGGATAAAAAGTCCAGGCGTTTATAGTAAAGTAATTATTAATTATTAATAATTTTTCTTGGAATCATATTATTGCATAGAAAGTTTCCGCTAGCCTTCATAAATAAAATTTTCACAACGCTATATAAACATTGCCCTCAATGACATTTACTCCGGTGCACAGCACCGACTGACCTGCAATAGTGCTATCACACAAAGGACAGTTCTAAGTCGTCGAGTTTCTCTTCACGGTCTATTACTCCAATTATTTGATCAGATAATTTCCAACACATTAATAAATAAAATCAACGAGCGTCCAAACGTTACTTGTGTAAATGTGTTTGCGAAACAATAGCTGTTGATATCATTAAATGTTTTTTCACCTTATCAGAACAGGAAGTGACGCATGTTATGACGCTCTGTTCTAGCAGCTCCATCCCGGCAATACCGAGCTACTCGGCTGGCAACCTGCCTCCCAACCCCGCCTGCCTCCAGTCGTCACCCTCATCCTACTCCTGCATGATTCCAGGTAGGTGGCGCCACTGCCGTCACACCAGGTGGCAGCACTTCCCAAACAATATTTGACAAATTATTGTAATCAAGGAACAATTTCATGTACAGTGTATATATAATAATTCATGTTAGTGGCTGTTGAAAACAAAATACTATTTTCATATATTTTTAATGTGTACAATAAATTGTATCTAGTTAAAATAGTAACTATGCATTGATGGTTCATCTTTCAGGTGAAGATATCAATTTCAGACTGATTTAGTATCCCGTAGAAAGTGCGAGATGGCGATTAGCGGATGTTGCTTGTTTGATATATTTTATCAATTAAGATATCATTTAATAACTAACAATATTTTATTAAAATTTCATAATTATGCATAATATAAATCTCTAAACATCCTTAGTGTTGTTATTAAAAAATCGAAAAAAATACAAGAATAAAAGGTATAAGTATTAAATATGCGTAGGAACACGAATGTCGTGTTCCTACGCATATCTAATACTTACATCTTTTATTCTTGTATTTTTCCGATTTTTTTAAACAACACTAAAGATGTTTAGAGATTGTAGGGTCAAAGTAATACTTCTTGGTCTTGTTCTCATCCCGACATTGTTCCCTCCTCCCCAGGCGCTCCCCGGGGCTACGACCCTCTCTCCCTCTCCAGCTACTCCCGGTCGCCGTGTGGAGCGTCGGCCGCCAGCATGCAGAACCACCTGAGTCACGTGAACGGGTCGTCGACGGGTAGGTGTCGCTAGGTGTTTTACTGTGGCGCAGCGTGTCTGAAGACAAGGCTCTATACACCGATTACAATAGTCAACTCTCTACCAAATATAAATGTTAAAATGTTCAAGTTATGTTCCGTTGTATGTTTATTCGAGAAAAAAATATGTGTGTGTGTGTGTGTGCGTGCGTGCGTGCGTGCGAGCGTGCGTGTGTGTGCGTGTATATATATATATATATATATATATATATATATATATATATATATATATATATATATGTGTGTGTGTGTGTGTGTGTGTGTGACTGTGTGTGTGTGTGTGTGTGTGTGTGTGTGTGTGTGTGTGTGTGTGTGTGTGTGTGTGTGTGTGTGTGTGATAAAAAGCAATTTTCAAACTACGTCACGTGTATCACATTGCTTACACATCTAACTACAAACAGGCAGGCAGGCGTGCAGGGAGAGGCAGGCAGAGGCAGGCAGAAGCAGGCAGAGGCAGGCAGAGGCAGGCAGAGGCAGGCAGAGGCAGGCAGAGGCAGACAGGGGTAGACAGCGACAGGGGGGGGGGGGGGCAGACAGAGAGAGGTAGACAGAGGTAGACAGAAGTAGACAGAGGTAGACAGAGGTAGACAGATGTAGATAAAGGTAGACAAAGGTAGAGAGAGGCAGAGAGAGAGGCAGACAGAGATAGGCGTACAGAGCACATTGTAGCTAAACATGTCCGTAATTAGTAACAATAACTGAACATAATAATTGGCTACAGAGGCGTATGTCAATATTGAGAACCGTATAGCTAAACATGTCCGTATTAAGAACCAACAACTGAACATAGCAATTGGCTACGGAGGCGTTTGTTAATACTGACTGTGTTTTCTAGGTCTGATCTCACCCGGCGTCTCCATCCCAGTACAAGTCCCGGGCGGCGGTCACCTAGGCAACCCGACAGTTAGCATGGCCGGAATGGCGCCGATGACGTCACAGTACTGGCCTCGCATTCAATGACCGCCTAGCGGAGAATCGTTAACGCAGCACTGATTGGGCGCCCGCAGGCGAGCGGGCGGCAGTGCGCAGCCTCGTGGACTACACGTGACACAGTCGCGATATCGACCAGCCAATGGCTGCGCATCGAGAAATGCATTTCAAGAGCGAGGTGGCTGGGCGGGCGGCCACGTGACGACGCGGTCACGTGACACTACGACCGCCAGCGCCGCGCGTCGGGCGGGTGGAGAGACACCAGGGTGCTTCAAAAGAACCCAAACTAACGTGTTGTTGTTTGTTGTTGTTGCAGCGTAGAATCGACGTAAACAGACCGTTTTTATGTGTATGTTATTATTATAATAATTATAATGGCGATATAAGATAACACGATGTGTACGTTTAAGTTATGTGTGTTAGCGATGTGTGCGCCAGGCGCGGTGCTCGGAGCACCAATACGAGGCGGGAAGGCGGACTCGTCCCCGGGACGGGGCACGGACCCGGTCCCCGACTGGGCGTGGTCCTGCTAGTCCCCCGTCTAGACATTCTCGGCGTCGGCCACGTCTCGCCGTTGACAATCGGTTCATCTCACGCGGGCAGCCCCGGGACCAAGAGTAGCCTCGAGTAAATAAGGAATAGATAAGCTTTATTGATGGTACTGTGCAACGAACATGCCTTGTGACCACCTCATATATATATATATATATATATATATATATATATATATATATATATATATATATATATATATATATATATATATATATAACATATTATGTCTTGTAAGAGTCATGTACTTGTAAAATAATAAAACCAATAAAACAACCATATTTCCTATTTGTACTAGTTGCCATGCTGTCGTTTCTATTGTCGTGATGACAATTGACGTTTGATTCTTACGTTTACATCGAGTTAAGACATCATCATAATTTTTTTATTATCTCGAGGTACTTCGTCATACGATATATAAAACGTTCCCCAGGTATAAATCAACTATGCCCATTATTTGTTTTAGTTAGTAACACAGTTTTATAACAATTTGGTGCAGCTTTGGCTTTCAAATTTTATTTTAAAATATTTTAAATGGCAAGATATCTTAAATTCACGCTTACATTTTCTAAATCATTTAAAACATCATATCACATAAAATAAATGTTATGAATAAATGTTAAAGGTGAACGGAAGTGAAGTGGCAGAGTGCCCTTTCCACGCGTGGTATATCAAATGCGTCAACTGGATGCGCGCGTGAAGGAGGAGCAATTGTATTAATAAAGGGAATTAGTAACTGGAAGTCAGGCGTCTTCAACGTGGGGATATACGACATCGTTGAACACCGAAAGGTATCACGGTTACCTGTTTTGTTTACCAACTGAACGTGTTTCCTGGGGATATTTTAAAATTGCATACATTGCGACGAGCTACACACAGCTACATTGATACATCACACTTTACATTTGCACCATTATTGAAAATATTACACAATTGATTTGTCCTCTAAAGCCTTACCGATATAACCTGTTTATCCACCTATTCTTCCTGGTGTGTCTGTCAATCTCTTGACAACTTTAATACTGCCTATACGTTGTTTTAGATTTACCAACCCTCTTAACTTTCCAATGGTTTAAATCCAGAAGAAGTTACTTTGTTTTTATTGTTGTTGATGTAGTTATTGTTATTATAAGTAGACTGATTCCACAGCAGCATTGTAGAAACATCATCCTGTTCCAAAGATCGGCAAAGTTTAGAAATCCTGATTACAATACTCAATTGTAGTCCATTATAATGTCCCGTACACGTCATCGTTTTAATGCCCAATGCACTGCGTCTTACTGGAAGTAATCCTGGTGATCCTCCTTGACTTACTGTGGACTTTTCACTGTAAGGTAGATCATGGCATTATGTCTACGTCGTGCAGATAATACTGGAATTATTCATGCGTGAAAACGTACAAAATGTTAAAACATCTCCTTGTGATCTGGTAATGAAAGCATCGAGTCAACAAAGTTTATATTTGTTGGTGTGAGTTCACTTGGTGGATAAGGCTTAGAAGGAGTACCATAGTAGGAATATATATGTATATATATATATATATATATATATATATATATATACATATATATATATATATACATACATATATTATACATATATATATATACATATGTATATATATATATATATATATATATATATATATATATATATATGTATATATATATATATATATATATATATATATATAGTGATACATTATCTGACCTAGAGGCGATCAACTGAGAAACAATAGAAGGTGGAGTGTTTCGAAAACAACCGGGTAAAAATACTCGCGCGAGTTAAGAGAGGTGACAAGAGAAGAATGGAGGAACTGAGAGTGGAGTGAGGTTGGAGTGAAATAATTAAGAAGAAACTGGAAGTAGATTGAAATGGTATATTCACATGGAGAGAATGAGGGATGAAAATTGGCATATTAAGAGAGCAGATGTTTCGCAAATTGAGGGAAAAGGAGGTAAAGAAGATCAAGACTGCGATGGGAAGATGGCAGGAGAGCGGCATGGAAAGATTGGGGATGCGCGGAGAACAAGAGCGACATATATATAGTCATTTGGACATTGTTTATACAGAACGTAGTGAGAGAAAAGTGAGGAAACAAAAGAGGAAGAAAATATTAGTAACGGATTCCATGGCCACTCACACTTCTGACGACAGGGATTCCAATAGGAGAACAGTATTTATTTTTAACTCAAACTTTATTTCCTCGTATATGTGCACTGTGCATTGTACACATGTCCTAATTGAAGTGTTCCTTATAAGTATATCCACCTAAGGAAACCACAAACCGAGTAACATAATTACTAGAAGGAGTCGGATACTTTCATACACCATTTTCATAAGTGTGATTTTGAATACGTCAGATTACAACCGAACATCAATATTGTTTAGTCCAATTAAATGTGATAGCATTAGTTTCGGGAGTTCCCTACTACATGGGAGCGCTTCATGGCTGGGAACTCCGCGTCGCTTCCAATACAAAATCGCCAGATCTATACTGTGCAATGCATGCACTTGATCTAGGCTCCGCAAAAAGTCTGTATAACTGGCAACGTTCTGGTAACTTAAAAAATATGATCGTTACAAGTATCGTTTAATTGTTACATAAGGTCATCTCTGTTCTGTGCTGTAATTGTTATGGCAGTTTTATCGGTGCCGTTATCTGTTCTGTTGCTTTCACATTCAATTACAATAACCCGAAAACAGTTGAGGATAAACGCAGAGGCTTATTCGGTGAAGACTTTATTGTGTTCATGAAGATCTATAGAGAGGAAACGACTACATTCTGGCGTTGCACATTAATTCAGGTACAATCATTAACAAAGATGACCCCCTTGATATACTCACAGTTTCCCTGATATACAACAATGTCTTAGTTGTCGAACCATAAAAACATATACAGTTCCATTAAAAAAATTAACAAGTGGTCCAACCTCTTGATAACGGACACACAGGCCAGTTAACAGTCCATTTACAATATGACACTGGTCGTTGTCTGTAACAGTTCAACACGTAAAACTGTCGGAGATACGCTCGGAAGGATCAAGAAAGAAGGAAATAAATAAATAAACAAACAGAGAACCCAACTATTTTATAATAATAACAATACTAAAATAATACTAAT
>OZ024857.1:51207778-51250278 GCA_964017155.1 Oasisia sp. SBJ-2009
ATATATATTATTTTCAAAACAAACAATGGCACATGTGAGTGCGAGCATGTCTGTGTTAGAAATGTTAACAATAGTTTCGTTGAGAACTCCGCCACTTCGCCCAGTTGAATTGATTATGGAAATCGCATTTCAGGTGTTATCATTAGCATGACACAAGTTTATGTAACAAGTTTTAATTGTTTGCTTATTCGCTATATCTAGCGCTAACAATCTAAACCTGTAAGAAAGCAATACAATATAAGACGAATATAATGATTTCGGAACGAACATTTCAAAAACTAAAACCATAACTGTTTTAAACCTGAATTGGATGTTTCATTGAAGCAAACTGTACTTCACGGACACTTTACGAAACTCGTGGAAACATAAACATTCCACCTGCTTCGTTCTATAATAAAGTAAGCGCAGTTTGATATAGCCACACCAAGAACGAGATGTAAAGCAACAAACGCAGGGACGACAAAAATCAACTGCCACGCTTCGTTGTCTACCTTTGATGATGCTGGTCGTCTAAAACGAATCATTGTCAGTAAATATTAATGTTCTGATCTTACATTGGGATAATATATACAACCTATATATATATATATAATATATATATAATATATATTATATATAATATATATATAATATTATATTGGCTATTATATACTATTATTATATATATTATATATATATTATATATATATATACCATAAGTACCATTACATTACTTCAAACACACACACACACACACACACACACACACACACACACACACACACACACACACACACACACACACACACACACATGTATATATATATATATACGTATTTGAAGTAATGTAATGGTACTTAGATATTGACATGACCAAATCTTTCAAGACTACTAGTTTTATCATGTATTATTATCTTTGTTATGTAGCCATACAAGTCTTTTTAATCCATATCTATATGTAACCATCACACTATACGTGACATCAATAATTGTTGACAATATAGTTCTTTTATTAGTAACTTTTGAGGATGACAGTGACCAGTTTAATTATCTTAATTATTATTATTTCACTTTAAAAAATTAAACAAACTAGTCACAGCCTTAATTGGTTTTACCGTCACCCTCAAATTGTATATTATTGTGTTGATTCTCATGACTGTCTATGTTGTATGTCATTATACAATTCAAATAAAGTTTACTTACTTACTATTGTTTACTAACTTGTAAACCTGTTATTTTTCAAATGCAATTTACTGCGGCGTTTTATAAAAAATAAATATGTCTACATTAAATTCCATTCCAGTCGATCCTTTGGATACTTTTTGATGTGGTAACTGTCAACGAAATGTGCATTTCAACTTGAACGACGCACGCAGTGATGCAACTGACAGACAAGTCGACGGAGACGTTTCTCTCAGAGGTCGACCGGTAAACAAAATGGTACGAAATAAAACCACGGCCAGTAAAACAAATGCATCTTGTGTTTGTGGGTTGTGTATTAATAAAATGCACGTCATTTCGTCGAAACAATGGTGAAGTTGTCGCGGTAATGTATAATAAGTCCGCTAAAAAAAACTGCGCGGTTGGTTTAATAATGAAGCGTTTGACATGGTGCAGTTACTTTATACAAACCGTGTCACGGACGTTTGTCACGGAGACTTACAAATTACAGAATATAAACATGTGTCGACCAATTATGTTCGATAGAGATGACGTTGTTTACAATGATTATGCAATTTCTAAATACAATTATAATATTATTATATTTATTTTGTAAGCGTATATAAACGCACATTAATTATATATACGTATGTGTATAAATTGACATAAATGGAATGTATACAGGTGGTAGATTTTTTTATTATTAAAACTGTAGACCGTATCTATATGAAAACAGTAGGACACAAACATCTGGGCTATATAGCAAGGTGTACATGATTGGAAAGCAGTCGGACCACAGTTCGAAGTTACAGAGAACGCATACGGACTAACATTCACGTGAGTGCGTATCGAAATGACGATCCGTATGTTTCACTGTATATAATGTTCAAATGGCGGCCCGTGTGTGTTCACTATAAATATGTTCAAATGATGGTCCCTTGGCGTTCACTGTAAATATATGTATTACTGATATTACGTATGCATTCACAGTAAATACGTTCCAATGGTGGCCCGCAGGTGTCCACTGAAAATGGCCCAATGGTGGTCCGAATAGAATATAGGATCTCACTGTAAATGGTGGTCCGTCGGCGTTCACTGGAAATATGTTCCAGTGATGGTTCGTTTGTTGTTGTTGTTGTTGTTGTTGTAAATTGTGGTCCGTCGGCATTCATTGCATGCACATCTCCCTCTCTATACAGCGAATGTTGCTTCTACATACAGAGCGTATCGAATATTCACCACTACCACTTCGCGATGTTTAACTAACATAATATTTTTCAATGTTAATTTGTCCATTGTTAATTGTGTTCAATTGTTTTATGTTGTTTCACGTTAATTTAGTTCGATTTACTAATATAATTTATGTTTATGCCATGCAGATTGTAAGGATTACGAGCGATTTCTCATCCGGCTAAACGAACTATAAACTGTACATGAACTATAAGAAACACGCGTGATCGTCCATACTGGCCGATTGATAAAATGCAATTACTTTATTCACGATAAATACGGTAATGCAGCAGTGGTATTAAGATGTGTGTCCATTTAGCACCAGAAAGAAACGTTTTCAATCACTAGGCTCTGACTGCAGTCGAACGTGGCGCAGTATCCCACTGTATCGACATGGAATGAAAAGAGACAGACAACTCAGTCTACAATACACCGCATATGAACATCACCTATACTGTGTACTCGAAATATACATGACACATGCACTATATATTTACACGCAGTTTCTCGTCTAGTATGTATTTATACATGAGGCGCGGTTTAAATAATTATGCAGCACCATCCTATGTAATCGTTTGTAAATAGAGAACGTATAAATTCGTATGAACTATGTACATTTTGAATCGCGCTTATTTTACAACTAAACATCGCGTTGTCTTACTTTTATCGCGAAGTAATACAATAAAATTATGTGACAGGTTGGCAGCAGTACATGTACTTATCGGGAACACAATAAGTACTTCGTGGACACAGTAAAAACAGTACAAGTACTTGCTGAGAAGCAGTGAAGTACGTAATGGGAATATTCCTATTCCTTATCGTGCGTCTCGCCTATACGCTAACCTCGTCTAAACGACTGTTCCGTCTTTTATCGACGATGAAAAGCTTAATTCACCAGTGACCTGCCAGATTGCGTGATGCCGCGGGATGTTGCGAGACTCGGCGAGAGGCGACACACCATGTGAAACGGTTGATAAATATCGTTTGATTAATACAGTTTTGTTGACTGGTTTATTACAGACGTATATCACACTGAGGAATATGCAAGAACTAGCATCGTTTTGGTGTACACGTTTTTGAACGACTCAAAGTAAAATGTACACTCGGGAGAACGTAGCATCACAACATGACAAAACATATTAAACATGCTGATATAGACACTGTTAATATGCAAAATGTACACTGCAGCCAAAGTAATCTCGATTATTCGTACGACGTCATCGACTAGTAACGCTGTCGTCTATGACGTCATAATAGTTCCACGTGATCTCACATTGTCAGACGATGCTTTTAGAACGCAGCCCATTTGAACGTACTGCGAGTTAAAATATGTTATACTAAAAATGAAACGTATAAAACGCACGTGTGCTGTAAGTTTCGTAATGTGGTTTATATAAAGTACTTGCGAGTTTCCGAAACACAGCAACACATACAATTTAAAACGAACCATTTCTCTCTCTCTCTCTCTCTCTCTTTCGCTCGCTCTCTCTCTCTCTCTCTCTCTCTTGCTCTCTCTCTCTCTCTCTCTCTCTCTCTCTCTCTTTCTCTCTGCCTCCTTCGTCTCTCACATCCCCATTTTCTCTTAAAATCCACTCGCTTTCGCTTTTAATTTGTTACGCTCTCTTCATCCCAACAACGTGGTAGACGAACAATTCATACATATTACATTTTGAGCATAGGCGGACAATGGAAAAAGCATTCACTACATTTTATTAATTTATACTAACTTCAATCATCCACACAAACGGTCCATTGAATAACTACAGCAATCTCCGTCTTCCCACCAGCTGCCTGTAGGTTTATGGTCCGCGCGCGATAGGACCGGTCCGCCAACGCACACTGAGGGTCTGCAATGCAGAACAAAAGACCCGCAATCTCCCAGAATGCACTGTTTCTGACATGCGCAAACACGACGCGTCACCAGGCAAATAACAAAACTAGTGGTGACGTCACAGGCGGCCCTCCGTCCCTGCCGCGTCGTCTCCGTCAGAAGGTGCTCTCTTTGTAGGCTCTCGTCTCAGTCCCGTGAACCGGGCCAGCTTGGGCCATCTCCCCTTTGGGGAGGTCGGTCTCTCCTTGCGTGGGCTCCGGTTCACCCTGGGCTCGAGCCGGCCCATTCTCGTCTGTCGCCGGCGTCTGACTGCGAAGAGCGATCTGATAGGCGACCTCGAAGGCCTCGCCCAGAGTCAGGATGATCTCCGTCGCCATGTCCTGGAGATAGATGGTAGACACGTTTACAAACACCGCGGAATCAAGTTAATCAATGCGATACAATTGCAATTAATGCGTGACAGTACCGTTCGAACATGACAAAAATATGTATACAAATTTAATATTTCGTCAAACGTTTGATAGTTTTCGACGCATTGGCTTCGTTCAGTCGCCAGTGCACATGACAAACGGCACAATCCAATTTTGAAAACGTGTGAGTGTGTGTGTGTGTGCGTGCGTGCGTGCGTGCGTGCGTGCGTGGGGGGTATTTTTCCCTATTTTTGTATTTAAACAATGTTGAACAATCAATATTTCTGACGTCAGTGAACATCGCCACACCACCGGAAGTGACCTTTTCAATATATATATATATATATATATATATATATATATATATATATATATATATATATATATATATATATAATATATATATAGTGTATAAAGTAATTTAAACAATATACATACACATACATAAATTGCGATAAACAATTTGTAAAATACAACAAAAACGTAACACGCGTGCGTACAATCTCACAAAGCGCCATCGCCGCAATGGACGATCCGACGTGAGAATCCGCCATATAAAAACATTATGCAACGACAACATATTCCGGGCACGCGACCGAGGCTTCGTTATCGCCGACACTTCCCCCGTGTGATATATGGCGCTTTCCCAGACGAGCCTATATCAGCGTGTACTTCCGGTAAGGAACCGCGTAACGAGGGCGGCAGAGGAGGACGACCCAGCCGAGTGGAAAGATAGGCCGCCTCTGCCCGTGTCGTCCCGTTGTCACGTCGAGGCCCCGGGACAGGGGACGACGACGTGACGCGGGTGACGGTTGAGTGAGTGGACGGACCGGGCCGAGAGGACGAGACCGGACCGACGGAAGACGGGGACTCTCCCCGGGCGCGGGGAGCGTGTACAGACAGCTATAGGGCTCGCAAGTGATTCCCGTTTCCTGACCGGTTTAAGCAATACTTAACGAGACCTTACACAACTGTTGCCTGCATCGTTGTCCGCAAATGTATTCAGAGTCAAAATTACTGCAATACCCAGATGATTTCATAATTATTACGCATAATAGTCCCCACCTTCTATGCGCTTTTGTTGGGTGGAAACCTGTAAAACGTACAGCTTAAAACATGTTTCTGTTGTATCAGTTACGTCCGTATGCGAAAGAACACAGCTCGTTCGAGTCGTTTCGCAAATGTAAATCGCAAAACAGCGTAAAAACTATACGGCTGCTGATGAGATTCGCGTGCCATATTCCGACAAGTGACGGAAATAACAAATGTTGCACAAAAACAACGCAAATGTCGCTGCATACAGCACAAAACACTGTTACTGACACGGACAATGAAGCCGTCTTGGAAAGAAAAAATGAAAAAATCCGATAATAGCACAATGTCGTGATATTTCCCGATATATACAAGGGTACATCACATTACACGGAAGTTGCTTACTGTTCTTTTTATGTCCTTCTACACTTTCACTTCATCTTAAACGTATACATCGACTCCGTGCCCGGTGACTCACGAGACCATCAACGCGTGAACTGGATACAATACGTGCACTTTATTAAATCGATTAACACGCTCACAATGTTCGCGTCGAATTATCTATAAGCTGATACGAACAGTTATAAACCATCGATTGTGATAACGACCACGGACGTTCACTTTATAGACTCTACAGTGACTTCCGCGCATCTTCCCGCGTCACCAAACCCAACACGCACAGAATCGGCAATCGGTTGGCACATTTTATGGCGAACACGTTTAACACGAAGGGGACGGCGCTATATATCACCATCAGGTGACGCCATTGACGTTGCCACGTGGCCGTGTTGTTGCCTAGCAACGGGCAGTGCGGCGTGACGTCGCCAGTCAATTCCTGTCGTGTCGTCGTCTGCCTCTACAGTCGCACACAAACACAATCGCGTCGAATTAGGTCCTGACGCGGGTTTTACGCACCGACTCCAGTTGATTGTGCGCGAGACGAGTCGATCGTGATGTGGTCGTGTCTGCCAGGGTTCGCGGGCGCGTTGCCATGGCTACAGCGGTCTGGCCGAGGTGAGGTGTGTACACGTGGATGTACAGGGGTAAAAACGATGTAAGACCGCCCCAAACAGCACACAAGACTGACATGTATGAGGACTGTTGGGCTAAGATAATGAACTCGGATGGAAAATTCGTCCTTGAACAAAATCCTCTGTCAATAAAGTATTTTTCATAATGCAACAAGCCGCCGCCGTGTTAGCGGGACACTGTTTCCGTGACACACCGGTGTTTGCGGCGGACGAGTCCCTGATCATTACAGCGCGTTCTGGAGAACATTTCACTAACGTTGTTGCGAGCTCTTTAACCTGATTTTGCAGTTCAACGTAAATTGTGATCCTTAACAGTGAGCTTGAATACTTACAAATTGTCAACACCATAAAGCGCCAGCATTGTTATGGACACAGTGTCCTCGACAATATGGCAATGGGTATTCGCGTATTGAAAACAATAATTAAATTAATAACATATTTTGTTTAAAGTTGAATATTTCTTAAGAGCTCTTTATCTTAGTGAAACGGTACTCTCGAATTGACGGTTTTCTGTAGAGGCCTATAATATCACTGTTAAGGAGTGAAATCAATTTTAGAGAGCAAAATCGGGCTTATGAGCTCATAAGAATGTGATAGTCCTCTGGTCACTCCAACACTTCCCCACCGGTAACATCTGATACACGGACACAGTGTGAACACAATACTGAGACAGGAAAGGGTGAGCTATGACACGAAGACTACGGCGACATGTCGACGACACGGGGCAGTGGATGAAGGACAACAAGTCGATGACTGACATAACGAAGACGACAATCCCAGTTGGTTCCGCCTGTCGCGTGTCTTATACGTCAACGCCGTGAACCGCACATGATATGACGGACACGTGACGACACGAAGGACACGCGACAACACAACGGACACGCGACGCAATGACGGACACGACAATGCGCGGGCCTTGCAGTGTGACATTCCAATTCGCCACTAACCAACACCAGACACGACAGTGACGACACTGTCCACCAGATCGCTGCAGGCCCGGAGACCTGGAGACAGACACCAGGGCTCAGTCATCTCGCCAACCTGACACACTCTGCTAAACAAACACCTTCTCACGTCCCAGTCATCGTCAACTCTGCCCGTTTCAATTACTCAGCGCACACGCCATTTTGTTTGCCGATTCAATTAATTAATTTGTCCCGCTAACGACCCGTCGACTGGACGGGCCGGGACCGGGCCGATCTGTCGCTGAGTGCAAGATTAATTATTGACAATATTGACGCTGATTCAACACTAAGACGGCCGTTCATATTTCCCATAGGCATATGCTTGGATGAAAGATAATTGGCGACGATAAAACAGTGTTTATAGCGGAACATGGCGCGTTACGAAGTGAATAGAGTGCTTCGCAAAGTTCTACAATATTAGCGTACTTCACCGTTTATTTGTTTACACAAGTTTCATGTCAAATCGGCCTTGGTCACCAAACGATTTATTGGTCATTAAAGTTAATACTTCTCACGAAGCTACATCAGAAACAAAGACATGCTATGACGATATTAAAAATTAGCGGCGAATAACATAATTACTCAAGGCAGGCACAGACGTGCAATAAATTAGTCAAACACAATCTCTATATGAACCCTACAAGAAGCTTAATATCCGTCTAAAATAAAAACATTTCAACCCGGTCCTATAAATTGACTGATCAATGCTATGCCTCTGGTAGTTTAAATAAACTGACTCTATGAATATACTTACATCTAATGCTATTAATTAACAGCAGCAGTGCAAACAGTAGCCCCAGGTACGCCATCATGCTGCTACTGTCAGATGTGTGTGAATGCAGACAGACAGATTGATACAGCCTAACGCTCTCGTACTTACCGAGTATATTTACACCCCGGTCGTCAACCCTTCCATTGTGTTAGTTTTCTATACATCCGTGGCCTAAATGTCTACGATAGCGGTGTACAAACACGTTACCGGGCTTAGCAAGGATGAATACCCATGTGATCGATATGACCGATTGTATCATTGTGGAGCTAGATGTTTCGAAAAAAACAACTGACTGTGCTATTCAGCAAAGTGTGACCGAATATACCTGTATGCGGACGGTCTAGAGTAACAGGACATAGCACACAAGTTGTGAATGACAATGGAAGCCGTTCACACGAAAGGTGCGGGCCAGCCATAGTTCAGTGTGCGTAGTCGAAGCTAAACATAATAAGGTCTATGCTTATTACTACGGTCGTTGGGTCGCAACCCAAAATCCAAAATTGAGTCGCGATGTGGCAACAGTCGGTAACTTTGAGTGTCCAGTGACGTTATGTCCGGCATTCCCATTTGCCCGAGCCAGAGGCTGGGTAACATGTGTCTGTGTGTGTGTGTGTGTGTGTGTGTGTGTGTGTGTGTGTGTGTGTGTGTGTGTGAGAGTGCGTGCGGGCGTGCGGGCGTGCGTGATGTGTCTGCGTGTGTGTGTGTGTGTGTCTGTGTGTGCGTGCGTGTGCGTGTGCGTGTGTGTGTGTATAGTTCCTTTCATTTTCACTATCGTTTAATTTTATATATACACATTAATTATATAATATAAATTGTATTATACATATATATAGGCCTATATATACAGATATATATATATATATATATATATATATATATATATATATATATCGTGAAAATGAAAAGAATTATATATATATATATATATATATATATATATATATATATAAAATTCTTTTCATTTTCACTATCATTTCCATCGCGTCCATATCATCCCCTTTGCGACAAACGGAACTATTTCTGTGTTCGGTGATTTAACGAGTTTATAGACAGTATATAAATAAAGCAGTGCCAACACATTGAACACAAGTGTCAAAAGAAAGAATATTATTAACCGTAAAGGATGACAACTGTTGACTTACGTCAGTAAGGTTTGGACATGCTTTTTAACTTGTTGCTCTTCCTCAGCACCAACGGAAGATATCTAACAGTATTATGCATTCTATTTTACACTGCCATATATCCCGCGCCCCGGTATACGGACTTCAGACACCACGGCGTCCATTGCTACTATCACACGGGGCGACCGCGGCGATAGCAGACGGTCGCCGACAGGTAGCTGCCGACTGACTCATCCGTCACTGTCCGACCGACCGTCAAGACGCGTGCGGTTCATCGTTGTCCGTTCTCGGGACAAACGCGTTGGTAAACAGCACTAACACTTGTAGGTGAAACGGACCGGAATTGCCAATACATCTACGATTACTTCCGCTTCGGGGTTCACCTCGACCCGATCGGACCGGTCCAGGGACGTGGCTCGTGCCGCGGACACGGTCACGCGGTCACGGTCAGGGCTGGACCCTGGCGCACAAGTGACCGCCACGAGAGTGCAGGGATAGGTCCGTCTACAACCTGTTCCATCGCCTGTAGTCTGACGTATTACTATACAAAGTATGGTTGTAAAATCAAGAACTGATTATTCGGTTTGGAGATTGTTAAAGTTGCATTCCGAGATCTGTCATCTGTTAAATACAACTTTCCAGTGAATGTTCATCCGGCGCTACTGTTCCATAGAAACAGGCGCAATTTTGCAATAACTTGCGGAATACACACCAGATGCCATACGCTTGCAAACAAGATCAATAAGCAACTACTGTTGAAGTTGTTCGGTCACTTTTTTATAAAGCACAGCAGTTTATCTGCACGCTGATGCCGTCGAGAACATTGTATACAGATACTGAAACTGTGTCGATGGAGACATGGGGAAAATGCCACCGAGCTACAGACAGACTCACCATAAACAATGTAGCCTTTGTCCCCATCGTTGAGGTTCGCAGACATTTGACAGAGCTAAATGTGCGCGGACATTTGACAGAGCTAAAGTTGCGCTGTCATTTGACAGAGCTAAATGTGCAGCCGCCACAGCGTGCTGAGGGCGCTGATAAATTAGCACGTAATGTAATTAGATTGCCTTCACATTGGGCCATCAATCTCCCCCCCCCCGCGACAGTCGTTAGCGCCAAGACCGAGCAGACGAACAGTTAATCACCGCAAAGCAACTTTGATTTGGAGAACTTTCACGGGGTCGGGAAAAGGTCCGTGCGAAGGAGCCATGGTTGTTCACTGTAAAAGGTAACATGTTATCGGTGATGACCAAGACGATAACAATTTCACAACTATGTTCTACTCAACAACCAACTTATTAGTTTTTGTTAATCTGCTGAATTTCTATGATAACCCCAGGTCCATTGGACCATCCGGTTCACTGACAAACATTTGTTTGTTCCTTAAATGAAATGAATATTGGCAAGCGCAGCAGCGTCACCAGCTACCTATCACAATTATTTCTCAACATCACAATTATTTATAACTTTGCCATACAGTAAGCTTATTCATGATGTTATTGCCACTGCGGGTTCCGTGGTGATTGTGTAGGCAAAAGTACGCTGTTTTCAATTTCAAGCCCATTTCACCTTCAGCATCCTTGTCAAGAGCCACATTTCAGTGGCTTCTGTGTTTGTGTGAACTTTAGTTATTTACCAACCATTAACATTCATATAAAACAATGCTGCATCGACGAAACAGCATATTTAATTATATACATACAACACTTACTACCAGTTCTGTCACACCAAACCTGCCTCCAGCCCCTCCCACTACATACACACATATCACGCGCACTTTGAATCGCGGACACTTCCGTTAAGCCAGGTGTCGGCGCTAAAACTTCCCCAACAAATGGCTGTCATCAAAGACGAACGCATGCTTGCCGTTGACACCTATTAGGTGCAATTGACAGATATATTAGACTGTCGCCATTGACGCCAGCTGGGCAAACGTCACATTTGTGGAGTGGCGGTGAGGGGAGATTCAGGAGAGACATTTTATGCCTCGCAGCCAATTACACAAGGAGAATGGGCGGCGAGTGGCGAAGTGACGGGGCGAACGACATTACTGACATCGACACGACTTCTCGGAGCTATTAAAGTAAAACATGGCGTCCGGTAGGAATGCAATTTACACATACGAATAAATACGTTAGGAAGACGTAGACTGCTTAATGAAACTGTTTAACAACGAGACTCGACGCTATACCGGTATATGCTGTTATATAATATAATATGTATGTATGTATGTATGTATGTATGTATGTATGTATGTATGTATGTATGTATGTATGTATGTATGTATGTATGTATGTATGTATGTATGTATGTATGTATGTATGTATGTATGTATGTATGTATGTATGTATGTATGTATGTATGTATGTATGTATGTATGTATGTATGTATGTATGTATGTATGTATGTATGTATGTATGTATGTATGTATGTATGTATGTATGTATGTATGTATGTCTGTCTGTCTGTCTGTCTGTCTGTCTGTCTGTCTGTCTGTCTGTCTGTCTGTCTGTCTGTCTGTCTGTCTGTCTGTCTGTCTGTCTGTCTGTCTGTCTGTCTGTCTGTCTGTCTGTCTGTCTGTCTGTCTGTCTGTCTGTCTGTCTGTATGTATGTATGTATGTATGTATGTATGTATGTATGTATGTATGTATGTATGTATGTATGTATGTATGTATGTATGTATGTATGTATGTATGTATGTATGTATGTATGTATGTATGTATGTATGTATGTATGTATGTATGTATGTATGTATGTATGTATGTATGTATGTATGTATGTATGTATGTATGTATGTATGTATGTATGTATGTATGTATGTATGTATGTATGTATGTATGTATGTATGTATGTATGTATGTATGTATGTATGTATGTATGTATGTATGTATATGTATATATATATATATATGAATATATAATATATATAATGTATTATATATATATATATATATATATATATATATATATATATATACATGCACGCACGCGCGCGGATTACTAGAAATTAATTCACTACACTAAATATTATATATTACATTAGTTTTGCTCGAAATATGTTTTATATGAATTTTGTGAAATATTAGATAAATTTATAATTTATAACTGTGTGTATGCTTGTATGCGTGCATCTTGTATCGCTGTCCACTACACGCACGCACACGCACGCATGCACACGCACACACACGCACGTATACGCACACGATACACATTAACCAATCAATTAGTGGAATGTATAAAACAAACCTGCCACATGGCGCCAAACATATTACTTCTAGTATCTGAGCTGTCTAAGTTCATAATATAAACATTGTGGTTTGAGTTTCTCATGCGCTATAATGTACTCGTTTTAACCGAAACCCGACAATGACATTACTGTATAACATCTCAGCAAACCAGCAACCGAAATTGCGTGCTTAAATGAGCATCCGTCCATAGAGGAACAGGTCATAATTACACAAGAGGACACGAAAACATTAGATAATCTGACGCTGGTAAAACATCTCGGTGCCGCGGACACAGGGGTGACAAACACCCGCGTTTGTGAACCAAACCCGCCGGTTTCTCCCCCACAAAGCCGAGCCGATCTGCTCAGAAACACGCGCCCACACGTGCGCTCGTAAACAGATGTCGTCGCTTCAATGTGCTGAATGAAACGCGAAATGATGTTGTAGTTTTTGATAGGACTTGACAAGCGAATAATAAGCGACGAAAAGAGCGGTGGATGTATGGTCGTGGGTCGCCGGCCGCGTGGCGGTCTCCTCGTCCGTCAAAGTCAACGACACAGTCGCCCAATTACCCCTCGGCCGCCGCTTCGCCTACAACGAGCTGTCTGACGAGAACCAATCCTCCTGCACCAACTCTTCAGCGCGCGCGACGTCACGCGTGGCTGACTCGAGCACGCAACATACACGGCTAATTTGTCGGGAACATCTCCAACAGTGTCGGCCACATTTCCTGCTCGGCCGTGCGGGCAGAGATGGGTATCGGGGTGCAAAATGCGCAGCAATTTGCCAGGTGAAATTACGGGTTATTCAGGCAGATGCAGTGAGATCTCTATAGGGTAATTATCACTGCACAACAACAAAATATCACAGCATGGTGGCGAAAATCTTACTGCCATACAGCGAGAAAAGTTGTTCTTCAAGACACATTTTACGAAATACCGACACAGATTCACTGTTTGTTCAGGTGTAAACATGTATTACTAATTTTTTTCAGCTTTATTCAATTTAATTAATTTACATTCTGGCAGTCCTTGTCAGGATGTTCGATTGCACCTTTAATAAAAATTCATCAATCGGCAGAAATACAATATCTGTTGAACGTGTCAACGTAAATCAGACAAACAAGTCTCAAAACGATCGGCACAATTCACTGTTCCGACAAGCTCAAGAGCATGCTGTGTAGCGGACTTCTATCT
Organism: Oasisia sp. SBJ-2009; assembly: GCA_964017155.1. Lineage (NCBI taxonomy): Eukaryota > Metazoa > Annelida > Polychaeta > Sabellida > Siboglinidae > Oasisia > Oasisia sp. SBJ-2009. The sequence goes on from OZ024857.1 coordinate 51,221,737, forward strand.
GAGGAGACAAAAGCTTCTACTGGTCATGTGTTTGTGTGATATGTCAGTCAGTGTCAAAACGCTCAGTGTCGCGTGTGTGGATTACGTGACCGCCTCACTGGTTTCTCCACAACAGCAGCGGTCAACATTTTAGACTGGACACTATCTGTGCTCAACTATTGGCTTGGATCATCTCTATAGGATATGGTCTGGTCTCTTCATGCAGGCGGCCAACAAGAAATACTATATAAGTCTATTTTGACCCAACAAATGTGTCAATACCACGATATCCGGCGATAACGTACAATTCTGACGGGTGGACAAATCTACCATAAAACATAATGCACAACTGCACAATCTTACAAGCGTTTGACGGGTACAGACAGACCACCAACCCGGCCTGCGTTGACGGCATCCTACGAGGCCATCCACCGCCCGGCTCTTATTGCCTTCCGCGTCGTCGCCCAATATGGCGAATCAATTTAGTTTTCTCGCAGACCCGTCAGATTTCTCGTCGACCTTTGTTTAATCCTGTCGTTAAACGGCACGGCAGAGTGGGCCAACTAACGCGGATCAGCCGGCGTCGTCCGTCACGAGGCCGCAAGCGCCGCGCTGCCGTCGTCATTTCGCGGAGACACGGCTGATATTAAACAGCGGGTGATCAAGCGATCTACGGGTAATGTGTGATATCTCGTGGCTCGTGTCTCGAGTACCGTGCGAGTGGATGTGGGCGCAGACGTCGTATACGGTCTGGAAGTACCGACGGGGAAGCGTTTACGACATCGCCGTGAAGCCGGCAAGACAACGGATGATTACAATACTGTGTGCTGTTTATTAAATAAAGATTTGTTTGCTGTTCTGTCCATCTCGTCGAAGTAGAAGGTCACGTCCTCTGAACATTAATTTAACAATCCAGAAGAGTTTCTTTCATCCAGACAAGCGTCTAAGCGACATATACGGCTATGTTGTCTTCTTCGTTTGGGAAACGTGTTATTTCATTCTGAGTTAACCTTACATTGTTTTTTAATAAACATATATGTACACGATGAAGTTTTGTGTACACATACTTGATCACATGTCACGATTAAGACTTTATTCGATAATTTACTCTTTTGTGTAATTACCAGTCACCATGTGCGGTCAGCGGTGCTATTTAAAAGTTGGTGCACTATTGGCGAGTCTAGACGAGTCCTGCCTCTAGTCTGGCAGGAACCGCCATAAGACAGACCAATGTCAATGTGCATCGTCCTGTAAACACTCGACTAGCATCCCACTGCCCTGTCCTCCGTCTAACCGCTCGGTCGTGTCCCTTACACCGGGCACACACACACACACACACACACACACACACACACACACACACACACACACACACACACACACACACACACACACACACACACACACACACACACACACACACACACACACACACACACACACACACACACACAACCGCATCTGATGGCGGTCTACAGTACAACTACAAGACAGAATGTCAGCCGTACGATATGATCGCCGCCACCGAGCCACACAAAGCCGCGGCTCATCACTTGACTCGTTCATCATATTTTAAAAGATAAACATACACTGACGTCACGCTCAAGCGGGCAATTATTGACGACTTCGTCAGAGCCTGCTCATCCAGCTAATGCCGAACGACGCGCCTCGCGTTTTCTCCTCGCATTTATTACCAACAAACTGCAAACTCACACGGCATGGCGTGCTTAAAATACCACGACTGTAAAACACGGCTAGTACAGCACTAACTGATGCGTTATGTAGGACATATTGCGGCATCATGGAGGGCACATTCGGAGTGATGGGTAGGGCAAACTATTGCACTTATATAGGTACTTATAACCACGGGCACGTAACATTTCGTACAAGTTCATGTATGCGTTTGTTTTTCTGGATCAGTTTTATTATAACAATGTCTCATATATACTTATTTAGATATTATATTTGTATCTATTGTTAAGTTTATTTTCAGCATCCTATACGGTTTTTATAAGCACAACTACGAAAGTTTCATGTTTGGATCTTAGTGTCTAAATATTTGTATCATTACATAAACTGTTACAATATTTACGCAAGATTCACTTCACACTCAAAGCAGGTCAAACCGGTGCATTATGTGGGTGAAACTGATACAGTGTGCAGGAGATATACAGGCAGTTGGAAACAAGGCCGTCTGTGGCATCAGACACAACATATTTTATTGCTCTTAGAAATGCAAAACAGAACAGAACAGGCTGTAGCGTTTGGCAGCTAAACACAAACATCACCCGTAGTGTTGTGTTGAACAATAAAACACTACCACTGCAACCTATACAAATGTTTCGGCCCTGGAAGTTTGTCATTGTTCAAAAAGGCCCTCGACGGAAACACGCAAACTGCGTGTGTCACGACAACGCGCGCACACACACACGCACGCACGCACGCACGCACGCACGCACGCACGCACGCACGCACGCACACACACACACGTACTCCCGGGTGTCAGCCCGTCGTCAACAGCAGGTGTCCGGCCGTCAGTCAACTCGTCAGAAGTCAACGACAGAGACAAATTTGCGCCGGGCGTAGATCGCGCCCCCCGCGCGCACATTCATTAGCGCACGCGCATAAACGCTGATCGCGCCATTGTCGCCATTGTGCCGGACGTGGCGCCCCCCGTCGTCGCGGCGTGTCCGCGCCCGCGCCGGGACCGCGTCCGCACCGGCGCAGTGCACGCCGCGAGTCGAACGTTTTCAATAAAACCGCAATAAAAAGCGACGTCATCGCGTCGGCAACGCGGCATGCCGACCCCCGCTTACATCTCGTGATTACAAACAGCCAACCTGTAATTAGCGACAAAGCCGGCGCCGCCCGACAATCAGCGTAAGTGCCATTTATTTGACGGGTATATTCCCATGCCCGGACGCCGCGATGGACGGGGCATAATGAGCGGGCCGCGGCCTTTCAATGCGGGGCGCTCACAATCAGGACACCATTAGGGCGCTGAAAGGCCGGGCGACGGACATACCTACACCCGGACCTCGCCACCTGTTGCCGGGCCCGCTTTCAATTAGTACATCTCAATTACGGCGTTGTCGCCGGCGCTACTGAAACAACGACCGAGAGCACACGACGAGCGGGGCTGTCCCGTCGTCACCCTGTCTGTCGCCGTCGCCAACTCGCAGACCACCCAAACCATCGCACGGCCGCGTCACCTGACAGTGACACGGCATCGTCGCCGCCGATGAAAGCAAGCCAGTACATCTCAATTATTTCCCACTCGCGCGCGGCTGAAAAGTGAACGGCGCGGGCGGAAATCACCTAATTATGCGCGCGCGTTTCTTCGTTAAAAACGCCCGCAAAGAAAGGCGTACATTTGTCAGGCGGTCGGGCCCAGGTGCTCGCGACGCCCCGTCGAGTCGACATACCACGGCACGGACAATCGACGCGAGTCCCCGCGACACACCTGCGCCGGCCGCCGAGGGAAACTGATGGACGAACGACGCTCGTAGGTTGCCCCGACGCACTCGTCAGCGCACGGGTGACGGCCGCCGCGACCCCGTGAGCGAGGCGGGAAGCGCGGGATGGAGACATCGCTTAGTCACGCACCGTCGGTCGCCAACCGCCGGGACAATCACGTTACACGCCAATAAGACAAAAACGCCGATAAACCATCGCTATGCTGCATTCGTTAGACGCACCCCAATGGGACGAAAGGAAATATCCATTCCGTCGGTTTAGCTGTACAAGGGGTGCTATTCTTAGGCGCGTAGTTCTGCATTCATTTCCCCTGTAATGAGCTCGACGTAAGTTCGCGGTCCCCTTGCAGTGATTTGTTTCTAAAAAAATACTTGCCTATCTGCGTCTATCCATTAAATGACTTCTTTTCTGTTTCCCAATCATTGTACGTAATTAAACCCTACGTTATCGCTCTATCGGATTATTACTATAGATATATATATATATATATATATATATATATATATATATATATATATATATAACTATAAATACATATATAACTATACATATTATATATATATATATATATATATATATATATATATATATATATATATATATATATATATAATAGCTTCACCACATCTCTTCTGTTTCACACGTCACGGGTGTGCAGTTAGTTACGGTATAAAACAGACGAACGTCCACGGTAACACCGACACTTCACCAGTGTTGCACGGAACCACTTCCTGCCCATCTACAAACTACGTCAACTCCTTAGCGACCAAAAACTGTCAACTTTTCAGCAACGCTGCAGCTATCATTAAACACCGCATTTACCAAACCATTGCACTCGCGATCCCGTCTTCCCTAAACAAACCGTACTGATTAAATCATCTCCGAGGAACGCGTCGTTTATATTAATAACAGCGAAACACGTCACAACAAAGCGGAGGAACCAACTAGCGGAAGACCCGCTCCTACTCGTGACATAATCACCGGGCCACTGTCAATTGGTCATCTTTGGGATGACGTCACACAACCAGTCTCCACAGAACACACGCAATCACGGCATCAGTCTCGCAACTTCTCGTCGTTAACGCTGTACTGCAGTTTTTCGTTTGTCGTCTTACGTTTAATGTTCTGTGACATGACAACACATAAGGAACCAACCTGCTTCAGTCTGCCGGCTGATTACACCGATTGTAAATGAGTATGTCTCCGTACGGCGTGGAGAGAGGTGTCATCACTCCTTTATATGTTACGTTAACTACGTTTTCATTACATACTTGATATCACTTTTTGTTTGACAAGAATCCATTTTTCTCAGTACGAATGACTATATAATATATATATATATATATATATATATATATATATATATATATATATATATATACACATACATATACATATGTATGTATGTATATATATATATATATATATCTATATATATATAGTATATACACACACACGCACACACATACGCACACACACACAACCACAAAATATGTAATTACCAGTAACGAAGCAACACGCGCGTATTGCTAGCTATACAATCAAGGGAATAATTAAACGTACAGTTATTCAACGGTGTAAACCATACGTGGTCACATTACAGAACGAAACTGTTGTTAAAACAAATTTCGTTTTTTTATTTTTATTAGCAGGTACAAAAACAAAGCAATGGAAAATCATTCACACAAAGCGTTAATTGTCTTATATAATGCATTTGTATTTTGCCTATTTGAACGGTTTGAAAGATATAAGCAAACCGGTTAAGTGAACCATGGTGAATTGTAGTGTTTCCGGAAATTAGTATGTTAAACTGGTGTATAGAAAAACGATTTTATTTCATTATTACATATAATAGTTCATCAAGTGTTACCAAGCAGAAACATATTTTACATTTACAACTCTGTCGTGAAATATATATATTTTTATATATAAGTTATGTATGCATATATATATATATATATATATATATATATATATATATATATATATATATATATATATATATATATATATATGTATATATATGTATATATATATATATATATATATATATATATATATATAACTTATTTCCTTATATGTCGTGAAATATATGTTTATTGTTTTATATATAAGGTCTTGATACTGTTGTGTAAGGTCTTGGTACCGTTCTGCAAGGTCTAGATACCGTTTCGTAAGGTTTTCATACCGTTCTGTAAGGTCTTGATACCGTTCTCTTAGTTCTAGGTCTTACGTCAAGTTATGTGAAGCCCAGATCCTGTTTTATTAGGTCTGTACGCCGTTATGTAAGGTCTATATGCCGTTCTGTAGGGTCCTGACACGGCTCTCTTGCGACGTATATTAATTATAACAGGCTACCTTATGAATGCTATTGCAAAATTGTCCACGTCTCCATAGATGTTAATTAATGTTTTTACCAAAACTTGTATTGCAATTAAATACCGAACAACGTGTCACTTGCCGTTGTACCCTGAAGCATGTCTGGTTTCTATGCGATACGCAATAAACCATGCGGCCCAGACATGTATATTTTGCAACAGCTGGCGAGTGCACCGTTACGAAGAACATGTCCAAAACAATTCTAACGATATCAAGTGTATTTATTAAGACTAAGCAGAACTGCTGTTTTTACCGTCTGTAATCAGGCGTTGATCAAACCGCGGCGGGTTTTTGGTGTTGTAGAACGTTCACGACGCAAATCGTCGTCAGTGAAGGTATCGGACATCTGATCGACATCTCTATTCATACGGCCACGCTCTCATCTAACGTCGTAATCCTCGCCCCGGGGAAGACACGGCTTAGTCATTGTCTACACTCACTGGGTCTTTGTGCCTTCAGGTTGCATCTGGTTTTTTAAACTTCTAAACGACTGCTGTGACACAGTTCTCGAGGTAAGTTCATTATATAATTCACGGCAAAATATGACCATGCGGACAGCTGTGTTTAACTGGCACACTGCGTTAACTACAAAGTGCGTTGCTTGCGATGGTTTACATCACTGTTCCACCGTGAGACCAAACAGAACCAGTGGATAAACCGATATAACCAGTATCACCAGTAACAAGTTTGAGATTCTGTTGTCGACTTGCGTTCTTTCTGATCCTCAGCAAGGCAAAACCCCTGGCAAGTGACTATTTCACAAGTGTTATCACGGACAGAAATTCATCACACCAACTAACCTTTAATATTTCCAAGAATGTTAAATACTCAATTTAAATTTCTTTTAAATCACCGTGACTGCGCAGCACTTATATAAAACCGTTTGAAATGGCAACGTTTTTTCTCAGACGTATATCATTAAAATCCGAAACGGATATAATCTAGCCGCGGACACAAAAGGTTTTCACTGAACTCCCTTGGGACGTGGCCGCTGAATGGCGGTGCAATTAGGAACGCATGACGTGATTAACAATACGACACGCTCGGAACTGCACGACTACACAAGCGATGCATTCACGAGGTCCAGATAAGACAAGATCTCCTTCCGCCTATTTCACACGTGTAAATTATTTCCAGTGCAAACCCACGCGCGTGGAATAGCGTGGACAAATGCCAAGCAGACGGTGCGTGGTTTTTTAAGCGTGTCAAAGACACTCCTGCCGACCGCAGAACGCGGAGAACGGCGGCGACGGGAGGAACAGGTAAAAAGGGTGGCGGAATCGGAGGTCACTGACTTCACGTGAACCCGGCCATATGTTGGTTTAGAGGTTTCTCGTGCGATGTCTTCGCGCTGGCTCAACGACTGATGGAGAAGAGAAGTCGTGACCAGAAGGTGCTTGGTTGGATCTCGTGGCCGACAGCCAAATCGGTACATTTTGCCGACTCTTTGGTGCCAGCCACGTGGACACAAAGGTCGTTGGTCTGTTCCGTCTGGTGTATGTGTCCGTGCTGGGCAAGTCAGATACAATATACAGGTTGTGATTGGCTGGCGGTGACTCAAAAGAGATCATGGTCTCTATGTGAAGGCAACAATTAATCACTCGTGTGTCATCCGTGAAGAAAAGGATGCCTGAATTATCAATGCACAACAGCCTATGATGAACCTGTTTACCATTGGGCCATCATTGTATGCACTATCAACATGAACCCTTGAAGACAGGCAGTCTTGTCTCTTGACCATCAGGTCGCTGGCGACGCAGGCGAACTTACCGTGCTCTTGACGTTGAAGACGTGGCAGTAGTGTCTGTCGGACATCAGGTCCTTCGTGATGTAGGCGAAGTAGTTGAGGTTGTCTCCATCCTGACATGCGCAGAAGATGTTGCTGATGGCGTGCTCACAGATGACTCTCTGAAACACACAGCACCACAACCTCACACAACGGCCTCCATGTATTTCCTTATATAATGGCAAACAAACAACTATATATAGATTCTGCTGTAACACCAGATTAAATCTGAAGGAAATAGCTGATATCCATAACATTCCCATGCCTATCCGTATCATGTCATTGTCATTATTTTATCATCACTGCGCACAAATTAACATTCACATGATTTTACTTCAAAACGATGCACGAAATGAAACTAGTGTTGCTATTAGAATGTGCCAGGAGACAGAAAACAATTTTGATGTCAAGTGCTACATTCAGAGACCAAAAGAAGACTGTTATTTGTAGACAGTCTGTAGTACAGAGACACACACAATCAAAGACAGAAGTTCTGGAGAACGTGACCGGTGGGTACCTTAGACTTGGCGTCAATAAACTTGACTCCCTGATAGGAGATTGACAGAATGATGACTGGAACCTTGTCAATAGTGCTGCTTGACTTCTGTAAATCAATCAATCAATTTATTTCAAAATACACAACATGAAAAACAATCAACATCAGGTATATGCAGAAAACATTTCTCAATAAATAATTTTATATTATTGTTGTCGTATCATTGTTGGCACATTTCTTACTATTGGTATTTATTATATATGACAAACGCGTGGATCACCAAATAACGTAATCATCAGATGGTAATATCACCCCTCTTCAATGTCAACATCACTAATGTCTTCTGAAATCTGTAATGTTTTTATTCATTTGAGTTAATATTTGTTGTTTGTTAGTCTTTGCTAATATGTTTGTATAATATATATATATATATATATATATATATATATATATATATATATATATATATATATACTCGTAAAGGCAGCTTATGTCGACCGATTATGCATATAGTACCGGCTTATGTAGACCGCTGTTTTATGTAGACCAAAACTGGTCTACATAAAGATTCGACGTGTTAGTTCACAACTAACACAATTGAATTGATCAGTACCATTGCTTGTGCACACAGTTCATATGACAATGAAGAAATGTGCATAATTAATTTTTAAATGAACAACATCTTATGTGATTTTGAGCATGTTTTATCCGGCGCCGTGCATATTTTTGAGTATATTGTGTGCCGGGTTATGTGTACCGGGTCAAAGTTCTTATAAATCTATATTTATGGTATATACCGAATGAAGGGTTGAAATTTCATGTTCAGTGTATGATATGCTTCATACTGATGCAAAAGGCTATATTATTATGTGTAAATTAGTAAAACTTGCATTTTGTCTTTAAAAAATGTTGGACTTTGTTGTTATCGCATCGATCATCCGTGATCAAACATAACTTGGGCTTCGACTTAGTTTAAATTTCTCAACAGTGTTTTATTGTTTACTAGATTCGGCGTCTACCGCAAAAAAGGCTAACTAAATATATGCAGCTTCCGGTGTTGCTCTGGTCTACATAAATCGGCATATATGCATACATGGTTTTAATGTAGACCGATATTTTTGCATATACCTTATTTATTGAAATATTTTGATGAACTTTCATTATGTGTTAAACATTAGTATTAGAAACAATGTTCCAATTTTACATCTTTGGAAAATGTATTAAATAAAAATATACGTCTGGTCTACATAAGCCGGTCCTCTAGGCACTTGTCGACATAAGCTGCCTTTAGGCTGATATATATATATATAATATATATATATATATACATACATATATAATAAAAATTATGTATATATATATATACAAATTACACACATGCACGCACGCACGCACGCACGCACGCACGCACGCACGCACGCACGCACGCACACACACACATATATGAACAAATCAGAAAACAGAAGTCGATCTGTGTAGGGCACATCAATAGAATACAAGATAACCCATTGACTTAGTTAATAAATTAGAAACAAATACTGATTTATAACTGATATTAACTGTGCAAGTTTAGGTATAATGATACAGTATAATAATAATAATTATTATTATAATTACATCATAAAATCAATGTTATATATATATATATATATATATATGTAATTATGTATAATATATATATATATATATAAATTTTTGTCTAATGGTAGTGACTTATTCACCACTAGATTTGCCTTGTTCATCAGAAGTCAACACAGAGCACTCCATTAAATAACTCTCCACATGTACATTTTCACCCTGGCTGAACCTGATTTAAATAAACCCACATGTCGGCCAGTATCCATGGTTGCCACCAAAGGTTTCTAGCCGAGAGAACGATGTGGTGATTTATGTATAAATCAATGTCATCTAAACATGCCCATACACACAAATAGACACTCAATGAAGTCTGTTGGTAAGACGAGTGTTCGTTGCCTGGCATTAAGCATTTCTCGTTGACAGAAAACGAGCAATTACATCAACATGATGACTCTACGTTTCACTGTACTGTTCCATACGTCAGATATACATACATAAGTTCCATTCAATGGACCGTGACTAAACAGGAGCTATATCCACATGTGTGCAATGAACCGTGATGAAACAGGAGCCATATATCCACATGTTGTGTGCAATGAACCATGACAGAACTCATAACGTGGACAACTCACACACACACACACAAGTTAAATTAAGTTAAGTTGTTTGTGTTTTCAGACAGGTTAATGTGTGTAAATAAATCAAGTGGTAAAAAGCCAGAACTGGCGGCAGAAAGTCAAGTTGACTGAAGCTTAACAAGCAGAAAGGTATTTTCCTGGCACCAGAACGTACCAGGAAATGTCAGGCCAATTACTTGTTTTTGCAAGGTTTACGGTTATTAACTTAAGTTCATCTAGGTGCAGTACTCTGGAGTGACCCATTCACATACCTATCCCAACCAAAGTTTTGTTTTAAATATTTCTGGTTTTTATCAGAACAAAATGGTGTGTTTCTTACACACTTGTCTATCAAATAGCTGTTTCGCTAAATAAAAACAATTAAATAATAATAGCAATAAATTATTCCTAAAACTGTTCATTGTTTTAAATATTTAAATAAATATACATAGCTATGCAGCTATGAATAATAAAATGCAATCATTAGCCAGATGTGGAGACATTTATTAAATATACCATGCTAAAAATGTCACTGAAATGAATTAATTACAAGTAACTTAATTACTAATTAATATTAACAATTTAGTTTGTTACAAGTAAAACATTATAATACATCAAAATAGTATTAATAAAACACTAAATTAAACCTAATAAAAGAAATGAAAATTGGACTGGTCAAATCAAAATTGTCCTTGGTGTAGGCACATATCTAGTTATTCGTAAAAGAAATCTACCCGGTTAGTTATTTAAAGTCTTTGTAAGATATAATTTTAAGGTGCTAGGTGAATGCAGAAACTGAAGGGATACAGAACTGTATTCACCAGCTATAACTGCTGGTGAATTCAAACTGCCTGCAACATAAAAACTAACAATTCCTCACCAAAGATAGAAATATATTGGACATTTTCTGGACTTGAACTGGACGTGAACTGGATATGCACTAAACATACACAGTATAAGCATTACACACTGACTTATCACACACACCAAATCACAGCCACACAGTCCTGAACGTCCTCCCTCTGTAATCTCCCCCTCCTCCGGCTGCTATTATTTAATTTCCCGCCTCCCGCCGCCACCGATCTGTTAGCGATTCTTCCGCCTCATCCCCTGGGCTAACAGACAATATCCCCGCCCAATTCGAACCCCGCGGAGAACGGAACCATTTATTACAACTGTCCCCTGCCACAGCCAGTCATATTGCCTTGTCGCAATCACCTGTCCCAGGCCCGCCTTTCACCGTCGTCACGCACCATTAGGCAAAGCTAATAACGTAGTCAGCGGGGGAGGCAATAAGGGTACGGAGACAACCATCTGATGTCCCTCACCATCTCATGACCACAGTCGTGTACGACTTCTTGTAGGTCTTTCAGTATTTTTTGTAGGTGTCATAGCCATTCATGTCTGTCTTATAGTTATCCATGTGGGTTTTATGATATCTATTGTTGGTCTTGTGGCGTAGGTCTTGTAGTCTTTCTTGTAAGTGCTTGGTCTTTATTGTTGGTCTTGATGGACTTCTTGTAGGTCTTGTAGTCTTTCTTGTAAGTGTTATGGTCTTTATTGTTGCTTTTGTTGGACTTCTTGTAGGTTTTGTAGTGTTTCTTGTAAGTGCTATGGTCTTTATTGTTGGTCTTGTTGGACTTCTTGTAGGTTTTGTAGTGTTTCTTGTAAGTGCTATGGTCTTTATTGTTGGTCTTGTTGGACTTCTTGTAGGTTTTGTAGTGTTTCTTGTAAGTGCTATGGTCTTTATTGTTGGGCTTGTTGGACTTCTTGTAGGTTTTGTAGTGTTTCTTGTAAGTGCTATGGTCTTTATTGTTGGGCTTGTTGGACTTCTTGTAGGTTTTGTAGTGTTTCTTTTAAGTGCTATGGTCTTTATTGTTGGTCTTGTTGGTTTTCTTGGGCTTTTTATACTAAGTTATAGGTCTTACTGACATTCTGTAGGTTTTGTAATCCATCTCATAGGTCTTACACGGTAACACTAGCAAACACAAATTTGTACAAGTATTTAACAGCTTATATGAAAACAGAAAATAATATTTTACTCAGAAGGAATAATATTGTATGTTATATTCTGAAATGGCAAATATTAATGTAATGTAATAATAAACATACTCTATTATATATGGTTGCGAACAGGGTGACTGAAAACAATGAACAAAGCATAAAAGAAAACACAGCATGACAATGATGACACATCAACCTTTGCACGCCTTGCAACACACTTCCAGACATTCTAATAAAAGAAACCTTTACTGCTTTCAAATGATTTCGTTAATTTCCCATGCAAAGTTGCTATTTATAACATCCAGACGGTTGAAAAACAATCCCTTTTTATACTGCTTCATAAGACTTCTTTATTAAAAAAAGAAAGCTATTAAAATCGGGATCGGAAATATTCTGATGACAAGCAGAAAAGACAAAGAATTTGTGGTATACATAGTCATGGGCTGTCAAAGCGATTACGACTGGTTAACAATAACTTGACGAGGAACAGGGCACTCTTTGAACTACATGTCTGAACAAGTCATCACACATGTGGAAATAAAACATCAGATCTATGTCTGTGACTAAATGAACTAGCACAGCAATACCACTTTCTCTGTGCGACTATTTATATATACTTTTTGCATCGTTATTCCGGTCCTGCATTCCTTGTTTTATGCTTGCCACACCTGTCAGACTGCGCTTTTTAACAACATGTAAATGCGTTTAAACTGACAATACGTCTGCATTCATTTCACACAAGTAACCTCTTTTAAAAATGCTGACTGACCGGCAATATTTGAACGTTCTTGCCACCAATGAAGTATTTATCTACATTAGACAAGTTCCTTTAGTTATACCACAGCAATGAGATTCTTGCCCATGTCTCATTTATAGCTCATTCCTCGGAAGTGATTTGCATGCTATGTAAAGAGTTACAATAAATTTGATTTCATTTGAACTGCATCTTGCTGAAATTCATCAAATATTACTGAAACGACTCATCTTTGTAAATATCATAAGAACTCAAAAGAACAATCATATGAAGCCAGAAGAAACTCGTCAAACCCGTTCTTTAAGAACCCATCTACCGGGTGTCCAAACCCCAGATGGTAAACGTTTACAAGCGAGAAATTATTGACGTCACAATGTGAGAGGTTAGTGACAAGGTCATGTGCTGGTGACAAGGTCACACGTGCCCATGGCCGGACCACCCTATTTGGTGACACGGTTTATTGCGTCAGTTTTCACACCTCACTACACCCTTACATGGTCGACATCTGCCGTGGAGGCTGAGAGCCCCTAAGAACCCCCACCCCACCCCCAGTGCTAGATCAGACCCATTCTCATTTGCAGGACAACAAAGGGCAGTGATTTGTGCTGGAATTATTTAAGCGTCTCCTGTGACTAAGTCATGTAATAGTGAAAGGGAAACAGAACTATTAAAGACAGGTGGGAAAATGGGAAGAAGACAGGACAACCGTGCTAGGAATCCTAGAAAGGATCCAGTATTATTATTTGTTAGTTGTCGCGATTCAATCAGACACATACATTGAACAATGATCAGCTTTGATGAAAAGTGTAATGTTTTAAAAAATAATCTTGATTCCAATGACACTCTTAAGTCATAAGAAACACACTGATTTCTGCAACAAAACCAACATGTCTAATTCATATAATATATATATATATATATATATATATATATATATATATATATATATATATATATTTATAACTTTGCTACCCCTCATAGTATGTTTTGTGGCCCAATTAGTTACAAATTTTAAGTGCCAAATATAATAACAGCCAAAGCAGCACACAAAACTGAACTAACAAATACAAAATGCTGTACAGATCTGTATTACACAACTTTTTGTGTTTATGTTCTAATAATATTGCATATATTTCCCTACACACTATTCAGTTTTATGCTGATTCTAAACTGTTCATGGCGTATATTTTAAAATGCTTATAATACTTTTTAATTATATAATTAGTAACCTGTTTCATTACTCTTATAAGTAGACACTTCACTTATGGTGTAACATAAGTTCTTTCATATTATTACTATCAGTAGTAGTAATAGTAGTAGTTTCAAAGTGAATACCAAGGACTTATCTTCAAGGTAACAGGACACATAAGGATCGCATTTACCACTTTCCCACTTTCCCACTCAATTAAACGCGACAAATTCAAATGTCACGCGGTAAGCCTGCGACCACACAACAATAAGACGGCCACTAAAAGTGTCCAAGACTAATATCGACGACTCAATGAGATGTTGAAAAGCAGTCGGGTCGGGTTTCAATGACCTCCTTGCAGCTGTCAAGTTGATACGTCAACACGTCTCTCAGCGACACCGACTGACTTGCTAAGTACACGGTTTGACAGGTAAACTAACAGTTTCACCTAAATTTGGGTAGACTGAGTGGCCGGTCAGTTCTCAATGGGTCTTGACCACACACATGTGAATCCTGAAGGGATAGTTTCACTGAGATCATGAGCTCATAATGAAAATCCATCACTAAATAAAACCTGTTGTTAGACTTAAGCTTATTAAATATGCCAAAAATAACATACCAGGGGACAATATTTCTGTAATACACCAGTGAAAGTGTCCTCAATTTGGCAGTTTTCAGTATATACTACAAGATCACTGTAGCATCTATTCTAAAGAGGAAAATCAGGCTTATGAGCTCATAAGAATATTAATGAAAACACGAGCAAACATCTGCTCATCTTTGTCCCTCTAGTCTAGGTGAGGCTGGTCTTGATTTCTATTTTCTTTCTTCCATCAGCAATCCCCTTTTGCTGCAATCTACACCATCTTCCATTTTCATTCTCCACTCCCTCTAATCCCTCCTAATTTCCCCTCTGATGTTATCTTCCTCTTCCCCTTATGTCCCCACCCTAATGACATCCAAAGTAGGATAAAAGGTAGGTGAATGTAACTATCCAATCCTCTGAATTGCTCAAAGCGCTTTATATTTTACTTCCTGGCAGACCTGTTCAGTTGAACACCACCTTAGCTTCTCTGGGAGCCACGCTGCAATTAATGCATGAAGAATGTTCATACACAGATACCCACCACTGTTTATAGCCAGGAACTCATTCTGCAACTGAGTGAACTGGAGCAATATAGAGTGAAATAACTTGCCCAAGGTTTTACGTGGCAGTACAGGATTCAAATCCAGGTTCTCTCTGTCAATAGTTCTGAACCTCTATCCACTACACCACTGTGCTGCTACATGAAATATGAACCAGAAGTTTACCACAAAGAACTGATTACATATTAACAGGTTCTGTAAACAAGGACCCCCCAGACTTGGGTCTCTCACACTGCATTATGCACCATAAACAATTTTCGGTTGTTTTTCTACATAACAGACAGCTCATTTTTCAATTCCTTGTTTTTAAGCTATGTCGGGTAGCATATGTCAGACCTTCTTAAAACCACAGGTAAAAATATGGGATAATTATTACTGATGTTATAGAATGATTCCCCACTTGATGTCTCTTCGTGATGCTATCTCATGTATATGAGTAAAAACTTGCCAAACAACATGCTACCAATTACATAAATCTGACATCATCATGAAATCATTCCGTAGTAACGACCGTCAACTGATTTAGTCACTAGATGGCAGCACTAACTCATAAGCTATTCATGGTCAATATCCACAATTGCCACAGGTGGGAGCACCAGCTACGCTAAAGAAAAACAGAGGCGCCACCTAGCGGATAGTGACAAACTTAATTAAGACGACCAAAACCAATATTTCCTCATTACTTAACAGCTTGTTTAACCTGTCGACTTCTGATAACAATTGAAGGCAACACCATCCATACTGAGCCAAAAATAACAACAGTCAAAAACGAATGTTTGTTAGGTACAAATGCAAATAACTTCAATTATTCTTAGTAACTGATGACATTAAATAAAATGAATACCTTCATTTTGTTGATGGCATCCTTCGTAGATTCAACACCCTGAAGCTGCTTGACCAGAGCTGACCCCAAGTACTGGAACAGAGAGTAATTGTATTCTACTGACCAACACACAGAGGTCAACACAGACTGGACACCAATAACATGCTTCAGCTTGAGTCACATGATCCAAGTCATGTGACACGACCATGAAATTCAGTCCGCTGAAGAAGGCTGTGAGAGATAGCAGATATATATACGGGGAAAAAAAGGTTCTTGAGAGGTAACTCGTTTACTAATTAACATTGAACAAAGAAACTGGATCATTACATTCAAATACCAGTAACATACTTTAAACCTTAATTCTTTAGTCATCACTGTCACCGTACATTTCCCTGCATGACATATTATGAAGCTAACACTACAAATTTCTGCACAAATGAGATTTATAAGTGAATTTATCAAATACAGTAGTTAATTTGTCCTGTATATATTTATCACCTGTGACTTTTTCTGAGACAGTTTTCTGGTGACTTTATTCCAGTATTTTATAAATATCAATAAATAAATAACTTCTATGGTGCCAATATCCTCAGAATCCAAGCTCAGTGGCCCAACAAAATTCTCATAGTCAAGGGCAGTGTAAAGGTTGAGAGAACAAGTTACAAGGCGCCCCTATCACCCTCACCTGGGCGCTGTAGTTGCAGCACCCCTTCACTAGCACCTCAGGCTTGTGTCTCCACTGTCGCACCCCCCCAGTGCCCCCATCACCCCCCTGGGGGGGTCTCAGACTGATGTCCTCGCAGTGGCTCACTTCAGCACTTGGGTCCTGGCTCTGTGGGCAAAACACAAGACACGACACATTGTACAGAGGCTTAGTATCTATCTTACTGTATGGCTCAGAGTGCTGGCGAGTGGTTAGGATATTCTGGCCCAATAAAATATATAACGTGGAACTCCACAAGAAGACGGGCTGCAACAGTGCTGTCCTGGAAATTAAACACTGATGACTGAGATGGCTAGGACACGTCCTGAGAATGACCAAACAAAGTATCCCCAAAGTTGCCATACGGTGGATGTCAACCGGAAGAAGGAAGCGAGGACGACCAAAGATAACATGGCGGAAGACAGTAATGGCAGAGCTACAAGATATGGGGCTCTCGTGGGGCGAGGCTCAGGCCGCAGCAAAGGACAGGAACCTGTGGAGGAACATTGTTGTAGCCTTATGTCCCACGGGGGATGAAGAGGATAAGTTAGTAAGTACAGATGCTTACTAGTAAGAAAGCATTTAATCTCAAGAATAAGGCTTGTAATTACAAACTGTAGCATCCTCTGGTAAATAAACCGCTGACAAATTTCACCTTATTCTGGAACATTTTAATACATTTTTTATTGTATCACAACTATTAAAACTGATTGACTTCTACAAGGTACAGTGTAATAATATTATTGGTCGGTGTCTTTAGGAACTGAATTGTGGGATCCCACAATAGTTGTGAAAACCAAAAAAACCTGATTCGAATTTATTCTTCCGTATTTAAATTTTTAACAAGATGCTATACAATAAGTAAATAAGTAACCCGGACTATAAGAATGTGTGTAATCCAGATGGTTGTTTCTCCCATCCAGGATGTCCTGTCTGGGTGCCATACATACACCCTGAGGCTGTTGTCCTGGGGTGTGGTCCCTGGGCCCCGTGTCCCTCCCTCCCGCCTCCCTGTCCTCTCCCTCCACTGCCTTCGTGTAGTCCTTGAACAGGTCCAGACTGTCCACGTTCCTCCGCTCCGACAGCGAGAAACTCCACTTCTACAAGCACAAATACATCACAACTTCACTGCTGGAGTCACCTGATGCTAGCGGTGTTAACTAGAGACGTGTACAAAGATGTTTCTTAAGAGTTCTTTTTGATGGAAATTTGGGATGATAATTAGCTCTTTATTTGGTTGTGTACTCTTTATTTGTCTGTATTTGATGGATTCAGTCTGACACAAGTTCTCATTCGAACTGACTCTTTAATAATCTCTCAAACAAATGCATACAATAGGCACTGGTAAAGTGAACATGACTGCTTATCCATTATGAATAGATAGAAATAGAATGTTAGATTTAACAAGACTGAAGAAGACTATTGCTCAGAAAGTCAACTCTATGTAGATGGCAGGTAGGCAAAGAAACCATTGACTTCTCCAGAGTCAAAGATGTTTGAACTATCGTGCCCTTCTGGGATATTTCAACCATTCTGTATCTGTATCTGTATCTGTATCTGTATCTGTATCTGTATCTGTATCTGTATCTGTATCTGTATCTGTATCTGTATCTGTATCTGTATCTGTATCTGTATCTGTATCTGTATCTGTATTTGTAACTGGCAAAATGTCCCAGGAACACATCACGCCGGTGTGCATAGTGATTTGCTTGAGATAGTGCTTGGCGGTAGATAATTCCATTCTTTAAATGTGATTGGGAAGAAGCTGTTTCCAAATATGTTTGCGAGTTTCTAATTTGTAAGAACTGTCTATCATGTTTACATGAGGATCTAGTGTTGTGTTGCATATAGCGATCTAGTGGGATACCTATAAAGTAATGTTCCATGTTGTATATTATGTTAAGTCTTTTAATTTTTCTTCTGGTTTAGAGGGTGTCCCAAAAAAGAAGAAAAATTAAAAGACTTAGCATAATATACATGTCGGCGTGGCTTTTTAGTGACGGCTCTGAACCTGTGGAACGATCTACCGGACAGTCTGCGCCTAATAGACTCACTTGAACTTTTTAAGTCCAACTTAAAAACACATCTTTTCAAGGCCGCATTTGTAAACTACTTGTAGGGTATTTTATAACAAATTTATTTTTAACGGTAATTATAGTTTTGCATTTGTTTTACTTACTTTATTATTAAGTTATGAATATATTTTATTACTTATTTATAATTTTATTTCATCTATTTATTGCTGATAAGTTTAGCTTATGAACTAGGATTTTTAGAAGCTTTATTTAATTATCTATTTATCATCATTTAACATTTCATCTTCACGTGCAAGTTTAAACTGATTATGAATATTTAAAATATGTATATGTTACAATGTATTTTATGTGCTTCTGAGCGGAAAATTTTACGGAGGTTTACAAATAAAAGTTATTATTATTATTAAGATGTTTTGACACTCATATTTGTAGAACCCACACAATCAGCCACCATCTGCCCCATCCACAGCAACGTCAAGGGGAACTATAAAAGAACATTACTCAATGCAACAAACAAGATATGACACTCTACAATAGGACACGTGTAATGAAGGAGACCACTGACCATTGTTCTCCTGTGGTCAACGGGGTCACGACCTCCATTGGCCCCGCCCACTTCTGATGATGGAATGCTGAGTGAGGCGAGAATGCGCTTGCGATGACCAAGAGTGACCGCGTCCAGCACCTACAGTGGACACCAGACACCCTTACTGGACACCAACGACCAGTCAACTAACTCCTCTGGCTGAATGACCATATTCCAGTTAGCCTAATATGACTAGTATTTGTTGAATGTTATATTGGCTTCGGTTGCCTCTATGCCAATTACCTGCTGCTTCAAACTGTAAACATTTTGGATCTAATTTATGGATTTGCAGTCTAAAGTCAGATGTCACATTATTGTGTCCGCCAAGTTGTGCTTAGTTGCTTTAGTAAGTGCGTAACAGTGTTTACAATTTGAAAGAGAAAGATACGACCATAGAAGAATGCTCAAATGGTAACGAATACAATTATTGGCAATATTGCTTAACTGGGTCAAGTTGACTGCAATAGGCTTTGATATTCAAGCATGTCCCACTTTTCCACCTTCAACAGACTGAACACAGCAGACTACCGGTTACAAATGACTACACTTTTAATTTCAGATAGACAGTCTCCAGCTTTAACATAACTTTTAATTGTGTGCATTACAATACTAATGCAGCCTGTCAAACCACCTACCATGTCCCTGCACATAGTAAAATGCACACTTAAAATGATGCTGTCCTTTGGTTTTGTTGGACGTTTTTAGAGAAACAGCATTTAACTGAAAATTCTGGCAGAATGTTAGCTTCATATTTGTGGCAGCCATCTTATAAGTTTGTCAGACCTGGTTGCTAGGCAACAGTCATGTAATGGACCCACCAGGATACAGTCTGCTAGGTCAATCTGGCCAGCAATCTATCAATATCAGTCCGTTTGATCAGTTCTAATCAGACACATTATTGTATGTATCTGATTACTAACTGATGTTGTTTGTCCAACGAGGTTACTTCATTAGTTAGGCTGACTGTGAAAGTGGGATGTTGTAATCACTAATCAATATCACTACTTCGTGTTATGTCGATGTACTCTCTAGCATTGTCAGCCAGCCATATAAACATTCAAAACTCAAACATAAAATACTGTTTTCAACATGGAAAACTTAACATGACATTACATTCTTGTGTACCTATTAAATCATTTTTTCACACAATACTTCATATAATTATCACAGTAGAAATTATTTGCTTCTTATATATTGTATGTCATGTGTATACATAATCTGTTTGTGAAGTGGCAAAAATTGTTCAAAATAGTTAATCTAATATATTGTATGTTCTTAAATATAAGTAATTGTTATTGACTAACTGAAAACAAGAGTTTGTACTTTTTTTTAATTCAATTTGATTTTATGTGTCATCTAGATACATGTAATGAATTATGTATTTATCTTTTAGAGGTTAACATTTTATGTTAACTAAACCACTAACCAACAGTTCTCTAGCACATGTGGGACATCTCTAACAGAACAAACGAATTGAAATAAAATTGAAATTGTTTTCTGTGTTACTTGAACCATTCAATATGCATTTGGAAAATTATGCTATATTATATATATAATATTATATAAATATATATATGTATATTATATATATATACTTTTTATGTATTTTCTGCACCCAACACTGTGTTGTTACACAAGTGCGTGTACTCTCAGCTAGACTCGTCCTGTCTCGTAGGGTCTATCCAATATCACTGTCCTTCATGCCCTCTCTGGGAAACTATCCCCCCTTTAGAGTTTCCAGTTTCCAATAGGGCTCGTAAGTGTGTCACGATAAATGGCGTGACTCCGCGCGATTGGAGCTCATTGGGGTCTAAGCGAGACAATTGGGGACTGGTCACAAGAATAATACACAATAAAATAGTTTACGGGATTTGCATTTTACATTGCTGTACATTGTGGTTTCGATAGCACTTATATCTGACAAGTTGTCTAAATTCGCATAATCATAACACATGTGTACGTTTGCCCCAAACAGGTTGTACTACGCGAAAAATGGCACTTTTCATTATTAGTCAAGATCGCCGGAAAATAGCTCAGATGAGCTAATGTTGCCAATTATCATGTAACCGACGTTAAATAAAGTTTCTTGTATCTTGCATCGCCAAACGCAAGTACTTGCCCCTATTGCCATGGCAACCACCATTATAATCGATTAAAATTCATGATTTCCGTGATCATTGTCACCAGCAAAGTGTTCCACTGCTTCTGCTTGTAATAATCCTTCGGACAGTATAACTGAAATAGTTAGACTGGAACCGTTCGATTATTACAACCAAAAACAAAACGAAGTCCTATATGTTAACATGGAGAATATGGACCTCCTGCCCCCAACTGCCCCCAGTCTCGTTTTCGAGTGCGAGACTTACACGCCCTATAGCAGAATCAACACCAGAAAACACTCAGTTTTGAACAGACGTACAACAATTTTTAACACTGAGCCAACTCATGAATTTTTTTTTAAAACTAAAACCTTGAGATCTACGTTCAAATTCATTTATATATACAATGGATGATATCTGATCTATTTAATGTTGCTGTTGTGTCGTTTTGTGTACTAATTATTCTTATCGTTTTTATTCACATTATTGTTTTATTATGTCTTGTTTCATTTCACAGTTGTGTTGCTGGGTCTACCAGACCTGTTGCAATCTGAATAAATACAACGCAACGCAGCGCAACGCAACGCAGCGCAGCGCAGCGCAGCGCAGCGCAGCGCAGCGCAGCGCAGCGCAGCGCAGCGCAGCGCAGCGCAACGCAACGCAACGCAACGCAACGCAACGCAACGCAACGCAACGCAACGCAACGTAATGTAATGTCACTCACTGAGTTGAGCTCCAGTTCCCAAACATTCCTCACTTTGTCGACGGTTGTGAAGTTGTTGCGTTGGAAGGTGTCGAGGTAGTCGGACAGCCTCAGGGACCTCAGCCACTCCTGCACTGAGGTAGGGGCGCAGTCCTCCGCTGAACAACCACAGATTTATATTGGTTTTACACGGATTCACAGTTAACTGAAAATGTAATTTTTCAAAGAAACCGGTTCATGCTAAGCATATTCAATTTGCGAGACGACTAAACCATGACTGGTTGGTATGTATGGATAATGCATATAAAAAGGAAAAATGTACGTTCTTAAATGGCGAAGTATCCAGTCCTAAGGTCAGCTCAAAACTCACTACAGACCTGATCAATTGAACACAATCTAGACTTCTCTGAGAAGCATTTAGCCATGCTGCAATTTATAGGTGAAGACTATTCGTACACAAGTATCCACCACTGTCTACAGCCAGGTTCTATTCAATCAACTGAGTGAACTAGAGCGAAGTGGATTGAATAACCATGCCTAAAGCTCAAAACAGGAGCTATAGAATATAAGCCCAAGATCACTTGATCTAAAGTCGGATGTCCTAGCCACTATATGACGACACTCCACTGTGTGATACATACAGCCCAGACACTCACATCAAACTGAAAGAAGAGTATGTCTTACCTATAGACTTGACTCTTGGCACTTTAGCAGCGGCTGTCAGGATCCGATCCTGGTGATCTGGATCGGTAATGTTCAACTCCAGAAGATCATCGCGATCCAAGACATTGGGCCCCTAAAGAGATCATATATAGATCATGATGAGATGATTTACTCTTCTGAATAAAGAGGGAAAACTACTTTTTTATGTTTATACAACCATCTTGAAATAGACACCACCCTACCATCCTAGAAACAGATGGCTACTCACCAAGAATTATCCTAGTAATACAAAAACTAAGAATTCTCCTAGAAATAAATAGACGGTCACTAACCATGAAGTCCATGTCATCAAATCCATTGGCCACTAGGGTATTCTCATACTGTGGCAGACCAAGTGAATCCAGCCAATCACCAACACTCTGCATTGGAGGGCCATCTGGTGGAAACATATAACCAATCATGAAAGCAATACAGACAAATTATGTAACACTTGATATCAACTACTTAAATTAATAATTAATTTGAGCAAACTATATATAATCACCATTTCTCTGTTTTTAAGAACGTTACAGTTTGCCAAATAACACATCAAATCACAAATCTTCAATTACAACTGTATGTACAATTTCATAAGGTCATTTCTAAATCAAACACTGTTTTTGTAACTACAATAGTTACAAAAACACAAACATAAATGCATGCACTAACGTTCTCCAGGACGGGAGCATGCAGTCTGTTTGGGTTACTTTAATAAAGCTGACCAACAGACTCAATAAGTCATCCACTGCAGTTCCAACTGTTCAGAAGATATTTTTATCATGCAGCTGAATACTATGAGCTTGTTTGGATGATATTGTCAAATTTGGCAGTGGTTTTGTCAAGTTAAACAATCCACTAGATAGATATTTCACAGAATGTGTCAATATACATGTTAAAGGACCATTTGAATTTTTTCAATAAAAAACTAATTTAATGTATTAAGTATAAAAGTACATGTTTAACAAAATAACTAACTTACAGGAGGGGCTCTTAGACTGTACAGTAACACAGTGTCCAGCTTTTTCGTCAGTAACAACACACTTCACACAAGTTATAACAATTAAAAATTAATCTCACCATTAATTGTGACCATCTGATAATTCGATTTTTAGCTTGATTAACGATATAACAATCAACATAAGGAGACACACAGTCCATCAGATCTAGCAAGTGGCGGATTCTCTAGTACTTTGTCAGGCTGGTGCAAACTGTTTGGTCACAAGGGTAATCTATGAGCAACGTTTGACCAAAGTTGTGAGAATTGATCTACATTTGGTGGACAGGACAGTTTTCATGGCAGAAAACAAAAATTTAGATAAATTCAGCTATGTCTTCAGTGACAAACAAACCTCTTGCCCAACCATGTGTTGAACTAGCACAAGATTTAGTAATAAAATACATACGACTTGAACAAATGTCTGTTTTCAAAATGTAAATTTAAAGCTGGTCTGTGGCAAAATGATAGAAATGTTACTTATCATGTTGAGCCTTGAGACCCTTCACATGTTAAGTATTATGACAGGATTCCCAAGAATTGCTGTCGACGTAGCTTCTACCTAGACTTATAATTATGTGTACATCATTCTCTCACTATTAAAATATTACATTTCCATTAGTAGATCAATTACCTGTGCAATATCCACCAACTAACCCATGTCTATTCGTGAGGTGATGCAAACTCTAGCAACGGAATATAAGCCAGACATGCCTCACTGTACACATTTCTTGAATACGATGTTGATATTTTTGTATAATTTTGTCATAAATGTGGCCAAATTATGTTTTATTCCTTCAAATGATTGAATTCTGTAAAATGTAAAACAAATTTTTTGGAAGTCAACCGACAAGTATAAACTAAAAAGAAAAAAGAGCGATCATAAAGCAAATTCATATTTTGTTGCTACGCAGACTTTTGCTAAACACAACATAATTTGTTTCGTTTTGCCTGGTAGACTGTGGCACTGAATGAGAAAGATTGTTATTATAATTGAACTAGATCAAACCAGTTAAACAATCATTACTTTTTCTATTATAACCATATGACAATAGACCAGTTAACCAATGAAAAATCGTAATAAGATTTCATGTGTATTTCTTCAGAATTTCATGTAAAAACTACGGATTTCAGCCGAGAAAACGTGGCATGTCTGGTAAGCGGAAGATCCACCAGGTGGCGCCGCCTCACCCTGGCGTGTGCGGTCAACTGCGGCGGTCAGCAGAGCTCGAAAGTCTCGCTCCAGCAGGTCAAGGAAGAGTGACTCGCGCGTTATGCCACCACCAAAAGAAGCCATGATGTCTGCAATCTGCCAAAGCCAATCAAAAGTGAAAGTGAAAGCCAACCAGGAGTCGGTGCAGTGGTGGTGGGTAGTGGGTGCGGGAGAGAGAGGTGACAGATGTCCCAACTACCCCGCCAATTTACCCCAATTCTAAAGGTGCAATATTTCCTTCCCTATTATCACCCACGGTCGGTCTCATTATAGGTCTAAAACAAAAACTAATTCCACGTTTCCACTTCCAATATTCAATGTGTTATTTTAGAAGACAAATTTGAAATAACTAAAGCAAACAGGAATTATGTTTTGCCTTTATATAGCATTTCCAGCAAGATTTTGTGCTGGTTGAATGCATAATGCATGAACAGTTTTGGTAACACTTACAGTCAGTTTCATAAAAGAAACTATTTTAAATCGTCAAGAGTCTAGTATTTGGTCATTAGATTAGGGTATTTTATGAAAGTCTAAATAATTTACATTCAACCGGGTCAGAAATAAGTTCACAGTTTGTCCCATGATTTCAAAAGTAATAATAAAATTGTACAACAGTCTGAACGTTGCAGGTCTGTTTTGTTCATGAACAGTTTCAAATGAGTAGGGAAAAATATTTTAACTGCCGGGAACCACAAAGAATTCATTGCCTGATGCTTTTACCTTGGATAAACCCAGTCCCATTGGTTCCTCCTTCCCCTCCCTTTCCCCCTTCCTCCTTCCCCTTTCCATTCCCCGGGTCAAGGAGTAGAGACAGTGTGGAAAGCTATCAAACAAGTGCATCCAGGGAATATCTCAATGTAATAATCACTGAAGACTCATATTATTTTTCTAGATACATAACCAAAATGCCTGGTTGTGTATCTATAAAATAACATGTCACGGATAACAAAGTTATTAACCAAACACTGTCTATGAACTTATACTTTCATAGAAGAAGAATTATATGCATCAAAAATTTGAATAGATTCAGAGTTTTGAAGTGAAATGTATGTGATTTGCGTTGAGATATCCCCTGGCAAACTGCTGTGCCTGGTGTGTTAGTCAACATCACACATGGAAGGATCCCTTGCACAAGGAAGACTCCCTGTGGAAAGGGTGTGAGCAAACGGCAAGAAACGCGGCAAAACAAACGGTGTGAACAATGCGTGCGTGCTACATGCGTGTTCACGTGATCTCCAATGTCGCGCTACCTTTCGACTGAGAAAAAATCTGCTGTAAACGTTTTTCAAAGTATCCGTAGTCGCCAAATTCTGCGACACTCATTCGTCCCCCACAGCTCGAGAGAATAGCATTGATCTGAAATTGATGGCAGACGCAAAGTAAAATATGCCTGTGACAACATCACTTAAAGTGACGAAGATGTGTCAACTAAATCTGGTATACATCATCACTTCAATTGATATGTTGACTACATTTGCTATGAAGTAAAGTAAATACATTATAAAATGTTGACAAATGTTATTGAAAAGCTGATAGTGATCTAAAGGTCTTAGATAAGTGAGAGTATTATGCAGTCATCATTTGTAAACCCGCACAATTACAAACGTGTATGTTAATTATTCATACTGAAATGACAAACAGGTAAATCCATAAATATTAGAAACAGTGAATTTTGACCCTTTTTATTAACATCACAATAAAAAAATAATGCAAGTATGCAGCAAAAACGAATCGTAATATATTCAAAAGCATAAGTTTGACCCCAATTAAGAAATTCCAGTTACTCAATTTGTTTTTATGAATTACTCACTACCATATTTACACTTCTGTAAACCTATACAATGTACGACCTTCTTTTAAAAAGCAAGAACAATGATACAGATGTTCATGTGAATCTAAACAAATAGTGTTAGCCATGATCACTTAAACTCACACATTCATTAGTGTCTTGAGGGAGCAATAATTGTCACAAACCTTTGCCCATTCCTCCGTTTCATCCAATGCATGCTCCCCTCCATCTTCCGCCTTCTGTACGGTCGAGGCACAGTTTCTGTTCTGGTCAAGGTCGGACTTTGTCTTGCGTTCGGACATCCTGGATATTGACCTCATCATCACCGCTTCCTTCCTCCCATCCTCCTGGCTGTGGGGGTCAACGCCCTCCTCCAGCACGGGGTCAAAGGTCGCGCACTGGCCCGGAGCGGACTCGCGGTGACGCTGTTGCGTGAGTAGGTTCTCGTAGAGCGTAGACTTGGGCCGTCGCTCATCCAGTGGGATGGATCCCTTGCACAAACCTGGGACAGGGAAACAGCTCGTGAACATCACAACACACAGCCACACGTCCGTACTGGCGGGCCAAACGATAAGGATTTCACGGGCACAAAGTAAAGATTTTCTGAAATGGTCCCATTTTAAGTACAATCGACCTTGCTTTAGGGTCACCTTTGTAATGCAGCCACCTTAGAATTAAAGTCACCCTGGGAAAGTTGTCCTGTATACAGAAAAGTACAGGAAATTAGTCCTGCTAACAATGGTCACCTTGCTAATCAGGTCAGTTTTGCCCAGTTCCAAAGATCAAGGGATTTAAAGGGTTTTCTGCCCAGAATTGGCTGAGCAGTAATTTGTCAGATTTGTTAAAAAAAACTGTACCAATAATACACATGTTCCTATATTAATAACACAGATATAAATTCAACAAACTCATAAATGTTGAAGAGTAGGTAAGTTATAGCTTACTATCAAGGTAACCCTTCACACAGGCCAAGTCCCTTGAATTGCGAGGTGATCATATTTGTGAGATTGTTCTACATTTTACTGTTGTTACAAACATAACTTAGGACTGTCCTAAAGTGGCCTTAATTGCCAAGTAGTGTTATTACCGAGGTGACTGCTGAGCAAACTCTTACCATATATGGATTCACTGTTGCCAGATTTCTGACAAAACACATTTTAATTTGTGGATATAATCAGCTGCATGACAAATGGTGACACCTGATTGGTTAGAAATAAAAAAACATGACACAGAATTTTGCATGGATTTAAGCAACATTTTAAGAGTTAAAAGTGAGTTTCAACAAAGACAATACCACAAGTGGTGCAATTTTATCTTGTCCTAATCATGTCCTGCACGAATGCCTTATTTTCCAAACACTTGATTTGTAAGTTGTTAACTGTGGGTTTCATAAATTACTAATACTGCTGCTTACTTCCAGCTATAATGATAATAATAATAAATAAACAATAATAAATAAATAATAATAAGATAACTTCTATTGTGCCAA